>JAJQWJ010000005.1:22214815-22564815 GCA_023637945.1 Phaethornis superciliosus | reverse complement strand
TAGAGCTAGAAAATTAAGAAACAAAATGAAGCTGTATTGAGGCTGGCTGACCTACAGGCTCAGTAGAGTGCAGGAGGGACAAGCAACCCACTGTGTATTGCCGCACAGAGCTGTGTCCTAACAGCTGGTCAGGAGTGAGAAATCTGGCAATCAGATCAGAACACTCAGCTCGTACATGCAGTTTGGATTTGGAGAGACAAGAGGAAAAAGTTTATTTTTAGAGGGTGGGAGATGCTAGGACACATGGTTTTGGAAGGATGGGATTAAATTTCAACCTGTAGCTCGCCTCTCACCTTAGTTGCTTCTCAGAGGCAGCACTGAAAGGTAACACTCATTCTTTGTATTAATCATGCCTGCCTTTTGTCACAAACTGTCTGAAATCTAGAACAGGTTGTAGTTACCAGTGGAACTCTATAAATGATACAGCAAACTATAAAGGTGTAACTAGCATGTAAATGCTCTGAAGTGC
Organism: Phaethornis superciliosus; assembly: GCA_023637945.1. Lineage (NCBI taxonomy): Eukaryota > Metazoa > Chordata > Aves > Apodiformes > Trochilidae > Phaethornis > Phaethornis superciliosus. The sequence continues at coordinate 22,564,346 of JAJQWJ010000005.1, read as the reverse complement.
AGACTGTTCCACCTTTGTAGGTTTGAACTATGCCTAGCTCACCAGGGTCTAGTGTAGGTGACACTATAAATTTTCAATCAGCATCACCAAAACCGTACAACTTTTAAAAAGCTCACCTACAAGGCAAAATAACTGTTCTGCAGAGTGATATGGTTCTCTGCTTTTCAGCCAAGTGTCAGTGTTCCCTAATGAAGCTATCAGCTGGGAGAATAGCTCACACAATATTTTAGCACTCTCATTTCCTCTTATAGAATAGCAATAAATAAATTTATTGAGGCAAAGTACTTAGGATTTTCAAAAGCCTTTCTTATGTAGCAGCTCAATCTTAAAAGATAAAGTAGGCTCTATAGTAGGCTCTTAATAACTTTTGTCTTTATTAATCCACTTATCATCCTCACTAGTATGAAATGCTATTATAGAAAAACAAGTTAGATTTTACTGATCACACTACACTAAACCTCTGTACAAAAATAGTCCCAGTGAGCATATATAATTATTTTTTTGGATCACATTCAGAGACAGAATTGTGCCACGGAATGTGTCATGATTCCTGTATGAATACTAATTGTCTAAAGAACAGGTGTAAGCATGATACTAATCTTAGAAATTGCTAGATTCAGTGAATTCTGAAGGATGACTTGGAAATAGGACTGACAGGTTAAAAGAATGACTGCAGATAAATTTCTATTCTCTCATCTATGACAAAAGCCAGGCTGTACATTTTCATACCTAGAATTCCCTCCTCCCCTATTTTAAGCTACTAATCTAGCAACTCTTTGTCCTGCATTTGAGACACACCACTTCTCTTCACAATATTCATTCTCTTTTCCCCGTACATGATATACCTGTGGGTCTGACAGTGTTGGTAGATCTGAAGGTTCCCTGGCAAAAAAGCCCAGATGTAGCTGGTGGCCATGTGTCTAATCTAAGCCTATTCTTGGTGGTATTTGACAGCAAACTAAGTACAAGAGTTGTGCAAGACTTGGCCATATATTTGATTTCTGAAGGTTTCTCAGATTCCTGAAGTTCTGAGTAGATTTTTTTAGTATCTCACTGACAAGAGATGTTAGCTCAGTATCTAAAATCCCACTATTATTTATGGGAAGATATGAGGCTGCTCACATCTGTAGTTCCCTGGCTGACCTGAAGAGCCCTCATAGCCCCATAACCTTTTTTTTTTCTTAGTGTGGCATTTGTCTGCTGTGTCCAGGCTCCCTTCCCAGTGAATTCTCATTTCTAGCAGGCAGCTTTAACTTGCAAATCACTGTAGATTCCTTCCTGCACTGCTTAATGTGGCTAGACCAAGTGTTTTAACTGACTTTTGAAACTCAGCAGCAAAGGCTTGAGTTTCTAAAAGTCTGTGTTTCCATGGTAGATGTCAATCATAGAGGTAAGCTTTTATTTTGCACTTGGACTTCAAAGGGCCTGAAGGTAGCAGAGCCAGGTTAGTATAAATTAGGTATCCCATGTGTCCCTACAAATAATGTTGTTCAGTTTTGCCCCCAGCCCACAAGAATGTCAGAAGCCAGCCTGCGTGTTAACTATTGTATTGCTGGCATCCTCAAGAATATTACATAGCACAGTTATTTATTATTGAAGAAAAGGCTCAGTGATAGATCTTCTAAAGGGTTATGAGTAGCTGGGTGTACTCTTACATATACACTTCAAGACAAGGTGACAGCCAGTGGTACACCTGTGGCTAAATTCAGCTCTTTTGTGGTAAAAGTGTGTCATACTAACTGCAGGTAAACACAAAAAATAGCTCATATAAAGGCGGTGTTCAGATCCATCCTAATTCATGAGTTGATTCACAAAGACAAGACTGCTGAAAGGATCTTGCCTCTTCTAGGCAACAGCTTCTCTTAATTTCAGAATTTACCTGGACACGGGAGCTGAAGCAATGTTTATGTGAGAAAGAAAGTCGGAAAGAACAGAGGAGGGTTACTGCAGCTGAATGCACAGCAAGAGGAAGGATGTTAGGCATCTCTATATATTTGATTATTTATGCTTCTGGTTTCTCCAAGGTTGGGCAGCTTTGCTAGATGGTCCTCAGTTTCCTCTTTACACCCTTAACTGCTGGACAACCAGAGAATACTGGAGGTGAGACACTTCACAGAAAGTCATGCACAACTGACTTTAGGGTAGCTGCAAACCAGTCAGGGGGCTATAAAAGAACTGGAGGCAGTAAAACTATGAAAAAAACAGAATCCCACTCAAAGGTATTAAGAGTCATTAAAGATCTTTTGGAGATCACCTAGGGAATATCATTCAGAAGGGCATATGCATCACCAGCATCACATCCAACAACTCTGAGTGCAAACGTGTGCACAGCTGAATTCATCCCCAAGGTTTCCAGAAGTGGGAAGACAAGGAGTGAGGAAAAGAAAAGGAGTGGAAGAGCCATTAATGGAACAAAAAGGAACAAGCAGCATATCAGGTGTGCAATAGAATGAACTCTGTTGGTTTGTTACCTGAAGTGCAGGAAGTAGCCGACGTGCCACCCTCCATGTGCATGCAAACTAGACAGACCTTTAACTCCTAAATAACTCCAAAGCATTCCTGTTTGAGCAGTTTAAATTCCATGTGTGCATGAAAGTGCTGGAAGTGATTTCTTCAGATTTTATGGGTGGAATGGATTCTTCAGTCCCAGATTCCACAAAAGATTTTTGTGTCATTCCAGCAATGTCAATGACTTCTACCCCGCTGCTGGCATGACAGTTCTGGGGATTCATTCCTAATTGTTTGAAAATAATAAAATACCTCTATCTAACCCAATGCTTCTTTATTTTAATCAATCCTTAAGTCATATCTAGGCCTTGGGGGTTGAGTAGAGCTTCCATTAACCAATATCACAATTTCAGAAGTACTTCAGACTACATGTAGGGCCCATAAATTCTCCAGTCTCTTAGAGAGAGATTAAGTACATTTAGTATAATTTTTTCTAGAAATAATTAGCTTTTATTTTTATAAGTCTCTCACCTTCACCAGCCTACAGAAAGCATGAAGGTATGTCACATACCTTTGAAGTCTTTCTTTGAAAATACATAATTAGAATTTAAACACCAACTAGATTACAAGAAGTATATACCCATAACATCAGCTAATTTTAAATGTAATTGGCATACTCCATGCAAGAAAGAATTCATAAGGGAGCACATTTAACAAATGAGAATCAGTCTGGAAACGTTACGTGCGCTTCTTAGATTAAAAACAATTCCACTCAGGAATGAGAAATAAAATGCATAGGCTGAATACCATGCCTCAAACCTGACCATGAACTGGGGATATCTGACATTTCCATCTTCATCAAGGGGGATTCTGTCAAGGAGCAGCTCAAACTCTTCATCAGTAATCTCCACACCAAACCTGAAACAAACAGCAGTTAGCAGCACTCACTTGCGGAGTTCACATTTGGGTCAGCAGTACCCACAATACCCTGAGCATATGGCTGCCATTAACTCTTTGTTACTGCTCCGGTCCTCCAGATCAAGAGCACCACGTGAATATCAGAGGTTAATCAGGGTTTTGATCGCTTCAGCTTTCTCAAAGAAAGAAATTCTTCCCTAGAATCCCGGCATTGGTGGGGCACAGAAATAGAAATACTAGGATATTGAACTGTGTGCAATTGTCCTCTATAAAAAGTTATTCATTACACTAAAACACTGGTATTGCTTAAACTAGTTAAGTCTGAAAGGCTTTTTATTTGGACTGCTTAGCATGAAAGTAAATGTAGAGAAAAACTGTCTTTTTGGGAAACAGCTTCTTAGTGCTTTTGGAAAGCATTTCATAATGGATTTTAAGACATCTTGTACACAAATATTTTAAAGCTGCAGTATTTATCCATCAGCAAGAAAGTGTTTTTACCTCTTCAGAACAATCAAAACATAATCCTTGAAATACTGGCATAAACAGGAATGACTTAAGCTATAATAAAGAACAAGGTGTTCATTCATCATTCTGTAAAGCTGGTAAAACTCAGCTAACTTCTGGGGGGGTATGTTTTCTCTTTGGCAACATAATAAAAGGTTATACAAGCCATAATATTTATTTGGTTTTTTTGTTTCATCATCATGCTTTCCCATTTTACCTAACTCAATAAACTCTTCTGTTAGAGTGCCATTTGTCCTTAACTTATTTTGGGGACTTCTGACTCAGAGGTCTGGAGCATGGAGAATAGCTCATTTTGTAGAATCCTTTACCCTGCCTGAGGAAGTCTGCTGAGGAGAGCAGATACAGATGCTTTTGCATTTGCCCTCAGGTGACAGTATTTTATTCTATTGTCTTTCAGCTTCACTTACCTACATTCAGTTTTCATTTAGACACGTGCATTTAGGGAAGTTTGAGTTCTGCCAATACACATAAAATCAAATTAAAAAACCATAAACCCGTATCATTTTTTCTTAACCTATGAAGAATATAAAACCTAACCAGCCAGGGAGTGTTAGTAAGAACAACTTTTCAGGAATCCATAACTGCTCTGGGGTTAAACACCACCACGCAGGTCATTTGATGACAAGGTATTTGCATGTGAGATCAATGGAAAAAACCTGTTTGCTTACATGAGCAGTTAAACAAAATCTCCTGTTAGTTGCTATATCCTAATACTTCTCTCCACCACTTGCATCGGGGGATGCCACCCCAGAAAGGAGTTCAGGCAGCAACAGGTGAGATGCAAGGAAGAGCAAGAGCAGCACTTAGTGCAACATTTAAGGTTTTATACAGCAAGCATATGTAACTGGCTTATCTTATTCATCATCACTATCTTAAAATAGGCTGGAGAGCAACAAAGCCACAAACTGCTCAAAAAGAAAAATGAAGCTTTTTGAACATTTTTCTTGATTTAAAGACCAAGAATTCCTGGGACCTAAAAAGAAGCAGTAAAAAACAGCAGTAAGGAGAGCAAAATAGGCTCATGGGATTAGAAGTTATGTCTTAATGTTTACTATCCATTCTGTCCTCTCTTGGAGCAAGACTAAATAATTACTGCATGGAGGCTTTCCTTCTCTGGTAACTTTGTTTGCCTCAGTATAATTTTTTGTAAAGACACAAATTCACACACAGATCACTCCAGCACCTTTAGCTGCAATAAATTATCTTTCAATCACCAGACAGACTTCTCTGGGTGCGCTGGTTGTGCCACTGGAAGTAAGTGATGGCATGAAAAATCCCACAAACTACTAATTTTTTGTTGTTGACCAGGAAGATTTTTTTATGTCAAATGAGGGAGAAAAGTCTTCACTTCTGGTAACTAAACAGAAAAAAGAAAAAAACCCAGCCTCCCTTGACAGGTAAATAAGTAAGGATTTTCTTGGAACTGAACCCAATTGGATAATAACTTGTTACTGAGAATATTTCTCATTCTATAGGTTCAGCATAACTCTGAAAAACTATTTATTGTATTTTACTTAAGGAGGCTGATAACTTGTTATTGGCTGATAGCCTGAGCTAGATAGGTAGCTGCAGCCATCTCAGTGAAAGTTTCTGATCAGATTTCTTTTGTTAGAAGAGTATCTCAAACTGCTCTCTATATCAAGCTGCATGAAGAGACTACAAAAACATGAAAAAGGGCTAAGTTTAATGCTCAAGAAAGTTATGGAACTGTCAACTGCCAAGATGACCTTACCTACACCCACATGAAGAATTAACTATCTTTTTCCTCTGTATAATTTCCTGCTCTCATCATTAGCCTATAACTGTGATCTCTGATACCTGATCTGGGCAGCTGATCTCTTGAAAGCTCAGACATATACTTGGCAGCGTACAAACATACTTTATGAGAAATCACCAGCATTTAATGAAATAAATAACAAGGTCATTTCTAGAAGGAGGGTGGGCCAGAATCATGCACTCTAGGACACTGTGATGTTGTACAAAAGATCCTTCAAACTCTTTTGACAGAAGCATTGCCAGTGACTTGACCCTGAACATGGCTGGGGGAGAACAGATGTCTGGAGAGAACCCAGTGATCTCTGGGTGCCCCAGTACCCCTTTAGGAGATGTCAAAAGTGTTGAAAGTCCCCAAGCTTCCCAAATGCATGCAGGGGGATGGGAGCTGGTCCTGTAGGTCTTTCCTAAAAGTACACCTGTATACATTTACTTTCTAGGGTGGTGAATCCTATTGGAACAGGAGGCAAATCAATGTAAGGTTCTGGAGGGTTTCCTATCCCTGCCTTGAGATGTTTCTGCAAGGTCAGAAAATACATAGACTGACCTAAAGGAGTAAAACCAGGAGAAGGGAGGTACAAGGCTGCACCAGCTTTGCATTCTGACATTTTCTCCATTATTAAAATTCCAAAGACCTATTTTACATTACTGATCTCAGGATTTCTGGAAACATGCTGTGACTACATTACATCCATCGTGCTCACTGGTGTGGAAACAGAAAAAGCACTGAATGAAGAGAGCGTATGGCCTATACCATTTGTGATCCCAAACAGTGATATTATACCTTTCATTCTGACCTTCCCCTTAAGCTTTACAAACACTTCCACAGTATACAAAAGCAGTAAACAGAAGGATCATGTGCTCCAGCATGAAAATGCAGCCACCTGAAACTAAGCAATGATTTAATCAAACAGCAATAGCAGACAACAAGTGAGTCACTGGGTTCTCTAGGGCACATTTTCAAAGGCAGGTGCAATGGATGGGGCTTGAGAAAAAGATATCTATTAACTGAAGGGCTAAGCCTATTTAGACAGAAGCTGATGCAAAACACGTGGGACTGGTTAACAGTGAGGTTGAGAGAAAATGCTCTGGCAGTAAGCCCAGAACCCCAGCAAAGGAAGCACCTGCAAAAAGTCACATGTAGGTTTATCATACTAATACCTACATTTGCACATACAAACTGTATAATATGATTAATACCTGCAGTAATGCCAAATACAGGTAGTTCTCACCTCTCAGATCTCAATTCAGAGAGAAAGAGAGGAAGATAAGGTACATTGGGAAATTCAGCAATTGTTTCAGTCAGTTACTGAGGTGTCTTTTAATAATCTATAAAGGCACCACTCCTGGGTACCAAGAAAATAGTGTGTTTTTAAGAGGTTATTAGTGGAAAAGAGAAGAGGTGTACAAAACATCCTCTACAAGAAAGCAACTGGGAAAAAACACAGAAAGCAGAGATGAACTTAATAGGGTGTCAAGACTAGGATGCTGCAAGAGCAGAGATGGCAAGGCAAATAACAGAGCAGACCGGGTGAGAAGGATAAGTGAGCCTAAAAATTTGTTAGGCATTTGAAGAAAGAATGAGAAATCTATAGTCATCTGATTGTAAGGAGAAATAAGTGGGAGGAATTTCCAAACACTGAAGATACAGCCAGAAAGATAAGCTAAGCAGATTATTCCAGTGGTGTGACTTCAGATCTGTCCAGGGAACACAAGGGTAAGGCAGAGAGTTACAGGTATTTGTTATTGTTGAGAAATAGCAGGCAGTTGTGAGGTGCACTGCCATACAGTTCCTATGTGCAAACAAGTGTGTGGAAATAATGGTTTCTGCTGGCAGGCAGAGCATGAATTCACCACACACTGCCTTTGCTTATAAAAACCTGGCCTCTGCTTAGCACCTCTTGGGCATTCTCTGAGAGATCACCAGGTATTTCACGTGTGAAAGCAAGATTAAAGAATCAAAGAATCACAAAGGAATCAAAAGCAAATTCTCTCTTTTGTCATTTTTTAAGTAATGAGCAACAGCAAGTTGGGCAAGTACTTAATATTTATGGGAAGCTAATTTAAAAAAACCCTCAAGGACTCTAAAATGATGCATTATTGGCATAAATCACAGGTTCCACTTCCCTCCAGAAAACCTTCCTTTTTCTACCTCTCATGGTACAAACAATTAAAAGTATATTAAAAAGTATATAAAGCTTGCCCTCATCTGTGGTGTTGGTGCCTATTTGGCCCTTCTATCTTCTCATCACTCTTAAGGACATCTCAAGGAAGACATCTCACCAGTGTTCACCTGTCGGGAAGCTTTCCTGAAGGAGAGACCTAGCATGGAAACACTAGGCTTAGAAAGCTGAACCATTTCAGTCTCTGTGTGAAATACTGCCTGGGAAAGCTGACCTGCAAAATCTGGAGGCAGGAAAATAAAATAAAAAAAAGAATCCAACTGTTCCCTACTCATTCTTTCCTTATATGCTGTTGTGCCTCTGGTTTGTAGTGCTTCAAATAACCCAGGCATTTCACCTCCAAGTCATCATTACTCCCTGCTATTGCCTGCAAATCTGTCTAGCAATTAATCCACTTTCCCCTCTTTCAACATTATTCACCAAAACATCACATTACCCAACCCTCACTGGTTTTGGCACTTAGATTTACATACAGGCAAGCTGTTCAGAGCATGCTTCATACAAAAGCTGCATCCTTCAGCCACTTAACCAAACAGCAGCATAACACAACCTTTTTCCCATTTCATCACAATCTCTCCAGTAAAGCATCAGCCAGAATGATGCACACTTCAGCAGCAAAGCAGGGCTTAACCCAGTGTTCTGGGCAACATGGTGCTCCCTCCAGTCTTAAGTTCTTCCAGCTCTTAATTTCATCCTGCCATTCAGACTCTGCTGGTGGCCACAAACTGATAGGGATACTGGATCACACCACAGCTTCTTCAGAGCCAGATCTCCTCTGAGAGGTACCTAAGTGCCTTCTAAAATTTGGCCTTAAAGTCTCTTGTAATTTTTACTATTTAAATACAATCAAAGATAGAAAAATTATTTCCATGGGAGCACTGAAAAGGTAGCACCAGGATTACCTGGCTCCCTTGTTTCCCTGCAAAAAAAAAAGAGATCTCACATTCAGATAACCACACAACAGCACCAGGCTGGTGAGGGGAGAGGACAGTTTGGTGAGGGAGGTTGCACAGGTCACCATGTTTTAGCCTCTGGATGACCTGTAAGCCAAGATCCCTACTGTCACTGCAACTCTCCTACCCAACCCCTTACTGACACCCCAAGGAAAAGACTCTAACATTGCTAATATAAAAAAACAAGAAGGAAAGATTGAATACTTCCTTGTTATTATTCCTTGTATACATTGTGAGAAAGTGCAAGGAAGCTCATACTGTGTCAAAAACATGTTTGCTAGTAAGAGCTAGCTGTGGTATATGTACAGCATTTTGTGGAACTGGCCAGCTTGTTCTATGTCCTTCACTTCTGTACCTTGAATTATTCCATAAGCCAGATTGTTCAGCACGTCTTGGTAGTTATATGACTTTTTGTCACCCCTGAGTACCTGTGCCCTTCACAAACTGGGTTATATAGTAACTGACTTCTGCCTGTCACACAGATGCGTTGTTCACAGTCATACAACTCCAGGAAATAGAGCCAGGTCTCCTGAACTCCTGTGTCATGCCTCTTAAACCACCTCTTTAGTCCAATACCTTTCTACCCTTACCAGAGGAATCCCCCAGGTCCCAGTTTTGTGCATCTTCCCCTCAGGCAAAGCTACTTCAGTCCTACCACATGTTTTCTGGAGTACTGTAAAACTCATGCTCAGAGGAAGTCTAAGCCAAGTAATGGTCAAAAAGCTGCAAGCTGTCACACCTGTCTACTTACTGTGCCACAGCAGCAGTTCTCTCTGTCTGATGAATAAGTATTAGAAACAACAGGAGTTGGGGAGAAAATCAAAATGGCAAAAACTAATTGTGCTTGACTGCTAAACACCTTTCCACGGTGAAACTGACAACAGCACTGCAAGCATCTGCTGCTACAAGAATTTCTTATCTACTGGAGTGTCTTGTTGCACGCTCCTCAAGAGGTCAGCCAGGTTAACCAAATGACAACAGTAGTTTTACATTGCCAACTGTACATTAACTATGGAGAGCATAAGGCCTCAGTTCCACCTCCTTACTACTGCTTCACCAGCAGGAGCAAAAATCATATTGAGAGGCCTCATATAGATTCCACCAAAACACATGATCAAGAATTTTCAGTTATCTTCCTCTGCGTGCTAAGCTCACAGAAGAAGTCATAAGGAGGGAAACCATGCAGGACCATTGCTATTCCTTGAATTGTCACTGAGGCTGTGTGGGCAATTCCACCAAACAAGCAGTAAGGAACCAGCTGCAGCTTTGCCAGTGCCACCTGCTCTCTGCACAGCTGGGATCTACACACTACAGCTGCTACCTCGTGCCCATAAGGATCCTAAAAACATGGCATCTCCTGCTGGAGCACAAGAGATACCCTCATATCTGATACCCCAGAAAAATGAAAGCTCAGGTCCAGTCTAGAAGTCTTCAGAAGTCCACCGGGTAGATCACCCTGCTCTAAAATTTGCCCTTGCATGCTGGTAAGATAAGAATGCTAAGTGCAAAACAAATAGCCTATGAGTAGTGTTTGTGCAAAGTAGGCAGCCTCAAGAGAGCTATCTATATCCTTGCATAACAGGCTAGTAAAGCTGATACCTTTCATAAACTGAGTGTGGGCAAAACTTGGCCAAAAATGCTTGTATTTCATTAAAGCCAAAGGATCCAAGTCATGATCCAACAGGTATAGGCAGCGTTATTTGTAACAAAGCCTACCCAGTGGCAAATACAAGGAAATATCTACTGAAAATGTGATAAAAACAACAGCACATGCCACATCATACACCATTTGAAAATATCTTTTGCATAAGTTAGCATGTTGGACAATGCCCTTTCTGAAACAGCTTTTCACAGACTATTTGTTTCACTGAACTTACACGTTCGTTTTGTCAAACACATTCTTGTTATAAACAAATTTAAAATATTTTAAAGTGAATTTTTAGCATTTTGGAATAAAGTAAAAAAAAATTTAGAAAAAAATCACTTTCAAACACAAAATATAAACTTGAAAATGATGACATTTTTGTGAAAGTTTATTTTGTTTTGAACAATTTTGTTAAGAGTATCATATACCCCTGATAAAGTCAATGTTAAATCAACATTATACTTTTAAAATGAATCAACTAATTTAAAGATGAGCTTTCTATTGCCTAAAATGATGAAAGTTTAACATTCTGAGGATATTCCTACAGGTTTTCTAGCTGTGTTAGGAAAGAAGCTACAAAAACCAGTCATGACAAAGCACTCTGTTTGGTATAGCTTTTACCTTTGACTCTCACTAGCTCACAGGCTCAGTGATGCTCAGTTGATCTTAGTGTGATCATTTCCACCTGCAGCAGACTGACAGTTCCAACTATTTAAAGCCAGATTCCAAGGTCACAGCTTGGGCCAGTCTCCTGTTTGCAATTCACTTCAAGGGCTGATTGAGCACTTCAGAACTTGGCACAGCAAACACAGCAGGTGAATAAGAGGTAGAGAATTCTCCAACAAATTCACCAGCTGACTAGTGGTTTAATTGTGGTTAAAACACAGCTCTTCTTCAGTATCTTCTTATGTCAAGCTCTGTGAAATTAAATTATGGTATCTATTGTACTGGAGAAAATTTAGAACTGCATGCCAGTGCTGTCAAAAGGTCATAACATGATTACGGTTCTCTCCAGCATTCTACCCACTCCTCTCCATCCAAACTCTGGATAAACTAATGACAGACTTGCCGGGCTGAGACCAAATCTGTGCTGAATTACAACCTATTTAGTGGTCCCTTTACCAAAGGGCGCCCTGCCATCTAGTGGCAAAGACATTGCAAAAATACCATTAGTTTTTCAGAACAGGAACTTCGTGCGGAAATCTTCCTGGAAGGTTGTGAAATATTGTACACTGTATATTGCATTCTAAAGACCTACATCAAGAGCCATTAAGAAAAAGTAAACAAAGTAGAAAATCAGAATTCTCTATCTACATTGCACTGAAATACAGGTTTTTATACACTTTTCTTTAGCTAGTTGCTCCAAAGTTGAAGTATGAGTCACAGACTACATGGTGACAGCAGTCATTTAGAAGGAAGAAAGCGGAGGTAGGGGAAATTAGGGGTGTAGAAGAATGATGACTTACAACACACCGTAACAACAACCCAGCTGTGTTACAAAGGGACACATCTATTCCAGAAAGGTCACTTCTGTCATTTCCTCCAGCCCCCAGGCAGACATTCCCCGCCCCCCTCCTACATAACAGCTTCAACTCACTGCGGAGGATGTGATGAAAACTCAGTTTTTGCAAGGCTGCATGATTGTGCTGAGGTGAGCAGAGACAGTGAACATGTGATAGGAAGGGAGAAGGAGCTGAGAGCTGTCACTGAGCCATCAAGATCCTCATGACAACTATAAAACTCTGCCCTCAGTTTCTTATCTGCTGTGCATCAGTGCTAAGCAGCTGTGTTGTATTGGGTCTGGCTGGAACTGAGTTTTAACTTCAGAGCAGCCTGTATGCTGCTGTGGTTTGGATCTGTGACTAAAGAACTGCTGACTGGTGAAACACACCAGTCTTTGGCTGTTGCTGAACAGTGTTGGCACAGTCATAGAATCATAGAATCATAGAATCATAGAATCCTAGGGGTTGGAAGGGACCTCGAAAGATCATCTAGTCCAACCCCCCCTGCCAGAGCAGGGCCACCTAGAGTACATCTCCCAGGAACGTGTCCAGGCGGGTTTTGAATGTCTCCAGTGAAGGAGACTCCACAACCCCCCTGGGGAGCCTGTTCCAGGGCTCTGTCACCCTCACAGTAAAGAAATTTTTTCTGATATTCAACTTGAACCTCCTATGCTTCAATTTACACCCATTATCCCTTGTCCTATCGCTGGTCACCACTGAGAAAAGCCTAACTCCATCTCCCTGGCACTCACCCCTTACATATTTGAAAACATTGATGAGGTCACCCCTCAGTCTCCTTTTCTCCAAACTAAAGAGACCCAGCTCCCTCAGCCTATCCTCATAAGGGAGATGCTCCACTCCCTTAATCATCTTAGTAGCCCTGCGCTGGACTCTTTCAAGCACTTCCCTGTCCTTCTTGAACTGAGGGGCCCAGAACTGGACACAATACTCCAGGTGCGGCCTCACCAATGCAGAATAGAGGGGGAGGAGAACCCCTCTTGACCTACTGACCACACCCTTTCTAATGCACCCCAGGATGCCATTGGCCTTCTTGGCCACAAGGGCACATTGCTGGCTCATGGTCATCTTCTTGTCTACCAGGACCCCCAGGTCTCTTTCACCTACACTGCTCTCCAGCAGGTCAGCCCCCAACCTATACTGGGACATAGTGTTGTTCTTCCCCAAATGCAAAACTCTACACTTTCCCTTGTTAAATTTCATCTTGTTTCTCCCTGCCCAACTCTCCAGCCTGTCTAAGTCTCTCTGGATGGCAGCACAGCCTTCTGGTGTGTCAGCCACTCCTCCCAGCTTAGTGTCATCAGCAAACTTGCTGAGGGTACATTCTATACCCTCATCCAAGTCGTTGATGAAGATATTGAACAACACCGGTCCCAGTACCGACCCTTGAGGGACTCCACTAGTCACACACCTCCAACCAGATTCTGCCCCGAATCAAGTGTCAAGGCTTCCTGTTTTTCTCACCCTGCCCTCCTCCAGTGAGTAGGCTTAGAAGGGTGGGAGCAAGAAGGGAGAAGATAGAGCCAGGACAGTTGACTCAAACTGGCCATAATATCATGCTTAGCAATAAAAATTAGGGATGGGATTGTCTTTCAAGGTAGTCATTGTAGCTGTTGATTGGATTGTTGACTGGCAGGACATCAGTCTGCTTGTGGGAGATGATGATTGATGGGTTTTCCATCACTCCGCATTTTTTTCCATCACTTACTAAACATTTTTATGTCAACCAACTTCCTGCTCTCTCCCGTCTTGCCTGGGGGAGAGTGAGCAAGTGGCTGTATAGGTCCTTAGCTGCTGGCCAGGGCCAACTCATCACATCCATCTAATTAGCTTTTCATAGCAGATACAACAGACAAACATTTCAGAGATTGACATTTCAGAGCTTGTGGTCCAAGTCTAGTCCTTTGCTGCACTGGCAACACAACAGTGTAACAAAATGGAACCTCCCAGACAAGGAGGTCTTTAAATACATCCAAAGAAAAAGTGAGATAGAAAGAAGCGAAGAATTACAGCTACTGTTGACAAGGCAGCTGTTTCCTTGTAGAAAGGTGACTGTAAGGAGGTGGATCACAGCCCGCTGTTCCCCGTTGGGAATAAGTAATGCAAATAAGGAATGTATTCCCAAAGGTAAACACAGATGAAAGATGTCTGTGAACAAGAGTTTCTATGCTCTTTGAGAGAACATTCCCCACAATCTTGGAGAGACTTGTGTTATATCTGTGGGAGCAGGAAGTGGGATTTCCTCCAACCATCACCTGTCACCTTCCAGCTTCTATACAACCAGGTCCTCTTGCCACCCTGGCTGAGGTGTGAGTATTATTTGTTCAAATCAGCATCCCAGCCAAGCAATGGTACAGTCTTTCTTCTCTCTTTCACTATCAGGAGCCTGGGAAAAGAAGCCAAATTACCCCAAACTTGAAGAGGAAACCAAACGGAAAGGAAGGTTAAACAGGTACTCTACGGGTTCTCTGTCTTCCCCTAACCAGACCCAGAGTTATGGCCTGATTATTGTTTATAATACAAGCACAAAAGTTGTCACCTTTAAAGCCCAGCTTGAGGTTGCAGGCCTGAATATTAGAGGAGGGTTTCTCTTCCAGCAGTAAAAATATTGACTCCTGAAGTCAGAGGCAAGGGGCAGCCAGTGACGGCCACACAGCTCCATTGTTACAGCTACTTCCCAAGGTGAAATAAAACTCCTAAAATTCATTAATTAACTCACATATTTTCATAGGTTTGATTTATTTTATCAATCATGAACTGCCTGCAAGTCATCACAAACCTCTGCATACTGCGTTTTCTTTATTTGCTGTCAGGATTCATGACTGCAGTTGCTTTTATTTATCACTGTACATCTGTTGAGTCAGATGTATTGATCAGTTCCAGCTTCAGTTAGATTTTTTTTTTTTTACTACTCAGAAAACAAGAAGTTTCTTCCCTTTGAAAGGGATCCATCACTGGTGTTCTCTCAGGCATGTTTAGAATTGAATTATTTAGCTAAATCAAAACTCCACACAGTCAGGACAGTATGTCTGAAGCAAAGATATTGAAGACAAGGATTTTTAAATCAGTATCTAAAAAAGAAACATGAATATCACATTTAAAGGCTATATCATGTTTTGGGAAGTGAAGTAGTAGCTTTCCTGATTAATACACCACAAGCCCATTTACTTCAGTAGGACCATGCAATCAGCTCACATAAGGCTGTTATGTTGCAGAACAGAGATCTGCACACACTCTTGCAGCTGCCAGGGATATCTGCAGATGTGCAAAAGTTCAGGGCTATGAATGCTCCAAGTCTAGCAGGGCTGTACTGTATTAGGGCTAGGAAATGCCCCTTGATGGCACTTCTCTAGTTCTGATGGAAATACTAGATTACTTCTGTTTTGCTTCTACAATGGCTCACAGATTAGCCATGGAAAAAAACCTCCTAGACACCTCTATGTATCCTGTACATAAACAGGAGTTATGCTGGATGGCTGTAGCTTTCTACATAACTTTATCTCAAGTGCTTGTCAGTAAGGAGATTAAAAATTCTATATAATAGTAAAAATAATAACAGTTATAAAAGTATGACTTACAGATAGAAATTATTTCTCCTTTGTATTGCCCCTGCACACTGAAACACAAAGAAGCATGCCGGGAAATATGATTTTTTTGGTCACTGATGCTCTGCACAGCCAGGAGTGCTAAAAAGCACTGGAACTATAACCTGTATTCTGTCACTACGAAGATGTTCCTGAAGATACAGGGCACACACTGCGACTGGCTGAAGCACAGTGTGAAACTAGGCAATGAAGTTATTCCTGGATTCACATACTGCTGTTTTCCTAGTGGAGTTTTGCCAGTGTTTTGCTGGGTTTTACCCCTGACTTTGAAGTTTCTCCCGCATCCCAACAGCAGAGGGCAGCCCTGGAGGCTGGGTCAGCCTGACACCGGCTTCTGCAAAAAGACTCCGAGCGGATTTTTCTGCTGTTTATCAGAAAGGTTATTCCAGGATACTTTTCCTGCACTTTCCCTGTCTACTTTGTAGGTATCTCTGGCTTCCCGAGTCACCCCAGCTATGGAAGGCCATGGATCCTGCCTCTGCTCCAAGCTGACCTATTCAGAGGAAAATTAATCCCGCTTCAGAAGGCCAATGCTAAAATAAACTCCCTCTTGCTGGAGAGCGGAGAGGCGGCAGGGAAAAGGAGCCCATGTAAATGCCTGTTTCTCGTCCCCTGCTATAACCAGCCTCCTCCCACCCCCATTAGCAGGGCTCCAAGCTGAGAGCAGCCTCCCCCCCTCAGCTCTGCCCAGTAGGAGAAAGTGCACAGCTCCCTGGGATGGTTTTCCCAACAGCCCTGCCTGAGGGATCTCCTCCTCTCTGAAAGCGAGGGTGGTTTAGGAATGGAGGGAAAAGGGAGAAAGGAGTGCTCTGCTTAAGGGATGTGGGGTTTTTATCTTGTTTTGCAGAGGTGAGAGGCAGAACAGGAGACAAAAGTGTACAGTAATTATTTAGCTAATTACCTGGGTACCAGGGAGGCTGTTGCCGCACAACTCACTCTTCCTGCCTGCAGATTATTACAAGGGGACAGAGAAGCCTGCAGCTTCAAAAATGCCTGAGAAAATCAAAGCATGGCATTGAGGGAAATGCAGTAAAGCCACAGAGACCGCTTTCAACTACATAAAGACCCACCTATCGTATTTGAACTACTTCTAACCTGAGAAAAAGAGGTGTCAGCCTCCAACAGTGACCTGGAAGGAAGGACAAATAATATCCAAGTAGCAGATTAATAGAGCTTGTGGATGGCCTCTCTGTGACTGTGATCCTGGAAGTAACTTAGAAGGTCCAGATAATTTATCCCAGACTGACTTCAAGACTGTTTCAAGGCTGGATGATTGTTCCCGTTATCCCTATTTTTCCCACTATATAGACTTCTAGCATCCCTTCTCTTTTTTCCATTATAGCTGCATGGAAAATAAAGAATAGTCCTGTTTCTCCCATTACTGGATCCTATTATAAATAAGAAAAAATTCAATGTAGTGGAATTTGTTTATACAGTGTTGACCTGTAAGACACTTTTACAGCATATATTTATTCATACCTTTCTATACTACAACAGTATATCCTATATACAATAATTTCAAGAAATATAAAAAAAATTAAGAATGTATATTCATTCTTCCTTTCTCATAAGAAAGTATTAAAGATTTACAAGAAAGTATTAAAAGGTCTCTTTTCCCATGGAATCAGAAACAGGCAGAAATTGTCCAGGAGTGAATGAAATACAGACTGGATTTTTGTAAAGCTGACATAGCATACAGCATAAGCTAATTATTTCTTGACTTCTGCTTCCACCCCCATTATTTATTCCCTCTCATATCTTGTATATCAGCTCAGCTGGACAACTTCAAATTCAAGGCAATTTTTTTAACAGGAATTCAAAATAGATCTTTCCCAGAGTATGTTCTGAAGCAGTAAAGTACCCCACAAAGGGACACAACAGATTTGACAGCACTTGCTATTTTGAATCAACCTCAGGTGTTTTCTCCAAAGATTCCACTTGCCTAGTTTGAACATGAAGCTTTGAGTTTACTCCCAGGCCTTTGGCAGGTGCTATATCCTATACTGAAGAGGTCAGACTTCACAACTAGAGTAGCACTTTCTGTCAGACCCATGGAGACAATGAGAAGCTACTTCTACCTCTGCTACTTCTCTCAGCTGTCCATCAACTGGCTACACAGTTGTCGTATCTGTCCACAGGTCTGAAGATTATCAGATCAAGTCATACAAGAAGAAGCTGGGTCACCATCTACTGCATGTAATTCTTCAACTTCACAATGGTTTTCTTGCAGGTTCAGCTTGTAAAAGCACAGAAATTGAAACATCTGTTCTTACCTGCATTTTTCTCCATGGTAACAGACATTAAGGGCATGAAAATCACTTACTGACAGTCATCTATACAGGACTAATGTTCTCAAACAACAGACATTCTAGCTTATTACACAAAATTTGTTGTGAACTTAGCAAACGTTAGAGGAAAAGACCAGATCACTGCAAACAAAAAGGCTCAGCAATACCAGCCACAGAAAGAATGAAGTCCACATCCACTAAGTATTAGACTAATTCAGCTAAATATGAGACCAACTATGAGGCTAAATATCACAGACTAACAAGTCAGAATTGATCCATCAGAAAATATGCCCAATGAACACACAAAGTAGACAGAGTGTGTTCCAGTTATTAAAACTTTTTAAGATCCTTAGCCTGACATTATTTTAGATAGAGGCCAGAGTGGAGAGAAAGGAACAAATCATTATCATACTGGTTTCAAGAAAAACAATACTGAGAATAGAATAATCAAAGAAAGGTGCCCATGAAGACATGTGTACCTTTGTCTTTTTTAGTGATGTGTCCCACACATCACTGGGTGTTGTCATCCCCATCCCCAAGCAATTTCTTCACAGCCTTCACCCATTTAGCCCTCTGTTTTGTCTAGTTTCTGTTTCTACTGGCTTTTTTTTTCAATTTTTTTTTTTCCTCTCTGGATTTTGTTCACAAGGCAGAAGGGTCTCTCCTCCCAAGTAGCTACCAGTAAGACAAGAAGGCATGGACTTAAGCTCTGCCAGGGGAGGTTTAGGTTAGATATTAGGAATAAATTCTAGACAGAGAGGGCGATCAGGCATTGGAATGGGATGATGGGAGGTGGTGGATTCTCCATCCCTGGAGGTTTTTAAGAAGAGACTGATGGGGCTCTTAGTGCCATGGTCTGGTAACCATGGTGATAGTGGATTAAAGGTTGGGCTTGATGAACTCAGAAATCCTTTCCAATCCAGATGATGATTCTGTGAATAAATTCTGACATCTACAAACTGTCTCAACCACTTTACTCTCCCTTTGGAGGTTTGGTTACTGGCCTCCCAGTTCCTTAGGTCTTGATTGTTCTGCAAAGCAGAACAATGATTTAATGATTTAGGCAACTTCTAGGAAACAAAATGCCAAAGAAATATTGTTCTTGGCAAGCTCCTGATTAGCTAGTTAGTTTGGGTAGTTTTAGAGTAAAATGGTTATTGAGGAAAATTCACTGGCATAACAAAGGATCCCTGATGGGAAAAAAGTGGTCTTTTACTCATGTGTAGAGATGGCCTTATTTTGTAATTTTCTTGCCAAGTAATGAAAGATGAAAACTTCAGTTTATTACAAAACAATGTCTGGCATCATAACCAATGTTATTTGAATTATAATAACAATGTTTTTGTGAACTATTTAACCAGCACACAGGGTGAGAAAAAAATTTATGATTCAGCCACTGAGGAATAGAATTTTTTCATTTCTCACTTACTTGAAAATAAGGTTGAAATTCTGCTAGAATTGTTGTAGTAATATCTGTTTCAAGTATGTGTAGCAGTGACATCTACACTTAATGCCTGCAATTTTTTTCTGTAATTTAATATGATTACTTCGGTTTGCTATTGCAGTGCAGGTTATCTGAGTACAAAGCTGTGATTCAGTTGAACATATATTGCTGTCAGAAATCTTTTCAGTTTTTCTTAGAATATATGAAAATAAGCAGGAAAATTATGAGCTAGTTCATAGATGAAAGAGTAATCTAAAGTACAATCACAGGAGAAACTCTACAAAATATCTGAAGACAGGAAGAGGTAACAACTTGAGCAGGAGATAACAATACTGACATTGTTATTAAAAAAAATGATTATACTATAGTCAGATAAATTGTCAAAATACTAGTGGAAACCAAATAAGTCGCCATAATATCCCTGGTCCCCATGCCATCCCCTTTCCACTGACTTTTTTCTTCTCTATCACTACCTCAAAGAAGCCACTAGGGAAGTCAATGAAGCACTAAAAATGGGGAAAAAAATAACCTTCAGTTAGTTGCTTTCACCAGTGGCAGAAGTAGTTTAGTCAACAAATACACTTCCATTACTAGTTCAGTCAAAAGGAATGTTAAAAATAAAACATGCCTGGCCACACACCTGCATAAAGAAGAAACTAAGCAACAGACTGGAGGGACCTTGTCTAACCTGTTTAACCCTGCTTGTGGGATACTTCTCCATATCGCTCACTCATCTCTTATTTCTTGCTGCAGCTTCTTTCTGTAGTCTTTTTTTTTTTCTCCCCCTACCTAGCCTGTTTGTTATCTCCTCCTTTTTATTCCCTCACTGGCTTTTTTTTTCTTAAACAACCTTCCTGTGCCACAAAGCTGAGATCTACCTCTTACTCTGCCTCCTTTTTGCCCTTAGTGACATTTGCCACACCTTTACCTCTCCATCCCCATTCTCTCCAGACTTTACCATTGCTCAGTCCTTTTTGGATTCCTGTTCTGTCCTGCCCATTCCACTCCTCTTTCTTCTCTAGATTTGTTGCTTCAAATATTTCCTACAGGTCTATTACATCTCAATGACTACATCCAGGACCCCATTGTCTGACTCTCCCTTTGCAGATTCATGCTCTTACAGAGAGCATCCCACCCCTTACCTTGCAGTGGAGCTGCTTCCACCATCCCCTTCTTCTCTGTACATTTGTCCCTCTTACTTCTGACACAGACACAGATATAGGTATTATTCCTATTGTGGTAATTCAGATCCAAATCTTCTGCACCTTCTATATAAAGACACCAACGGCATCTTCTCTAATCTCTGGTTAAAAATCTGAGCAATCCATGAAGTACCTCCTCAGTATGGATAAAACCAAGAGGTTTTAGTCTTTCCTTTGTTGTATTGTGAATATAGAACACCAAACACCACGTAAAGGTACATAAAGCCAAAGTTCTTTGACTTTTTCTTTTCCAAATTATCCTCAAATTTAGTGGTACTGGTAGAGTTAGCAGTAAGTTCCTTATAGGAGAAGTTTGAACTCCCACTGTAAGTAGCCTAAAAAGGTTCATTGTCATACATAGCACAGGTCCAAAACAGGCATTTGGAGCAAAAAAATCAAACAAATTAAGAATAGCATTCAGAGTAGCAGACACATGTCCTGGTCCAGACCCACTTTTGTTAAAATTGTTCAGAGGCTGAGTAACTCCTGGAAATACACATCGAGGCTCAAGGATTAAAGAAAAGAGACTCTGTGGAATGGGATGAAGATGCACAACATGTCCAAAAGCTAACTGGAATTCTTATGATAAAGACTTTAATAAAATGTCATTTAAAAAACTCAAAAATGTAAATGAACTAATCTGAAGATGGTGGAGGACTAGCAGGCAAAAGACCCTTTCAAGGTAGACCCAAACACACAGTCTCACTCCAGGCCCTTCCTCTCCCCTCTCCCTGTAGCATCCCACTGCCACTCTCCCATCTCTCACTCACCACACAGCAGTCAGCAGGGCACTGGCTGACACCTGAGTGCACACACCAAGAAGATCTTATCAGTATGGACAGTCAGGCAGCAACTGGGAGTAACACCATCACACCTTTTAGATGTTAAAGGGATATTCACTTTCCTGGAAAAAGTGGAGACACCAGGCCTGGTGAGTGAAGTCCAAGGAAGCAAAATGAAAGGTCAAGGGTACATCTGTTAAACAATAAATCCCCACAATTCACAGACTAATTCTAGGGATCCTCTATGAATTGTGTACCTGCTTGCAGTCCTTGCCTGAAGAAAAGAGCTCTTTTGGCCACATTCTTCCCCTTTTTTAGAAGTTGGGGAAAGGCTCTATCTGCTCAGAATGGCCAAGGTGCAAAGGTTACTCCTGGAAATGAAAGCTGTCATCCACTTCCCAGAGCTGAGGTTCATGAGAAGAAGCCTCTACCTCAGTACACCTCAGAGTCACAGAGGGCAAGACAGACAGGAGATCAAATTTGCAGTCTGACTGACTCGTGCTGGCAAAGTCAGTGAGATTTGGTGTCCTGAGGAGAATGTCTCTTTGTGGAACAGCCACTCTTTTAGCACCTGCATTAAGATCAATCCTATTTCCATTATTGACACCATATTATAAAATGAAAGTAGACCTCACTACACTGTGCATTCTTCAAAATACCAGTGTCCTAAGGGCACACCTTAATGTCTTTCTAGGGCAAACTCCTAGGTACACACCTACAACTTGGTGCATTGGCTTTCACAGCAAAGTCACCAAATAGATCTTGCTTTTCTATGTGGGACAGAAAGAACAGATGAGCAACAGGGGAAACAGAGATGTAATACCTGTAATCTTTATTTGAGACTCGAATGTTTCCCTAAGAACCATGTTTCCTGCTATGGAAGGCAGGGCTTCCCTACAGCCTCTACTCTTCTTTCACATCCGGTGCAAGCCAAGCAACCTCAGAGTGCCTGGGCAGGTGCTTCCTGCAGTCCCTTCCCCTCCCTCGCCCCTCCTGAGGGACTCACTGAGGGTCTGACCTTGCAGGGTTGGAATGAGGGTGCAGTGCAGGACAGCACATTGCCTCCTCTTCAGGAAAGCCAGGTCCTGGAGCATGCTGGGGTATTTAAAGCCCTCAACACCCGCAACTTCACACAGTTTATCAAACACGAAGTCACTTTCTGCGTCCTTGGCTCTGGAAGGTCCATCCCAGTTCTGGTTACTGACACTCAGGAGCAGGGCACCACCTTCCCGGCTGGTGGGACATCCCTGGTGACCTTTGCCGGCAACACACACACACCGGGGGGCTTGCCCGGCATCCACCTCCCCCTCGCACTTCCACTGCAAATCCCTGCACAAAGCCCGAGGCTTGAAGCACTCTTACTTCTTCAAGGTGACTTCAGTCACCAAGTGGAGCCACCGCCTCTCCCAGGGCTCTCTGGGCAAGTTTTCAGCCCCCAACCTGCACGAAAGAGTTAACGTTGCCCGAGGCACCCCTGCCAGCTTCCTCAGTGCCCTCCTGTGCCTCCCGGGAGCTATTAATACAACAGGCACATGCTCTGACATAGCGTTCCCCGCCAGGGAGCAGATAACTTTAATTTGCCCTTTAAACGTCCCAAGCCCGGCGGCCTTCGCGCTGCCTCCGCCAGGGAACATGGCGGCGCTGCCCTCGCCCCTGCCGGGGGCGGGCTCGGGGGGTCCCAGCCAATGCCCGTGCCCCGAGGGGCGCCTCCTCCTATCGCGAGAGGCCGCGGGGTATAAGCGGGGCGGCGCGGGGCCGGGGGCCATTTGGCCGGCGGTGAGCGGGGGCGGCCGGGTGGGGAAGTGCGCGGCTCGTTGGCTCTCTCCGGGCAGGGGGTGTCGGACCGGCTGCCAGCATGGGTGACCAAGCCCTCAGCTTCGTCAAGGACTTTTTGGCCGGTGGCATCGCCGCCGCCATCTCCAAGACGGCTGTCGCCCCCATCGAGAGAGTGAAGTTGCTGCTGCAGGTGAGGAGGCGCACGGGGGGCGGCGGCGGCCCCGCTGGTAGCGGCGGGAGCCCGGCGGGGCCGCGCTACAGGTGGGTGCGGGAGCGGCGGGGGCCGGCCGGCGTGGCTATGGGAAGGAGCTCGGCCGGATCCCGGTAGGCGGGAGCTGCCCCGACCCTTCAGCAGCAACTCGAGGGAGCGGGAGCGGGAGCGGGAGCCGGGCCAGGCGGCGGGGAAGGCCCCGTCCCTGCCCTTCAGCCGGCCGCCGCGCGGGGTCACCCCTGCAGTGCCCTCTCCCTACCCTCTCATCCCTTCTCCTCCGCACAGGTCCAACATGCCAGCAAACAGATCACGGCAGATAAGCAGTACAAGGGCATCATGGACTGCATAGTCCGCATCCCCAAGGAGCAAGGCATGCTCTCCTTCTGGAGAGGCAACCTGGCCAACGTCATCCGGTACTTCCCCACCCAGGCCCTCAACTTCGCCTTCAAGGACAAGTACAAGCAGATCTTCCTTGGGGGAGTGGACAGGCACAAGCAGTTCTGGCGCTACTTCGCAGGGAACCTGGCGTCCGGCGGCGCCGCGGGTGCCACCTCCCTCTGCTTCGTCTACCCCCTGGATTTCGCCAGGACCCGGCTGGCGGCTGATGTGGGCAAAGGAGCCACTGAAAGGGAGTTCAGTGGGCTGGGCGACTGCATCGTCAAGATCTTCAAGTCTGATGGCTTGAAGGGCCTGTACCAAGGATTCAGTGTCTCCGTCCAGGGCATCATCATCTACAGAGCAGCCTATTTTGGGGTTTATGACACGGCCAAGGGTAAGAAGTGCACGGAGAAGTGACTGCAAGGGAAGATCCGCCCAGTAAAGGCACTTGGCAGTACACAAGGACAAGCAGGACTTGGCCCAGCATCAATTCAGGGTGCTAGTGCTAGAATATGCACAGGTGTTTCTGAAATGCATTCCTGACTTGCTCAACTTGCTGCTCTGAGCAGAAGCCTTGAATGTGCAGTGTGTTTTCAGACACTTTCCAGTTTCTTTCTGTCTTAAGGCTTGTACAGATTGGCTTGTATGGTAGCTTGTTAATCATTATAGCTGATGAGACAAGCCTGGAAGGGCTCTACAGGAGAAACTTTTTGGTCAGGGAGCATTAAGAGGGCTTATATAGCAAAATCCAACAGGCCCATAAACTTGTTTCACTCATAATACCCACTAATAGTTAAATATGGAGAACTTGCAGGCTTGATTGACTTGGCTTTATTAACTTCAGACATCAGTGGGTGATTGTTCCTTCTATAGCCACTTTTCTCATAAACCCTTCCTCTGTACTGACTCTGTTTGTTTGTTCTTGATGACAGGTATGTTGCCTGATCCAAAGAATGTGCATATCGTAGTGAGCTGGATGATTGCCCAGAGTGTCACTGCAGTAGCAGGGCTGGTTTCTTACCCTTTTGATACTGTGCGACGTAGGATGATGATGCAGTCTGGCAGAAAGGGAGGTAAGAATAAGTGCTCCTGTGGTGTTCTGGCAGCAGGAAATATTATCTCCATTGACATATGATGGGATATGCTGGGTATATTTATCTTGCAGAAAGCTATCAATCTTACTGGAGCCCTTTAAAAAAAAAAAAAAAAGCTATGGGAAACACATTGCTGGTTATTGCCATCATGTTTACTTAGACTTACAGTTGATTTGTTTTGATTTCCACGTGGAGAATTAAAATTGCTTTTCATTAAATGATTTCTTCATTTTAAATTCTTAGCTATGCTTTGCTTATTCTTTAATATATATGAAAGTTGAAATAGACTTGCTGTAAAACTTCAAGCCTTCTGACCCTTATGTTTGTTTCCACAGCTGATATTATGTACACGGGCACACTTGATTGCTGGAGGAAGATAGCTAAAGATGAAGGAGGCAAAGCGTTCTTCAAAGGTGCCTGGTCGAATGTGTTGAGAGGCATGGGCGGAGCTTTTGTATTAGTACTTTATGATGAAATCAAGAAGTATGTCTAAACCAACATCAGAATGTAGTTCAATTGTTCTCCATCAACTTTTTTTTTTTTTTTTTTTTTTTTAAATATGCTATTGTGATGTAATGGACAACAGTATTTCCTAGGGAAACAAAATAGAATTTGAGTAAACACCTGGTTGGGATGAGGATGCATTAATTTTAAAAACTGTCTACTATATCACAGTTTTGTATGAAAATTCCTCCAATGTTTGTATTGGAACCTATGTATATACTATACTTCAAATTTGAGGTACTTTTGTCTAGAGACAAGACATAGTCCATACATAGTTTAAAATCTAATTATGTGAACGCTTACAGTGAAGTTATTCAGAGATGCCTATTGTACTGATGTCTCTAGCTACCCAAGTGTGGTGGCATAATATGAATTAAAATGTTTTCTGCTAAAGCTGTTTTTATTTCATTAAGTGATGTTAAGTGAAATGCTGGTCTGAAAATACAAAACAAAGGCACCAGGCTGAGTTTCTAACTGCAGCCTCTTCAACACATTATAAAATCATGTGGTTGAAACCACAATCTGATTTCTTCAAACATCCTTTGCAGAATATGGAAATAGGACTTTTTAAAAATCCCTGTAATTAAAAAAAAAAAAAGAAAAAAAGTTGTCTGCTCTGATGTTCAATTGAACTAAAACTGAAATAAATAAATTAATATATTAATGAACTTTCTTGTTGTTTTCAGTATGCTGCATACATTACAGATACACGACCTTTAAGGTGATGTGCTAATTGGCACACTGTTAGTGGTTGTATGGTACTGCCTACACCTCTTGGAAGTTTTTCAACAGACCTTGAGTTAGGTGGAGTGGTTACTGGTAATTCTGGAGTAGGAAAGCAGAATGGACTCAGTTTGATGGTATTGCAGTTAGTTGTCTTACAGATCAACTACAACATAGTCTTAGGTGCTTTGGTAATTCATTTATATTATCCTTAACTTTGAAGTGTGTCTTCATTTGATAGTGAAGGCATTATTACTTATTTTACTTGATGAAGTAGTCTAGAATGGAATACTTAAGAGTTATTAAAGTAATTATAATACAAACTACATAATTATTAACAACTTGAGCATTACTGGTGAAATCAGAATACAGTAGCTTTTAAACTTTAGATGCTGCACGGTTGTGAACTCTGGAGAACAGGTTCTATCATTAGGCAAAGCAGGGAAAAAGTGCTGTGGGTGTTTCAGAGGTTGAGTTAGACTACCTACAAATATTTATGTATCCACCTAGGAGAAGGAGTAAGACAAAGCAAGTAATACTCAAGTAAGCTTTTATTTCAGCTGCATCTTTTTCACATGTATAAGTAAGGTAACTTGTGAGTCTCTGATACAAGTTCTGGAATTCCTATTGTTTTTAGTGCCCTAGGGTGGAAAAAAGTGGAAAGGTGTTGGAAATGCAGTAGCTGTACTTGAAGGTAGAAGGGTGACTAGTTACTTACAGAGCTTGCAATTTCCACACTGAATGTAAGCTGCAGAGCAGTTGCTGCCTGGGCTAGCAGAATTGAGGGAACCATATTGCTCTAATGAAGGAGTCATCACTGCCTGAGGTAGGGCATTGCTGCAGGTGCTGTCACTGCTGTAAGCTCTTTCCCTGATACCTGTTCTCACACCATTGCTTGTGTGAAAGATGGAACAATTCAACATGCAAGCCTCTCCATGGAGTAATATCCCTTGCTCTGTGAAAATAGATTGGAGTATACATGAAGTAAGTCTCCCACAAATAATGTTTGTGGACACTATCTTGGTTAAAATTTCATGTGACTACCACTGCACCAGCCAGTCATTCGCATGGACTGAGAGCACACAGATGGAAAATGATGTTTTGAGGAGACTTACAGGTAAGCCACTTGGTATATGCTTGTGTGCACATGCACACTCTGTGGCCCACTCCAGGCAGTGTTCTTCATAAAGATACTTTGGGTCAGAGTTCAAAATTGACAATGAAACAAATATCCACCTGAAAGAGCTCTGCACGATGACTGTGGCACTCAGCATTACCCTTTCTAAAAGTGTAACCTAAAATCCATCCATCAGCTGTGCAAAGATGAAAAATAGAAGATTTTGAAGATTATCTCCAGTTGTGATTTGAACTGCAGTTAAATGAACTGATACCACTGCCCCAATGCTTGTGCATCTTTCCAGTAGTCACAAACTATGAAAGCAGAAGCCTGCATCAAAAGCATTACCTTTTATCTCCCTCTTGAACACTAGGAAACCCAACCTAGCTAGCCTGGTAATATATGCTTCTAATAAAGATTGACAAAGCCCACCTATCATGCAGCTGCCCAGCTCTGAAAGGACACTGCTTGGAAAGGGAACTGAGATTTCCTGATCTTTTGGATGTGGTGAAGTTAAGAACTTCAGGTGGGTATGCAAGATATACCTGTCTCTAAATAGAGTGTAGCCTACTGCAGAGAGGGGGAGAATCTATGACAGCAGACTGAATCTGTCCTGCCTTTCTGACAGTGATAGCCTTCACTCTGCCCTGTGCTTGTCATGGAAGCAGCAGCCATTATTTCTTTAAAAGTCATAGGAAAGAGTTTAAGACATAGGGAGAAATACAGCAGAAGGACAAAACCTTGCTAAGTAGTTAAAAAACCACAACACTCAGGATCTTCAGTGAAGTGAAGGATCTTCAGTAAAAAAAACACACCTCAGGATCTTCAGTGAAGACTGCAAGCACTCTGACAGAAGACAGGCTGTGGCACAGGGGAAAGCCCATACATTCCATATGAGGAATGGCCTTGTGTGATTCCTCCAAATTAGCTGGAGTCTCTTAGATTCCTTGGGATTAATACTGAATTGTAAAGGATTCAACAGTTTGTTTGGGAAAAGCCCTTCATGTGTCACTTATCCAGACAGACATGCATCATCACGCCCAGTTCCTTTCATTTAGTCAGTGACTAAAGCTAAGACCTTCACTATTGTAGAAAATAATACACAGCAGAACCCTATCCTGGAAGAAACAGAGCTTAGGAATGATGCAGGAATACTTCCAGAGCATGTGGAGGAGGCATCACAATCCGTTTCTCCTCATAGCGAGATCAATATTCCAATGCTGGTGTCCAAATTGGCAATCTTGTCACTTCAGTTGGGAGATTGGCTCCCACCTGAAACCCCGTGTTAAAACAGTGTTGCAGTTCACTTTAAGGTGGAAGCAAAGCAGCTTGCACTTTTTTTTCAGAGAGATCTTTTTTTGCAGGGAAGAAAAAAGTAGTAGAGAACATACTGATTCTTTGCACTTCCCACTGTACAAAACACTTCTCCATGGTCTCCTTTGCAGTTCAATGACAATTATAAAATTCCAAAAGAATCCACTGCAATGACAAGCAATTCATGTTAAATATTTTATTTCTTATGATTTAGAAAGATGACATACAAAATTGACGGTCTTTTATACCAAAATTAAATAAGATTAAACAATTAAAAGCAGTTTGTATTGTGAATTTCTTTACAGAAAAAAAAACCATATATGAACAGTAAAAAGCATTTAAACTGTGACCTTGATACTCACATTCAAGGACAAAAATCTTTAAATAGTAAATAATTTTAATTAGGACAATAGCACAAATAAATACAGTAGCACTATGCAAAATATTCCTTACAATCCCTATCAATGAATAATAATTGCAATTTAAAAACTGCCACAATGCTGCTTTAAAGTTCAAATATTGTCAGACAGCTAATTTTGATCTGCAGGTTACCAGGTGCAGAAGCTGTGCCAAACCACCACACAGGACCAATTAAGTTTGTTACAATGCACAACACCTGAAAGATAAAGCCCTCATGCAAGCAATAGCAAAGAACAATAAACTTTCAATTCCATAGGGCCAAGACCCAGCACTACTGAACACAGCTTTTTTTTATTTTATGCATAATACGAAGTGATGTCCTGTAATTCTTCTGGGAAGAAGCTGGAGTAGTGAGCAGGCTTCCAGCAATATCCATTCAATAGTGACATCACAATTTCTGCTCTTCATTAAGACTGCCCTAAAAAATAAGGTCACTGAAAGTTTGCCTTCATGTACAGAAGTAAAGCATACCACTTACTATTTGTGATTACCAATTCAATTAAATTTTAATTCCCTTGTAAATGAATGTTGATACTGAAGCTTATCTGACACTACTACAAATATTTGGTATGAACATGACATTAAAAAAACAAGAAGCATAACAAGATTTTCTGTTTTCTACTGTTTGGTTTTGTTGGGTTTTTTTGTTTTTTTTTTCCCAAAATCTAATCATTTTCAGATGTTCAAGTTTCCTGAAGCTCACCCGCCACGGAGCACAAGGTTTTACAAAAGCAGAGCCATGAAATATTTCCCTTGCTTGAGAAGTATCATTCTTCAGCTTGAGAAATAACTAAAACTCCTATTTAAAGTCAGTCTGAAACTGCTGTTCTCTTCAGTCTTTACCCTTGTTCAAACAGTACCAGATGTGTCATTCCTATGCAAAGATCCCGATACAAGCTCCAAAACTATTTTAAATCTGGAAGAGACACAGCCTTGAGTACAAAACAAATCCTTCAACACTTGGAGCACAGGTGGAGTGGCAGATCATCATCTTCTGCAGCCTCAGTATTCTAGCTAACCATGCAGGAATAAACTATCTGCTTCACCCCCTTGTGTTACAGAAAGAGATCTTTTAAGCCAAAAGATCATTGCACACAAAACTCAGAAGGCTTATCCAAACCAGGATGAAAATCAAGAACAATCTAGGAATTAAGCATATACTTAACAGTTTAACGCAAGATTTTAAAATATTCAATATTTTCTATCTTGAACCTATAGTGCAGCAAATCTGTCCTTCCATGTTATGGATACAACTTCCACTTATGAGTAGAGAATAAAAATAAGAATAAGCATTTTCTATTTAACTTGTCCATTTAAATACCTCTTTCTCCTTTCGTAATTTCTTCCTGCCATGCAAAACACTGACTGAAGTGAACCTGTTCACTTAAAACATTTTATAAACAATTATACCATATGCAATGCATTTTAATCACTGAACAATACAGAAAACACATTGCACGCTGAATTTGCAAAAGCACTGAAACCACAAGTCTGAGGATCATCTCAGTATGCAAGGCAAAGAATGTACTTATAGCCAAGCAGCACGGACATTGGTGGGCTTAGGTCTTTGCAATGCCCCACAGGCTGTATCAGACATGGGTTTTTCATTCCTCTGGCTCATTGTACCTGGTACAGTGGTGGCTCTTGAAGTGCGTCCTGTTAACACACACACAGAGTGAAAATGCATGTTCAGTACATAAGAAAACCTCATGCTATACTAGTACTGCAACACTTATTACCATAGTTTTCAAGAAAAAACAAACAACAAACAAATCTTGGTAAATTGAATATAACCCCAAAATGCTATGAGTTGATTGCCAATGGTCAGGACACAGACTTCAGGCCTATACTATAGTGCTGTGGTTCTTTAACCTGACACATACGGCTTTACAGGGACACATGATCTACATTTCCAAATACTACACACAACTTTTAAGAGAAAAAACTTTACTATCAGTATATTCAGATTCTCTGAATAAGAATTTAATCCTTATTTGGGGTTTTTTTGTTGTTGGTTGTTATTGCCACTGCTTTCAACAACAGGTACTGGCAGAATGAGGAATATTTCTTTACAAAATGGATTTTTTTCAACCTTCTTGGGAAAGACTATTAACAAAATAATTTATCAGAAATTTATGATGGTAAATAAATAATTCACATGGTCAGAATATTTTTGGTATGATTAAAAAAAAATTCCTTTAATGATTTCTGTGTGTTAAATGATCAGTCTAAGGGAGACAGAAAAAAGAACTTTTTTGCTATTCTTAGCAGTAAGTGCTTCATAATTCTGAATCATAAAAAGATAAAATACATTCAAAGAAATGCAATCTTCAACTTCGAAGTACTTACTGGAAGGACTAAACTGGCTGAGAGCAGATTTTCCTCTTCTTACAGAAGGTGAAGAACTCAGATAGCTCATCTGGCGCTGATAGTCCAACAATTGCTCAGAACGCCTCAACCCAGCTGTTGGTTTCACTGCTTCCAGTCTTTTCAGGAAAGCCTTAGTATTGAAGAAAAATATCATTAAGAAAGACGAAGAACAAACAAGAAGATACAAAACAGATTATTCACAAATTGATTTTAATTCAGATTGCAATAATCCAAGTTTTTAGCAATGCACAACATGAACTCCTCCACTGGTGACTACCATAAGCTATCCTGCTCATATCCAATAATGCTCCTCATTTTTTAAATTTCCAAAAGCATGAGAAGTTGTTTTAGGTTTTGTTTTGTTTTGTTTTTTTAAAGCTTCACTTTTCAAACATACTTAGACCACTTTATACTGCCCTGCAGGATCACCAGAGAGAATTACTAAATCAATTCTGTGAAAGTAATGTCAAAAGGAAAGCACAAACATCTACTGGACACTATTTTTACAAATCCATAATCTAATTTTAAGATATTCTTATTGAAATTATTACAAGCATAATTTCCCTCTGTTGAAATGAACACTGGCAATCATGCAGCAGGCATTGAATTAGAACTGCTACTTACACAGTATTTGTAAGATACAGATAGCTTCCCATTCTGACTAACTACTTCTACGTAAAACATGATGTATTGGTTTAAGAGATCTCATAATCTAAAAAATAACCTGATGGCAGAACAAGTTTTGAAGTACCCAGGTATACAGAATTTCCAGCTAAAAATTTCAGATTTTTAATACATTTCAGCTCTATCACTTGCCTTGCACAGATCTATACATTCCCTCCACTAATTTAAATTCATTTGATGGCCTACAAACATTTGGCAGTGACACAGGCCTTACTGGGCAGGGTTATGACATGCATCTCATCAACAACAGACAATGCAAACTGTGATTACACCAGTCTCTGAACTAAAAATACCTTTGGTAATAAGGATGAAATGTGGAGTTGCATACTTATATGTCAGAAGTCAAGAATTTGTCTGTATAGCCAATCAATTCACTCTGTATAAAGTGATCATCCTCACGTATTCCGAATCAGGTATGAGTCTTTATTTTTTTTAAGAATAATAAAAGAAATACAGAAAGTGACTTAGGAAACAGCATAGTATTCATAGGATCATCAGTTGTCATTGTTTAGTTGTAACAAGAATTATAAACTCTTGGTAGTTTCTGCATGGGCACTGAAAACCTGCAGAGCGCACAAGCGAGAAAGGACAAGTGAGTTTGGCTCAGAGCTGACATGTCACAAGTGCTTGCAGCAAGTGCCAGTCAGCTCAT
Organism: Phaethornis superciliosus; assembly: GCA_023637945.1. NCBI lineage: Eukaryota > Metazoa > Chordata > Aves > Apodiformes > Trochilidae > Phaethornis > Phaethornis superciliosus. The sequence continues at coordinate 22,531,817 of JAJQWJ010000005.1, read as the reverse complement.
CGTCAAGTGGAAATACCTAAGTAAGCAAAAGTCAAAGGAAGGACTTCAGCTAGAAATAGCTCTCCACTAACACCAGTAGCAGAACATGAAATGGCAGACTTGCCTCTCAATGTTATATCCAACATTTCACTCACAACTTCATCCACATCTCTACATACATTCCACATACATACATTTAGACTTGCAGATATCACTTATTTACCTTTGGTATTAAAGTGGAAGCTCTCAATACATTCACTTCAATCACAAAGGGATTGAATAAACTGTGGAATATATTCCACAAGAGTTGAGCATGTTACAAGTCTGCACTCCAACAATAACAGCTTCATAGCATTTCTATACCTTAACACAGCAGGAATTTCAAGCTTAATTCTGAACATACAATATTTATATATGCCTACTTTATTCTAATTTAAATAGTTCTGCTTTTCCTTTTATGCTTATATTTTGACAAGGATCAAGCCCTACTACTAAATATAAAACAAACAAACAAACAACAAACAAACCTCTCTCAGTAGCAAAACATAATTTTGAACAGGTTAATGCTGGACTTGATACAGCCCTAAGTATAAGCAGAGTAGATCAAGATTCCATGGTGCAAAAATGTTCTAAGAAAAGCTCTCCTACAGAAATAGAGAATTGCTTCTGTGGTTCCCTTGCCCTTTGCTGCAAATTATACCAAGGGCTTGTTAACTTACAGACTCTCTTTGGTCATAAATTCTGCAGTTTGGAGAATGGCCTGCTGCATACAGAAATGAACTCATCAACACACTGAAATGGCAGTCCTGACCTACTAAATCTGTAACCCAGAACTAATCTGATTCTTATGTTTTTATTAACAACCCTACAATCTTGAGGTCCTTAACTGAAGAAGTGTCTTGTATAACGGTACAAGTAACTTAAACAAATATTCTTTTTCAATTATACACAAAGCTACTAATTCTTTCATTATGAACTGCTTTAAGAAATGGACCAAAGAACACTGCCACTTCCCTTGCTCTTTTGAAGTGCTACCTCTCTGCAGACTCAATTCTGCAACACTAAAGTGAACAGAAATGTCAACATTGAACTTACTGACCGAAAACTCAGACCACATAACACAATCCAGGTGTTCAGAATCAAATATGTATTCCTGATCAGCTCTAAGGAATAAAAAGCCAGTCATAACAGACACTAATTGCAATCATTAGTTGCTCTGAATTGCATTATAGTTCCTCAAGAGCTTTTGATTCAAACTTTATATATAGAGAATACTGCATCACTGATGACACCTCACTTTGGAAAAAGCCTCCTCCTTCCTCCATCTTCTTTTACTTTATCATAATACTGAGTTTACAATAAAAGTGCAATGATAATACAAAAAACAGGAAAAAAAAAATCACAGAAGGTGTTCCTGCATTATTACCTTCCAGGAACAGGATAATACTTTATAATTCTAGGCATCTGGACATAGAGTAGTATCTATAAAGCACTAAAATTCTTATTGTCAAAGACAGAAGGAAATGTCATATTGCCAAAAAGTGAAGAACAAAGGAACTTCTACATAGTGGGCCAAGAGAACTGCTGCTAATTCAGCTTTGGGAACAACATGAGTATTAAAGCTAATTCTAGTGCTCCTTGCCAAAAAAAAAAAAAAAAAGCTTTTCTGCAGCTATGCTAAGAAGGAAAGAAAAAAAACCCCAAGCCAAAACCCAAAACACTAGGCCACCACTCCTAAATTGGCTTCAGAAAGAAGGCAGAAAACAATACTTTTTCTTGGTTTACTTTGCATTTTAAATGCACGAAGGTTTCATTTTCAGCTCCTTTGAATCCTAGCCAGCTGACTAGCATGCCTTGACAGCTGTTCAAATTTATTTATATTATGCCTCCTCTAATGTCACTGATGTTAGTGACCACCCTGACCCTTTCCTGTGTCCTGGTGGGGGAGGGAGAAGCAGATAACAGTGCATTTGAGCTATCTGTTCTTATCAATACAAATATCTGTAATTTTCTTCAGTTGGCAGTTGCATTACTTAGCCCTAACTTAAATGTCAAAAAAACCACATTAATCTTTTTAACTGAACAGCTATCATGTTTATGTGTGGCTGGCATAATCACAAAGAAAGTAGACTAAGAGTATAAAAATAAAAACCCCAAAACCATCTCACAACTGAGCAGTGTGCAAAATAACCAAAAACTTCCTTGAACTTTTTAATTAGTCAGTCTTTATTATAATTATTACAACTGCACTCAGGAATCTTGAGTGTGGGTCAGGAATCAGTAGGCCACAAAACATCTGACCACAAAAAGCCTATAGTCTAAATACTATGATCACATAATTGAACTGTATTTGCACTGTATTATGGAATATTCTAGCCAAATACACCTGCATGCCAGTCCCACATCCTGATAGCTTCCCCCAATGAGAGGGCCATGGAAATATCTTTTTTTTTCTTCCATTGTACTTTGTAATATCAGGAGCTAACAAAATTGTCTTTAGTCTTGGCATACAGAGGCCTTGAATTCAGTAAGTGAAAAATACCTTATAAAACCCTGTGTGCTCAAGTATCTAAGGAGCCATCAACCCAACACATGTATTTCTGAGCCCCTAAGAACTTTACATTCTCTTCCACAACTGCATTCCCTATTTCTTCTCCTCCAGACTGAGACCAGTATGGCTGAACAACCTTGGTATTCTTTCTAGAAGCACACCTGTATGCAGCATCTGAGCTCTAAAACTCTCAGACTTGAGGATGGGTCGTCAGGGACCGGATGAATGGAAAGCAGAAAATAATAATAAAATAAGAATAAAATAATAAAAAAAATCAGTGGTGCATATTACATGGAAGAAGCAAAGTTCAAGGTGCTGAGGCACAGCCCTGATGAACCAGTGCTCTTCCCCTCCTGTTTCTGTCCATGCTTAGAAGTTCTCCCCATGGTTGAGGCATGACATGGATGGTGGGGCAGGTACAGGGCAGCTGAAAGCTGTGGCTCAAGATAAGGTACATTTTGGGGGGAGTATGAGGTTGGGGAATGAACAACATAGAGAGTTATGTGCAGTACGTAGTAACAGAATGGGCTAAGAAGAATGCACAGCAATACATGGAAAGACCAAAGATCCACAGAAAATGTTAACACCCTCATCCCTCTTGATCTGTGATTTGAGAACTGTCATCCCAGACCTGCTGAGAGCTTCCAGTGAATTTCTGATGTAAACTAAAAAGGCCACTTGTTGCCTAAGTACCTGGCTGGACACAGCAGCTTAGCTCACTGAGGTCATCTAACACCTGAATCATAGACACAATTAATAAAATTAACAAAAGCACTCCAATAAAGAACAACATACAGACATGAATGACTTCCAAGCTTAGATTAAATAACTGAGGAATAGTGTAGTGGCTGCAAATCTATTATTTCAAGGTCCCCAAATATCTGCATATAAGCAGTACAGATTTTTGTATCATGCAATAAGCCATTAGAAGTTTAAGTGGTCTGTAGTGTCTGGTCTATGAAGCCAAGTATCTTACTTATACTGCCAGAAATAATTATATGTTAATACAGACAGAAATGCATATATGCAAACATGGGAAAAAAGTAACACATCAGTTACACTTATGTCCTTTACCACTGGGGAGGGGACAGAGTTGAAAGTATCTTCAAACATGAGTACAAAGTTTTATGAATCAGCAGCATCCTCTATCGGCAAGAGATACACTCTGGTCCTGTGATCTCAGATAAGGAATCAACAGCCAAGTTCTGCTTAGGAAAGCACACTGTCAAAAGCACCAAGTACAAAATTCTGATACGAATTTTAACAGCTAACAATTTTGCTTATTCTGCTTTTTCTGTAAATTGCTAACAATTGCCTTTTAACAACTCTTTTTCAGAGCAATGTGTCATTTTTTTTTCATCATAACTCTTTCTGTGGCAGCTGTAAACCAACAGGAAAAAAAAAATCTTTTCAACAAAATTCTTTGACTTCTTGTACAGACTACTGTTGTAGATTTCTGTTCTTGAACTATTTAGAAAAGCCTGAATCCTTCTCCAATACACATCTCACAAAGATCTATCAAACAGCATATCCTGTATGTAGTACTGCAGGCCTTGTATAAAGAAAAATATCCTGTCAAGTAATAGAAGAAAGACTGATAAGGAAGTTCCATGGAATTCCAGCTCTTCAGTCTACAAAGGTGAATAAAAGTCCTGACCAGAAGAAAACAACGAGTTTATAAAGCACATAGATTTAGCTACGTAAAGCAAAAAAACCTCAATGGGCAGGCTAAGACAGCTTTTTCATTTACAATCTCAGAGAAAAATATGTCATTGTAATCCTAAAGGGCAGTGTTAGAAAAATAAACGTTACCCCTGTGATGTTCTAGGTACACTTCAAACAGAAGTAAAGAGAATTGCTCAAAGATTATAGCAATGTTAAACAAAACAAGAGCTGTACTGATGAATCACTCTACTGAAAAGAACACAATAAATCATCCTGAATTTAGGGAAAAGAATAAATGAAAATGTTTTTGTAGTCCAAAACAGCATGATACCCTAAGAAATTCTAAAGAATGCTTCTGATGTCAAACATGTCCACTCAGTGTTGCTGATGACAACTACTAGGACATAAATGAAAAGGACATTATTTTTCGAACTACAAGGAAACACCATTAATCTCTAACATGTACTAAAAACAGCTACATAAGAAATTACTATGTGTTTAGCTTTGGTGGATTTGTGATCCAAAAGTTGCAAGATATCAAAAGAGAAAAGCTTTGTGAATTTGAGTATACACAACTGTATCGTAAAATATCATTATTATGACAGTAATCATCTATTGTTATGGAGTAGAGCATATTACAACTAGATTGTGACACAGCACTTCCTTCCCACAGCCCAATTCCCACTCCTGTTACCAAGGTTCATGTGAACAGCAAATCCTGCTCTAAATGTTAATAAACAAATAATAAACTCTCTCCCCCAACACATGAAGAAAGCCCTCCTACCAGCCTAAAACCATCCAAGCCTAAAAACATTTCTTCCTTAGACAAAGAGAAGCCTTGCATACCTGCAACAAGTCATTTCTCATGGCTCATGTGTGAAGAATAATGTTCCTTTAAGTCAGCTGTAGCCTAGCAGAGCTAGAGAAAAAGTTTCCTGCTTTGAAGTTTTAACAGACTTTCTCCAAGTTGAATCTATATCTCTAACTACACAACAGGAAACTGCAACCTAAAAGCTTACACAGTTAATAAATTACTTGCACTATAAGTTTGCCCACTATTTTAACTAGATTTCATTTTTCTTTCAAACACACTAATGAATGAGGAGATACGAAAATACCATATGTACTCTAATTCAAATCACTACAAAAATCTGACTCAAATCAGTATTATTTCATTTGACAACTCTGTAATACCCTTATAAATTAGTCTGAAAGCTTTCCACTAAAGTAACTTATCGTGATTGCCATTACACCAAAACATTGCAACAAGAAACATGTTATAAATATTTTAAAACTGAAGCTATGAATCAGAAAATTCACAGTGGCACTGTATACTCTGTATTTCAAACACAACAGGTTTGATGCTACCATACTGATTGCTTTATTTTTTGTAATCCTTTCCTTAGAAACTAGCAATCATGATGCAGGAATATAGAGTTAGACTGCTACCCCAAATTATGAGGATGTTAAAAATCATGGTTCCTCTTAAAATGAATGATACTACAGTACAGCAATCTCATAAAATGCAAAATCTATTTTCATCTGACAAAAGAATAATTTTTCCCCACGAAAGACCACACAAACAATTATTTGTACAAACAGCACAGTACAGAACATTCACTGCAAACTTACTGCAGTAAAGCCCAAGTGTTGCCTTGTCAGCTTTTAAAATAATTAGCAGTAGTTCATGTGACAACAAACAGCCCTAAAATCAGTTCTTACAACTTACTAGGTTTTCTCTTTCAATTCTTTGTTGCTCCTTTTGCCTGTTGAGGGCACTGTGGTACAGTTTGGGCGGCTGTGCAGCTGGCTTCAGCTTGGTGCTACTTCGAGGCTTTGCAGACTGTCTGGACAGTTCTTTTAGCAACCTTTGGTTTTCCCGATCAATCTGTCTTACTTCTTCATTTGTGAAAGAATAATTTTTCCTTGTTGCTTTACATGGCTGATCGATGGTTTGTTTTTGCCCTTTTTTCTCCAATTGCAGAAAAGCTTTGAAATGGCAAAAAGTAAAATATTCAGATTAAAAAAGGGAACCAAACACAAACCTAGCACTTTATTACTATGATTTATTTAAAGACCTGAGAAAGGTACATTTCACTTCTCCCCATCTGAATTCCACATTTATGCATTTTAGATTTTCCAGGGATGCTCAGTTTTCACCACAAAAATCAAGTCTAATTTTGGCCTTAGTTAAAACCCACCTGCTTCCTTCTCACTAGCAATCCCCTCCCTCCTTCCCATTTATGATTGGTATACCAGAGGAATTAAACAGATGCAGCAAAGAACTGAGCAGTACAAAAGAACCAGCAATATGCATGCAGCTTGTAAGCATTTTTACAGAATACCTCTGTTCTTCAGAAATCAGAATATGAATCAATCTTGTGTGTGTGGGCATTTCTTCTGCATGGTCAGTTTTCCTGACCCTTGCTTTGACTTAGATCACCCCTGATCTCTACCTTTACCAGTATGTTTGCAGTGATACACTGCACTCAGACTTCCACCCTTGAGTAGTTTTAAAGTAGTTACTATAGTACCAGCAAGCAGCATAGGAGATTATATATATGTTAATGGACCTACTGTTACACAGCACTACAGCAACATCGAGCACCATCATCAACACAGTGGTAGCATTTATGGCACCACTATAAGCATCAGCTTTCCAAGCAACACAAAACACAGCTTCAGGAAGCTAGGATTAGAAATAACTTGCAAATCCAGGAACTAAACCACAAATTAATACTTAGATGCTTGCACATGCAAATAAATTCAAACTTCGCTCCAGGTATCTAAAGTATCAGTCACAGCTGAGAGGTGACTGTGACTATGTTTCAGACAGGAAACTGATACTGGGGAAGCACAAATTGGAGACATAAAATGCATTTCCTGAAGTGATTTTATTGATCCTTTGCTCCTGAAGCAATCCTACCTCATGTTGGTGCAGGAATTGCAAAGGGAAAGATGAAAATCAGATACAATGGATGGAGAGAAATAAGTGAGCATATATAACAGAAGAAAAATTACTGATGCCTGTCAATTTAAAAAAGACCAACAATTTAAACCAGAATATGAGGCTTCAAGACAAAAGAACAAAGAATGGACACTTAAGGATACACAGCAAGAAAAGACTTGCATAACCACAAGATAAAGTATTAAGTGAAAAACTTCAATTGCAGCCCAAGCCAGCAATAGTTATTATAGTTCCCCTGGAGCTTTGATACTGACCTATTTCTAAGTCTTTGCTTTCTAAAGCTTTGCAGTACACCTTCTGGCAACTGTTTTAAGAGCTTTGCTATCACAGTATTACCCAATAAAACCACTGCATTATCAGTGGTACAGGACTGACAGTACCAGAGTAGATCAAATATTTTTCAGAGCTGAGACACAAGACACAGCTTTACTCAAGCCATAACTCAGATTCCTTCAGTATCACAGTGCCTCCAGAAGATACCCATAAAAGTCACACGATAAGCAAAACAAGCATCCAAAGCAGCTTTGAGAAAAAACGCAAGAAAAAAAAACCCCAAGCCAACAAACAGGCATGCTGCAGTATTTCCTCAGCAGACATTGTCACATCAGCAATTTTTTGGCAAAGAATGCCTGAAGCAGCCTTTAATACCTTAGAAACCTTACAGAATGAGTATCCCATTCTTCAAAGTAAAATTAAATAAAATCTTTCTTGCATTATTTCAACTGAGTTTATTCCATAACTGATAGAAGTAAATATTGCTACGGTCTTTTGGAAATGTAGAAACAGTATTCAGAACTCAATCCAAACAGCTAATGAATTTTAAAATTGCTGTATAAATGAGTAAGCTCCCACCACAGTATGTTGACCACTACATGCAACAACTGCCCCCAGGCAGCTCTGTGAGGTTGTTCACATTAGTAAATATTGTTTTAATTTGTCAAGAATAGTTGCAAATCACCTTAAAACTAAAACACAATGCAAAACAGTGCAGATCAAGTGTGCTGTCCGACAGATTAATAAAGTATAAATGAAAAGCATCTTTACAATTTAGTAAGTTATTCTCAAGGGAAAACCAGTACAGCCACTAACACCATTTGAGGAGACAAACCTGAGATGAAACTCATCTGGATGTGCCCCTACAAGGGACAAAAAAGAAATGTAGAGAAAACAACTAGAGACAATTCATAGAATCATAGAGTCATAGAATCACAGAGCCATAGAATCATAGAATCATTTGGGTTGGAAGGAACCTTGAAGATCATCCAGTTCCAGCCCCCCTGCATGGGCCAGGACACCTCCCATTAGACCAGGTTGCTCAAAGCCCCATCAAACCTGGCCTTGAACACCACAGGGATGGGGCATCCACAACCTCCCCTGGCAACCTGTTCCACTGTCTCACCACTCTCAAAGAAAATAATTTCTTCCTAATGTGTAACCGAATGCCTAACCCTCTTCCAGTTGAAAGCCATTACTCCTTATCCTTTTGCTACATAGCCATGTAGAAAGTCCCTCCCAAGCTTCATTCTCACACATAATTCAGATGGTAACATGAAGCTTCAACATACTTCTCAGTAAAAAAATAATGATCTCTATCCTTATGGGAACATTCAGAACCAGCACTGGAGAACACAGCTGAAAGAAGGTAATTTGAACAACCTTTGACTGCATATATCACACTACATAATTGATAACTCTATAACTACAAGACAATGGAAGATAATTTAATCTTTTGCCCTACATTCATAGCATCTCACAGATTAAACAATACTGCACAACATATGCAGAACAGAAATCAGGTTATGGCAAAAAGCAGTTGTTCAGCTGAAGTCTTGACCTACCTTTGTGACACCAATGCTATTGGTAAAGAAGTCCCTTGTAAGAGACATTTAAGCTCCTGAATAACTGTCAGTGTTAATTCCAAACACCTCTTTTCTTTCTGTGAAAGGTGTGAACTAGTCAAATTCTATTTAAAGCAACAGCATTCACAATGAGGACATTTTAAATTAGAAATGCAGGCTTAATGTCTTCACTGATACATGATTGTTTAATTCTCTATGGGGTCCATGGCTATACTTTGGTGTATATACTCTTAAGATGAACTTTAACTACGAAGCTACCCAGTAAACAGATTAAAAATGCTTTGAGATCAAAGTAATTATATTTTGAGTGATTTTAAGTAATTACTTATATTTATAGGTAATTTTTCTGGAAAATCTCTCTCTGTGATGGGAAAAAACACAACAAAACAATAAACAGAGCAATGACATGGAACAAACACCTTTCCCTTTCCCCTTCCCCTCACTGCTGATCAGTAAATAATTTTAGAAATACTGACTGGCAGAGCCCTGCAGCAACTGCTCCAACCAGCACTGCATCACTTTTTCACTCAGAGGCAGTGTCATACACCTCCAGAGCATTCAACACCAGTATTTTACACAAAGCTCTCAGGCAGCTGGTGTGAATATATATTGATATATGTTTCTATGCATTGCTCTACTAGACAGAACTTTACAAACTATTCTCACCTTCCATCGTCTTCATTTACATCCCCCAAAACACCTTTTCTTTTTTCAACCATCTCTTCTTCCCCAGGTTCTCATCTCTTTCTCCAGCCAATGTATTTTCCTTCTACAGTGCCCCATCTGCACCTTTTATCCCCTCATCACACAGACAGCATTTCCCACTTGCAACAGGCAGACAAGAGACTCCAGCTTTTCCTTCCCTATCTTGTCCATTCTTAGCCTCATCATTATTAATTATTGATACTTACTTAGTGTAGACACTGACCTTACTACTGCCAACAGCTTTCTGACAACTCTTGAGCTTAAGAGCTTGCTAAACAGTGACGATACCAACTTCATTACAACTTAAAAGAAGCATTAATAAAATTAAATCATTGAATCATAGAATTTTCAGGGTTGGAAGGGACCTTTAAGATCACCTAGTTCCAACCCCCTGCCATGGGCAGGGACACCTCCCACCAGATCAGGTTGCTCAGAGCCCTGTCCAGCCTGGCCTTAAAAACTTCCAGGGATGGGGCTTCCACCACCTCTCTGGGCAACCTGTTCCAGCGTCTCACCACCCTGATGGTGAAGAACTTCTTCCTAACTTCCAATTTAAATCTACCCATCTCTAGTTTGAAACCATTCCCTCTAGTCCCATCACCACCTGACATCCTAAGAAGTCCCTCAACAGCTTTCTTGTGGGCCCCCTCCAGATACTGGAAAGCTACAAGAAGATCTCCTCAGAGCCTTCTCCTCTGCAGACTGAGTAACCTCAACTCTCTCAGTCTGTCCTCATAGGAGAGGTGCTCCAGCCCTCTGATCATCATCATGTCCCTTCTCTATTGCAACAAAGGGGCTCCAGAACTGGACGCATCACTTCAGGTGGGGTCTCACAAGAGCAGAGTAGAGGGGGAGAATCACTTCCCTCGACCTGCTGGCCACACTTGATGCAGCCAAGGATCCAGTCAGCCTTCTGGGCTGCAAGTATACACTGAAATCATTAAGAGCACCACCAAAGCTCTTCTGTGAAGTTATTCAGTGGAGCCTGAGACAAAACCAGTAACCTCAATATGCTGTTGAATTACAGAAGATTAATTTTGCACTAACATTTAGACAAAAGATGTGCATCAGCAAGTTTTCTTCAAGGGGTGGCATGACAAAACCAATCTAAAAGTCACTAAGTTCCTCAACAGTTTCTTAGTTCCTCAACTGATCTTTTTATAGTTAGCCTTGTCTATGACCTAGAGGAAGAGCCACATTTGACATGTCACAAGCGGATTTTTGCAGCAACAGTGCTGCAATATACCAAGGCACTAGATCAGCTGATACATCAAAAGCAGATTTGTTGTTGTTCAAGTTGGTAAGTTAATAAATTAAGAGTTTTGTTTCATTAAGGTCACCATGTCAAAATAAATCAAAACTGACTGAAGCCTAAACATAGGTAACCTTTTCTAAATCACAGCACATGCAACAGTGGTATCTTTAGGAACTGTGTGACAGGAGACTTTAAAAGTTTGTAAGAAAAAAACAAAAAAGCATCATCACTTACTGAAAGAGGATCACTAATAAAGGACAAGTGCTTGTTCCTAACAAAACAAGCAGAAAGCAGACAACATGCATGAAAGCAGTGCTCCTTAAATAACACTCAAACCACAACAGCAACCTAAGTTAAGTAGTGAGCAAAAGGTTCTGCAGGTCTTTCAGAGTGAACCTACTGCCTGTGTCCAGAATGAGGCTTTACTACTTTACTTGAAAAAAAGTGCCTGACTTGTAGTCTGCAAAACACTACCTGTACAGCATCATAGTATGTCCAATATGCACTGAATACATGTCAGCATTCACTGGCAACAACATTGCTTTTATGGCAAAGGCAGTAGGTGCCTAAGTGAGATCTGCAAAAGCCTGCAAAGCTAGGAAAAAATAACCACCAATAAACAAAGAAGCATCAAGATCTCATGTAAGAGGTAAATGTATTTATTCTAAATTATATTAAATATTTCAGACACACTTAGTGTTACATAACTCAAATACTTAAGTTTCAAAGTTACTTCAATGATATATTCAGTGATGGACCCACAATGCTCTTTAATCACAACACTCAGATGTCTGAATCGCTTATCTATTTTCACAGTTGTCAAAGACAACATGAAGGAAAACTACAGGTAAAGGTTATGATTTAATATTTTAAAGAGTTTATGAGTTTTGGAACAATTAAATATAATTTACCTATAGGCTCACACTCTCTCAATGGGTAATAAGTAATTTTACTAAATTCTTACTTACCACTTCATTTTCAGCCAGACTATAAATCAGTAATTTGATGGAGGGGGATAAAAAAGCAGCAGTATTTGCATAAAGACTTGAACAGTGTGCAGTTCTACTTCTCCTTTACTGGTAAGTGGTGAAAGAAAATTCTCTGGTATTCACAGGATTTCCATGAAAGCTGGTTTCCATGGAGACACCTGACTTCCTTTAAAGCAATAAACAAGCTGTTTATTGCTTTCAGCTTAAAAGGACTGAAATGACATTGCAGAGTATGAAAGGCCAAACCTTATATAAAATACAAATGCTAATTAGCAAGTGAAATGCATTAGGACAGTATGGTAAGGCTGTCCTCATGGCATTAAGGCTAACATTAAAATCATGCATGTTTCAATGTATCTTTTGCACTTCCAGCAGAGAAAACTGCATTAAATTGTTTCAGTGCTTATACATTCGAGTTTCCCTGGTGTTTTTGTTTGATGCACTACCACATCTGTAACACACCTGAAAACAGAAAAGCATTACAACACAGTTCTTCATTAATATCTAACAGTTTCAATCTAAAACTATTTCTGTGTTCTCTCACCATTTTTTCCTAGATTAGTTAGTATTTCATGTCACAAAGTTCTCTAAAGATTTGAGAATTCATGGTTTGATGTCTTTTTAAAGAAAGGAGAATGTGCTTTTCAAGTATAAAAAGTACGTTTCCTCTTGAAAAATTTATGCTTTAATAGGGCTGCTAGTTATTTCTTGATGTAATAAGAAAGACAACAGATACCTTAGAGATGCAATTTCCCCCCCCCAAATTACACATTTTCTTATGGATCTCTTTACAATCTTAAATATTTTATATGTTTGCTCTTCTACCTCAAAATGAGTTGCTGCAAAACAATGCACATTTATACAAACAAGCACCACTAGGTCTATCTATTAACATATATACTAAACAAATCTTAGTGAAAAATAAAGACATGTTTAGTTCAGGTGTAGATTTTAAGTACTTATGTAGATATTATCCAAGTGCCTACTTTAAATTTAGATGCCACTTAATAGTTATTCTATAAATACACTAGTTCAGCATGAACGAGCACACAAATAACATAGCCCTAAGAGGAGAAATTTAATTTCTAAAAAACTTGTTCTACTTCCTGGCTGACAAATTAATTATAGTTAAAAATAAAAAAAAAAAAAAAAAAAAGAAAAAAGTTAAAGCAACTACTACATGTTTGGCTGAAGCTGCTATTTTGTTTTCTACAATGGGTTTTATTTAGAAACACAAAGCTTTTATTTTCATAATCATGATATTTAGATCACACTGTTTTTCACCAAATGAGCTCTGACTGTTTTACATTACAAGATCTAAGGCACAGAAGAGGCAAAAATATTCATCAGAGAACATGTAGGTCAGCAAGAGTTTCAAGGATAGAATTCAGATCTTCAACCCTTCGCCCACTGTCCTACTTACTCCATCACACCACCTCCTCAAGTTAATAATAGCTAATACCATGGATTTGCAGACTAATTCTCACAGACACTTCCGTACAACAAGCAGGTATCAACCCCATTTCGTAGAGAAGAAAACAGAGTGCTAAATTCTTTAGCACTTGATACACCTTGTGTATTACTATATATTACTACTATATTGATACTCAACATAAATTCAGATAGACACACTTCATTTTTTGTTTTCCGAAGTACTAAAATCAAGAGACTTGTCTAAAGAAAGAGAACAAGCATGTAGCAAAGCTGCATGGAAGTGCATGAATGCTTAATTCACACATTTGCTTAACCCTTCTCCTTATCTGCATAAGCTCAGTTCCTTAAAATTAAATGGGACATTCAGTCAAGACAAGACAGTGAATCAAGACGTAGGATCAAGCAAAACAGTGTGAGATAAATGTCAAATTTTTTATTCTTGGCTTTCTAACGTTCTTTTTCCTGAAAGCACTTTCCAAAATCAATTTTAGGCAAGCTATTTCTTTGCATATTTAATTCTCTTCTTGTTTTCAGATTACCCAGGAGTATTGCAGAGAAGGAAGCAAGTCTGACATTTACTGCTATGGGTTTTGAATACTGCTCTGCGTTATTTATTATTTTAATTTTCTGGAAGATCTTTAAGGTTTATAGCCAAGTAGAAACAGCATTGCCTCACAAAAGAATTATATACAAAAATCTGTGTAACATCATGAAACAACAGAAGAACTATATTTCTACTTGAAAAATATAACCACACCTATTTTTTTCTCCATGTAGATGGCAAAAAAAGACGTTACAAGTGATGAGAGGTCTCGAGTACCTATGTTCTTGAACACACTGATATTTAATTCGTAAGTAGCATGGCTGCTACAATAACTCCTATAGCCATAAACCATAAGGAATACAGCTACATAACATCAGTCTTAGCTTTTCTATGATATTATGTAAGCCTCCAAAGCACAGACCTTTGTGTCTGTAAAAAGGAGTGGATTCAAGTGCCATATATTTAGCATTTAAATGCATTTTAAATAAGCATGTCACCTAAACAGCAAGCGATTTTCATGAACAGAACTAAAAGCCACTATCAAGAATGAATAAGCAATTAATCTGTTCACAGTTAACAAAACAGATAAACCCCAAAGTGTTATGTACAATGTGGGGATAATTAATAAGTAATTGGTGAGCCCAGAAACTTCAACAACAGGGTGCAGGTGAACCTAGATGGTAACATCATCCAGGCTGGTTCTAGTCCTTCAGGCTCTGCAGCCACGGGGCTTGCACACAGGAGCAAGCTGAGCAGATTCTGCACCTCAGGGAGGATGATGCACCTTCCTCCACCCTAACTCCAACCCACTTTGAACTGAGCATCAGACACTGCCAGGGGACAGATGTGGAAACAAACCACAGAGATCAATCCATAAAGTTCCAAACTTATTTGTTCACCCCATACCATCTCTGCTTTCACTACAGCATGCAGCTTATACTGTCCTGTTCCCACTGCAAACAACTGACTCCCCACGACTGAAACAGTATGACAGTGCACCCCACACCTTAACACAACTAATAGGCTCTACAATACCATTGCTGCATATTTCATCTCTCTTCCTTCACGCTGTGTGTGCTCTCAAGAGTGCTCTCCTGTTCACATGCTGCTCCTCAGTGTGCACACAAAGCCAGCCCAGCACAGCTGTACAACCTGCAGGCTCTGAAAGCCACAGCTCTTCTTGTAGTCCTTCCTTCCCTTCCAAGCAGGACTTGACTCCTGCCTAATAAACACCAATGTGAGGAATACATTCATGTGCTGTGTTTGTCTTTGGCAACATGCAGAACCTGCTTTTCTCCAGTTCTCAAGTGTAATCTTCAGCTGCTGTTACCAAGTAGATTTCAGACATTTTGACTAAAACTTGCTCAATTATTTCCCATCCAAACAGAGCAAACAGAGGTGACAGAGCAAACTGCAGGACCCGATAATGCTCACTTCAGTAACACAGTACATAAAATTACAGTGTTTAGATGTAGTAGCCAGATATCTTTATCTATCTCTAACTCACTGTCCAGGTCACTAAAGAATATTTCCAAAATCAGTAAGAAGAGAAAAACTGCACAAACACATATATGTAAAAAGCATTCAAAGCACAATATACAATATGGAAAATACAGGATTTCCAACTAAAACCAGGTTATTTGTCAGATTTTTAAATTATTCAGAATAGCATAACTTATAATTTGGCTTCTGTCAAGAACAAGCATAGTTTTAGGAGACACAAATGCTAAATTTTTTTTTTTTCAATCTAAATAGGGTTTTTAAATGCTTATAAAAATGAACAGTTTGCAGTGTGAGCACAAGTATCTATTATGGGCTTATAGTATAGGGAAAAAACTATTTCAGTCCCTTTGTAATGTAATTGCAACATATATTCAAAATACTTCAAATAAACTGTATTTTAAGACACACAAACTGCCTCCCTACTTAATAACCAGACTCTTAATTCTGGTCCAAAACTTGTTCTTTGAATACCATGTGCTTTTAACAGATTTCTACCTTTTTCTTCTCATGATTTTTTTTTTTTTCTTTTTGGTACAAGACAGTCTAGTCTTCCCAAATGTTCACATTACCAATGCACAGAATTATACAAAATTAGATCCTGCATACCCCCCAGAAACAAACACAGTAACCAGTCGTATGGAAACTCTAAATTTCTGTGAAATGAAAAATACACAACAACTGTAAATGCTTAAGCCTGTGTGTATTACGATCATATTTTACAAAAAATTTAAACTACATGTTCACCAGTACAGACTACTGGAAGAATACTTCAAAATTAAATTTGAGACATTGTGAAGATGATTTAAATACTCTCATGCACTCACATCTGGATTATAATGCTCTCACTTGAGGCAAACTTCAAGGCTATGCAGTTCTGATCAACATTTCATGCAGACTTGGGGCAGGGGAGATTTGCACTTTTGTTTTCTTTTGAGTACAGAAGAAGCTGGAAGCAGTAACTCAGGATAAGGTTAGCTCCTATTTTTCCAGATTAGTTACTTGCTACCATTAATAAACCTGCCCCATTTAAACTTCAAAATACCCAAAGTAATTAAGCTATGCTGTGCTTGCCAGTGTAGAGAGGCACTAGGGAGTAATATGCATGTTAATCAGGAACATTAGCTGCCAGACTGTGAGAATTCTACTTCTCATCACTCAGTCTTTATTATTGTTACTTAGAACTGTTTTTCAGTTTTGGGAAAAAAAACTTCCCCCTCCCACTCCCCTTAACCTCTCAAACAGAAATTCATATTCAGTAATACTTACTCTGAGCTATAATACCCATTTGTTTTAGGGATGAGATGAATCCTTCTATAATCACCAGTTATTAAATAGCTTCTTGCTATGAGGGAACAAATTAAGATGTAGGACATCATAATTCCAATTGCCTAGCAACAGCTCTTCTAAGATCATGTTTTGACAAGTGGTTGTAGCCTTTTCCAGCATGACAGAGCTGCTGGAGCACAAGGACGCTCAGAGATGACAATAAGCTCTACCTTTCTTGTCACCTAGCTCTGCTTTTCTTACTATCAAAACGAATTTCCATACAAGGAAAATCCTCATTGCTACTCATAGGAAAGTTAAATGATGTGTATATGGTTTTAATCCTTTACTCACTAGTGGCTCAGTCTGGCAAGGCACCAAGTGAAGAAAGATGACACATGCAGTTTTAGCCCTGACAGATCTACCCCAATAGGACAAACTAGGGTTTTGCACCGGACAGATTTCAAGAGGCTTTCCTCACCTGAGATTAGAAGATTTGTTGAGTGAAGCCTCATTTATTCTACAGATTCTAGCAATGAAAACTCCAGGCAATGAAAAGATGCTCAAAAGAACTGCACAAATCTTAAAATACGAATATGAGATCATCCAGCACATTCTTGCCTCATGACATGAAGATTTGCAATGAATGCAGTGAAGGATACCCAATTCTCTCTCTTTGACTCCATTACTGAGATTACCTGTTACTTTTCTCTTTAAAATACCTTTTATCAACTTTATGGTATTTTTGAGGGCAGTCTTTCAAATAATTCTGTTTCATTCAAATAATTATGTATCATTACCATTACTTGAAGGTTGATAACCCAGCATTTTTTCATAAAGGCTGGTGTTTTAATACAGATGGTAAACTGTGCCATTGTCCAGTAAACCTTGGTTTCTCAAAATGCATGTGCAGTTTTATTATTCAATATGTTATTATATCAAATCTTATTTAGAGATTCATCCTATCTGCACATCTTACCAACACAGGCTGTTTCTCTCCACTGTGGAAGCAATACTATGTACATACATAAGAAATCAAAGAATCAGATCAACACAGCTTTGTCACAAACGCATTTAAAATATGTGGCACGTTAAAACCTCATGCTCTTCTATTAAAACTCAATTGTTCTCAGCAATGTACAGATGTCACACTTTGTAAAAAGAAAACTGAAAAGTCACCTTTCAAAAGCTGATTCAGATCCATGGTATCATTCAAGACTTTCCGACGGTATCTGCAACCAAGCTCTGAATCTAACAAAAAAATACAGATATAAGATTGGATTTCCCAGCCCCACAGGTTTAACCAATTTTGTAATGTGCTTGCATTCTTCAGAATTACCGTATAATTCTTGGTTCACATTTTCTTGTCTTTTTACTTTTAGTTTCTTATCATTTGATGCTGCAAGTTCAAAAGACTGGATAGGACTGATATCTGGAGTTGATAGAGGTGTTACATCAGTCACTGTGTCTTCAGATTCCTCCAAGTAGTCACTGAGCTTTTGTTTTCCTTCTGTTAATTTCATTGCTGACTTGAATTTTTGTTTTGGAGACAGGAGAGCATTCCTACAAGCATTCCTTTTTGAGGAAGAATAAGATGAATATGATAAACAGCTATCGGAATCTGTATCAGAACAATCTGTATCTGAGCTTGAGGATGAGGAGGATGAGGAGGACGAGGAGGAGGAAGAAGAGGAGGAGGAGCTGACATGAGGATATTTTTTGCTAGCCTTTTTTATGCTGTTTGACTGTTTAGCTGACTTAGGTCTAACCTTCTGTTTTTTGCCATCATCACTACTATCTTCTTCATCTGTATAATAATCTTCTTCACCCTCTTTAACTATCTTGGGGATTCCAACAGGAACATTCTCCTGTGTTCCTCTGCTTGCTGCAGATGTTGCTCCAGATATACCTGCATTCTCCACAGCTGGAGAAAGTGACAAAGTTGAAGCATCTCCAAGAAAATCTGTGCTATTTTCTAGGGACTGACCCTTCTGCAAACTTTCCTGCTTTTCTTCCCTTTCCTTCTCACAACACGGAGCATCTTTTGAATCAGAAATGAAATCAGGGTCTGCAAGAGCTGCCTTTGTACCTTCTTTTTCTATACATTCCCCATTTTCTTCAGCTTTCTTCTTCTCTTCCTCAAAATCACTGTCAAAGAAAGCATGATCCACTTCACCATCTGATGCCTCTTCAAACCGGTCCATTCTGAAATATGAAGTGTCACCTGCAACCATCAGAAAAGGTTTCCAAAGATTAGTATAAGATCTAAGCACTCTTTTAATGTAATAGTTTTGTTCTTTACTTCTTTACCTCCACTAATTTATAATTCTGCAATTCTGTTGCTAGGGACAACTCCATAGTGAATTCTGTAAAGAAATGTAGTGCCACCTGATTGTACACTGCTCACACATTAGAACAAAACCTTTTACTTTAAGCCAATAAAAAACACCATTTCAAAACATTCACTCCTAAGGAAATTATTCCAGCATTGTTAGAGGTTCTTAACTATTACAAACAAGCAACTGAAGTGTCCTATTTTGTCCCATTAAGTTAGAGACATTTTAAGCTAGAGACACTAATAAGCTATCACTAGTTTGGATTTTATACTAAAAAACTTCTTTGTATGTAGTAGTCACCATCTTGGCTGACAGACACAGCCATTCAAACTGCAGTTACATCAAAAGATCCATGGTCCTACAGGTTAAATTGCTAATAGATGTATGGTGTGTCAGTGTTAATGTTTTAGTATGGATCAGGAGGCTGCTTTTCTTGACAGTGCCCTGCAACTGACACTGCAAGGTGTAGTGAGCAAACGTGATTCTTTCACATGAAACTAATCTTTAAAGTGTGTTCCAGACATGAAAGTAGTGCACTTAACCTACCAGTCACCATTCAGTCCATGGGACCAGATTAAGGCTAGCCCCAAAACACATAGTGTGGATATCAGGTTCCTTTTTGCCATTATGCTCTATAAAATCCGCTCCTATTGTGTTATACTTCTTGCAGAAATATATGGTGATGGAACCAAACAAAGTTAGGCAGTATCAAAAACTACTGTCCTCATCTACCTAACAGTATTTTTCTACTTTTATTAATGACAGATTTTATACATTTTTATAAGCAATAATCAATAAATACGTAATAGTTTTTAGACCCCCCCAAAAAACAAAGGTGGAAGCAACTACACACAGCTGGAGAAAAAGAGTATTTTGAAAGATGGACAGATGGTCTCCCTTAAACCACATATCGTTTGTTGCCATGGAAAACAAAGGTAGAAAAGAATTCCTTAACTTGTTCTGAAAATGCAAGGCATATGTCACTCAATTATCTTGCTGCTCTTCAAATAACACCAAGTTTAAGAGGAATTTGAAATACATACTTCAAATACAATAAGCAGGACAGAAACCTTAAAAGCTGAGGGTGTGGCATCTGCTGTGGTTTTAAGATTCATGAAACCAAAGAGACTTAACATGGATAGATGTTGTATAAAGCTGAAAATGCTATTCAACAATAGAAGCAGCAGGCAACTTTGCTACCACAAAAAGAAACTCTTTAAAGCACCTAGCTCCTGCAAGAGCAACGGAGCAAAGGAGTAAAACACCTGGGAACTCTTAATGTGAAATGCTACATGGAATTTGGAAAGTTTTCATATTCATGACACCTCTTTGTGATCCCTGGGCTTTAGGCAGCTTGCATAGTCTGCCACTGCCCAGCTGTCATGTTCATTCCTGCAAGTTTTCCTAGAGCAGCTTCCTAAATGGACAATGAATTTTAATTTATCAAATACACACAATACAATAAAAATTCAGAAAAGCAACACATGTTTACATTTAATGCTCCACCTCATGTAACGTAAACCAGAAGGGAACTAGAAAAACTACAAATTACCTGTAGACTACACATCATGTGTTATTTAGCGTGAAGAAAATTAATATAGGAAGTACAGTGTTAAAGCAAATACCTTTGCTCTCCATGATGCAAGGCTTTTATTACTTGAGACACTAGCATCTCATCAGTTTGTAGCTTCAGACAGACTGACAAGAGTCAGCATGTGGTGTATTCCACTCGTCTCAAGCCCATGGATGTAATATACACTGTTAGCACTGTTGTACATGTAAGAACATAAGGTGGTAAGACCAAAACCTTAGTTTGCAGGTGGATACAAACGAACAAGTACAGCTTGAAATACATACTGTTGCTGAGTGCAATAAACACATCCATGTATTTTTATTTTATGTAACACTGCTGCAAAGGAAACTAAACTAACAGTATCTCATCAGCTCTAACATCATATATGGTTACCACACACCTCCTCAGATGTCTCCTTTCTGAACGCAATCTCTTAAGTGAGGATGGAATTCAACTCCAGACAGTGGCAGAAGGGCAGTATAGATGTGGCAAAAGGTGATAAAAGATACCAAGGAGCCTGTACATTCCTTTACCATTAGCATCAGCCAAAAATCACATAACTTCCCACTCTACATGACTCAGGAATAGCCTACCTGCCAGGAGACTATTTTCCATGAAGCCTGGGCTGTAACTGATGCACAGACAGCCACCACTGCTATAGAAGAAATGCAGTTTAGCAGTTTGAGTCTGTCCAAGGAGCAACAGTTTTAACACCAGTCATTTCGCTGCCAAATGCTCCTTCCACTTTTCTGGCACAACCCCCTGACAACTTTAGCCTTCATATTAATAGAAAACAGACATGCTGTACTGGTCAATTTCTCTCACTGACACTCTTAATCATTCACAAAGTAAACATTAATTAATTTTGTAGTTTCCATTAGAAACAAAGAAGAGATTAAGACATGGTATTCTTTGCTCCTATTCCCCTCAAGCATTCAGAATGTCTTTAAGGGAGCTGCAATTTGCCAAGAAGTAGCAATACAAAAGAAGCAATTTTGCTTGATAAACCATGCCTTAATGAATAAATGGCCTATACAGGCACTCACACACACACTAGCACCCCTTTATATACAAGGAAGAGTGTTACTTTATTTCTGTGAGAAGTAGAGTTCTGCCATATTATCAGTTGCTGAAATACAGAATCAAAAAGCGATATTCTGAAATCCCAAGAAAACTGTCATTAGAGTCAAATACTTAACTGTTAATTCTAACAACCATCATATTTATTTACAAAACCATGAAATCCTCCAACACAAATATGATCAACTCCAATGAGCAGATTGACCATTAAATGTCAGGTATTTTTTTACTGTATTATTTCCTCTCCCCATCTACCACTCTCCCTTTGTTTCTTTTAACTGTAACACCCATCCATTACCCCAGCCAAGCACACCCATTCATCTTTGTTTCTTCCTCACCGCACTTCCTCCTAGTTCATAACGCTTTTTAATCCCTTCACCTATATACACCAAGCTTGACCCATTTAAGACCAGACAGCAGTGGCCATGCAGCCAAGAACAACGTACTGTCTGGCTGTCCTGGCAGTAGGGACCCACACTTACTGGTCAAGAGGTTGAGCACTGAGCACCTGACTACCTACAAAGACTGTATCCAAGTTCTCACCAGCAGGCCACAGCAAGAGCAAAGGCTACTCAGTTCCTGTGCAGGCAAAACTCTGTCTGGCTGCTGCACTGCACAAAGGACAGGCAGCATTTCAACTTCCTCTTCTATGTTAAACGAAGATTGAGACCTTACCCACACAAAATGTAATGAGTGCTTTTCCCTTGCTAACTGCAAACCTGCCAGCTACAAAACCACCTTCAATGTTTTTGTAGGTAATGCCTAGTACTAGGCCATGGGGTATGTCTGCAATATAAAGTAACCTTACACAAAGGTAGGATAGTATATAAAGTGATATAGTGATGATATAGATTAAGATGTGGGTTTGTGTTTGAACATATATTGCCTTTTGATAATTTTTCTGAATACTAGAAACTAACACTTTAAGTACATTATGTGCCTACTGAAAGACTGAAGTTATTTCAGTCTTGGTTAAGCTATTGTCACGGTTCAACGCTGGCCCGGCCGAATAACAGATTTAAACCAAATAACAGATTTATATATTAATCTCTCTCTCCTCACTGATAAAGAGAGAGAATAAGGAAGAGAGACTTAGGGGTTGGAAACTAAACTACACAACTTTAATGAAACAGTAATGATAAATAGGAAAAAATTACTAAATATATACAAATATACAGGAAAATTGATCCCACATTCCTCCCCCCTCCCCCCCAGTAACTCTCACGTCACCACTGAGGCTGCAGGGCAGCCCTGGGAAAGTCCAGGCTGGAATCCTGGAGTCAGCAGCAGTCGGGAGCTGGGGGCAGGAACACACAGATTCAGGCTGGCAGGGATCAGGAGCACAGGCAGAGGAACGGATGGAATCCTCTCAGGATGCCGAAGGAAGCAGGGAGGGCAGGAAGAAGAAGGAAGTGTTTGACCCTTGTGATCCCTCAAATTTATACTGAGTATGACGTGTATGGGATGGAATACTCTGTTTGGTCAGTTCTGGCATCTATCTTGTCCGGTCCTCCCCAAAGGAGGGTTTCAGGTGGGACCTCCTTACTCCTTCTGGAAGGCAAAATGTTCCTCAGAGCTGAGCAGTGTCCTTGGCTCTGCACACCAGTCTCTGGCAGTAACTATAAACATCGAGTGTTATCAGTCCTAGAAGCAGACACTGTCTGAGAAACTTGCTGTTAATTTCAGCAAGTGCAACTACTTACAAGAGACTTAGCTGAAAGCAAAAGTACAAACCAGAAAATCACCTTTATCCTGGCCTAAACCAGGACAGTTATTCAATCAATCTTTCACTTTTCTAAATGCAGACCATCTGAACTACATGCATCAGAGTACTGAAAGAAATCACAGAGAAGAAGTTCAAAGAGTACAAACTGTATAAGGGAGGGGAGAGGAGGAGGAAAAAAACCAACCAACCAACCAAAACCAAACAAAGGTTCTTCCTAAGCCAAAAAGAAGCCATTCCCCTACTATAAGAAGCTGCAATACATCATGCCAAGTGGTGTGGATCTCTAGCTCCATGACTTCACTGGTGCACACACTTTAAACTCCTTAAATTTTTGTTCTTCAGTGAAGCTCACCTTGTGACCCCATGAGCAGGAAAGCTGAGTCAGAGAGACTGCTGAGGTTAAATGACTGGAGTGATGATGCCCAGACCTGCCACAGCTGCCCACTGATGAGAATCCCAAGAAAATGACCAGCAAACTCCAGAAAGAAAAGCAGCATCTTACAATTAAATTAAGGACAACTAATCATACACTATTTGATATAAGTATCAGCAGATTCTTGAAGGATTCACTTTGTAAGGTCCTCCATCTTACAACCCTAAGTGACACCATGCACATCAGTGACTCATGGGCCTACTGTTATTCACTACCTGGAAGAGTACCCAACACCAGCTATCTCAGGGACCAGAGATATATCTCATACTTTCAGCAAGATGCTAGGGGAAAACTGATCACTGGCATTGACCCTTCCCAAAAGCAATACAGAGCCACAGTCTTTTAATAAGATAGAGGCTGAACAGTTCCTGGCAGCAAAGTTATTTGTATACAGATAAAAATAGCTCAAAAAAGGGCAGATTGGTATTGAAGGTGAAGAAAAAGGTAAAAGGAAATTGAGTTTTCTTGCATATTTATGAAGAATATTTCTGCCTGATACCAAGATTTAAATATTGGAGCAACGTGCATCTAAGCAAGCTGTCTACAATTGAAAGTGGTGAACCTGGCACAATAGCTCACAATGGCATGCAAGAAAAAAAATCCCTCTTATTAAAGCAAAACTTCAGCATATCTGCCACATAAAGGTTGGAGTTACATGTGCCATCATCCTGGTGCACAAGTTGGGGAACTACCTGTATATGACTTCCTTAAGGTCCAAGCACACTGCTCAAACATCAGATCCCTTGGGATATGCTGACTAATCCAAGCAGATGTTGCAGACTGTTGGGAATCGGGTACTGCCATCTATCAAATGGCAATGGATACACCCCTTCCTGCTTCATGTAAGCAATGACTGTGTTATCAACTGTCTCAAAAAGTGCAGCACAAAGGCAGCCCTAGCAGAGGTCTCTGTGCACATTGTCAAGCTCTCAAACCACCACTGATCATTCCCTGTTTGAAAGTACAGAGGCATAAAGCCACCTCATTCATCACAGGTCAAAAGTGAATCAGAAACAAACAACAATCCTTTCACTAGTTATTTGTACAGGAACTTCCACCTTACTCTCATCTTGTAACAAACCAGTCATGTGGGAGCACCCATACCATTCCACAAACTATTGACAGAGTTCACAGCTTACTCAGCATACTCCAGAATGCCAGGCTATGCTTACCAAGTGGCACAACAGAGGAACTGTCTCCAACAACAGAAATGCTCAGTGAACTAAAAGTTTGCTCATGGTTCTAAGGTTACAGATTTAGTTTAGTGACCTGACTGCCCAAATAGGGATGTCATCAGCATCTCCCTAAACACTTTGTATAAATGTGCTACCACACAGATAAATTGACACGAGTTTTGTGACAAAATGACACCTATTATCACAGTTTGGAAAATACACATACAGCTTTAGAGATCATGATCACACTCTTCACAGCCATTGAAAGTAAGATGCAAATCTTTTTAATTTTCAGTTAATATATTTCTATGTAAGAGGAACAACCACCATCTGGTTACAGATGAGAAGGGAAAAATAAAGGAATGAAGTCACTGAATCAGTACACAAACGTAGCTCAAAAGGTATAATTCAGGAATAGTCCAAGTATATTTATGTTTCCTCAGAATGTGTGTAGATGGCAAAGAGGTAAAGGCATCTTGAGATGCTCTCTTGCATTGTATTTTTATGACCTGTCAATTTCTTCACATGAGAATTATCAGAATGGAAAAGCAGATCAAATGCTGCAAGATAAGGCTCTGTCTCAATTTCAACATAATATGGGTTTCCTGGAGTTTGTGTTTATTATGTTATTAAAACGAAAGACTTCATGAATGACAAATATCCATCACTGACTTGTAACTTAAGCATCACTTTTGGATAGTAGGGATATAAGAGAAATTTAGCACTGTTATTTCTGTTATAGTCATTCTATCCTATGCTGTTTTCCTGCTGTTTCTAAGAATGCTGCATAGGAATTTTAATCACAGAATTTTAAAATATATACATCTTCAAATGCAAACACTAGTAGCTTTTCTTATGTTCTATAGCAAGAATGAACAAATGTAAATATTTGCATACTACAGTAAAACTGGTTTCTGAAAAAAAACATGTTTAACAGAACCCTAAGTGCAAAACTCCAGCAAGGCATAAAAGTACATGATCTTAAATTATATTCTGACATAAACAATGCTGGACTATAGTTTAAAATGCCAGTTTTCCTAACATTCTGTGAAAATTCCAGGAAAAACAGAGCTTCACAAGCATGACATACACTGCTGTCTGTTGCCTCTTGCCGAGATGCTCTGGTACATATTCTGTACTTTTTTGCAGGAACTACACAACAATGACAGCCAGGAAAGGCACAGGATTTAGTTACCTCTGCTGTGGTCTCCACACAAACCCAAGAGGGACAAGATATTCGGTGGCTGGTTAATTTTTCAGGGTACATCCCGAAGTGCAGAACACAGCCCCGTGCAGGGCGGGGGGGAGTTGCAAAACCTCATCCTGGGGAAACTGCGGAGAGGTGACCACCGCGGGGTTTTTAACACGCTCGAGGCAAGCACCTCACAAGGATCATTTCAGCAGACCTAACTCCCACTAATTACACCCGAGGAGAACACATCACAAAACTCTTATCCAAGCACGGCTCCAACGTGTTCCTCCTCATGCGGTAACCCCAAGGAATGGCGCGCGGGTCACCGCAACCCAACGGCACCAGACGAACGGGGGCCGATGTCCCTGGAGGGGCCTCAGCAGAACATCTCCCACCTCTTTTCCAGTCCCTCCGGGGAGCAGAGAGAGAAGCCCGGCAGGGGAGCGGGATGCAAACTGTGTCTGAGGGCGGCATGACTCAATCCTGCCGGCCCAACGCCAGCCGAAGCCTCCAAATACAGCGCGCACAACGTGCTTGGGAAACACCTACGTACGTGTCGCTCAGACAGGGACCCAGGCAGAAAGACAGCGATTTCAAACAAAATTTAAAAATACAAATTATATTACGATTTAAAACTTATATACATATATATATATATATATATATAAAGCAGAACACATCCTCTACCTGGTTTGATCTGGCAAAAATTACCACAGGAGGGGGGGAAATACCTATGGCTCCCTTCCCGCCGCCCACAACCGCCACGCACTCGCTCTCCGGGGAGAGAGTGTTCCTAGATGTTCCTAGAAACCCTTCAGATAATTTCCCCTCCACCCTCCCATTTCCTCAGGATATATCTCTTGGCCCTGCAGCCCTGCCACTATAACACAGGGGCCATCGCCTCAACCTGGGGTCCCATTGCCTTAACCACCACCTCAAAGTGGGTCAAATACCTATGGCTCCCTCCCTCTCGTGGGGAGAAGGCACCGGCGACCCACGAAACGGAGCACCGGAGGCCCCGCTGCCGCCAGGCCGGGCCAGGCCGCCAGGCCCCGGGAAGCAGCAACTCCCAAGCTCTCCTCCTTCGCGGCTTTGTTGTGGTGACTGCGCAGGCAGCCGGGCGGATACTCACACACACGGGAGAGACAAGAGCCAGAAGTGGAAAAAGGAATCACGCAGCTTCACCGCCGCCGTCCAGACGCCAGGCTCCTCACGCAGCCCGGGCCGGCCCCCTCGCGTCGTCGGGCGGAGAAAGGCGGTGCCTGAGCGGGGCGGGAAGGGAGCCGGGGGCAGGGGACGGTCTGCGGTTCTCTTTCCACCTCCCTCAGGCACCTACTTTCTTCTTCCCGCCCGCGGTTGCGGCTCTGGTGGAAACGGGGAGGAAACGAGGAGGAAACTGAGAGGAAACTGAGACTCTCGCTGAGGCAATGGCACCCATGCTGAATAGATAGTGTGCCCAGTTTGAGGTGATGGGGCTCCACCTCGAAGCGATGGTCACCAGACTGAGCTGATAGGGCTCCAGGATGAGTTGGTGTGGACATATGTAGAGGTGGTGTGAGGCACCAACCCGATGGGGCTGCGTGCTGAGGTGGTAGTGACCCGAGAGGTGGTGAGGCTCTGGTGCCCCGGGTTGAGGCGATGGGGCTCCATGCTGGGGTGATTGTGCCCTGAGCTGGGACAACAGATTGTCCATAGATTGAGAGAATGGAGCCACATTCTGAGGCAATGGTGTCTCAGATTGAGGTGCCAGCACCCCATATTGAGGCAGGGGCACCCCAGGCAGTGCCTCATGCTGAAGAAATGAGGCACCATGCTGAGGTGATGTCTTTTCATGTTTTAACTACCACAGATTGAGATGATGGTGCTCCAGTTTGAGAAGATGGTTGTCCAAGCTGGGATGATAGTGCTCCTGCCTGAGATGCTGGCAGCCCCTTCCACTGACCCACTTTGAGGTGGTGGTTAAGGCAATGGGACCCCAGGTTGAGGCGATGGCCCCTGTGTTATAGTGGCAGGGCTGCAGGGCCAAGAGACATATCCTGAGGAAATGGGAGGGTGGAGGGGAAATTATCTGAAGGGTTTCTAGGAACATCTGACCCAAATCTTTGGGGTAAAGTTTTATCAGACAAACTCTGTCTCCTGTTATAGAGACGGGTTGTTTGTATAGTTTCCACTGAAATGTGTTTGCAGTTTACTTTTTTAGTCAAGTCCAAAGCATCTACCATTGCCGGAAAAGACTTAAAAGGGTAAGAAAGGTTGGCAGTTTTAAGCCCTTTCATTCCATAAGCCTTTGAGAAAGAATTACAATAATTTTCTTGAGTTTCTTGAAAGGCGTCAAATCTAAAATAGTGAGAAGTATAACAATCTTCTTGCTCTGTTAGCTAGGGTTCACAAAACCAACAGCATCCACTGCTTAGTAAATTTCTGTCTCTCCTGTAATTGTTTCTAACAGTGTTAGTTATCACTCTTCCATACTACGAGGTTTAAAATTCACAAGCACTTCTGGGTTTTGTTACCCAAAAGCCTTTTAGGAATTTCTATATACTCTTTTAACATGACTTTAACTACAATGTAGCACCACAGTTACAAAAAAATCATGTAATTAATTCAAGATTGTAAGTATTCTAAGAGTAGAAACTAAGCAAGGTGTTCTATGTGCCCCTTTTTTTGCCTATAATGTAAATTCCTATTTTAATCGATAAATGGTAAATTGCTAGCCTTTACAGCAATGTAATCTGAGCCAGAAAGACTCACAAAACAGAAAGTAAATTTGTCAAGGCCCTTAGGAAAGTATTACTTTTAAGTTTGTCTAAACATTTTAAAGGTGCAAATATAGTGAAGCTTATATTTTGCAGTACTGTGAAGGTAAAAGTTGCAAGATTGTCACTAAAAAGAGATGTAAAAGTGTGTTCAGGTCAGTGGAACTTAGTTTGGGGTATGTTATAAAAAGGTAAAGTTATACTCCTAGTTCAAAGCAAAGAAGTGAAGATGCTTACTCTTCTCCCAAATAAAACATAATTTCTGTTTCAAAATTAGATTAAAAATCTTGGTTTAGTAGAAAAGATATTTGCCATAATGCTTGAATAAGGTAGAATTTGAATCTCTTATCTCAAACTAGTTCCATGGCTGAGTAAATAGCTACAGAAAGAGAATAAAATAAAACTCAGTTCAGAAAACTAACCTCTGAAATCCTTTTGTCTTGTACGGAAAAACAATTTTTAAAGAACAAAAGGGAATGTTCAAATAACACTGAGGTAAATTTGAAAATTGCCATTGACTTCAGTGGAGCTAGGATATCATCCAGAATATTAGGAATTGTACCTCAGGTTAAAAAGTCAGAGATTCTTGTTATAAACTAAAAGCAAAACAATCAAGTCTCTCTCTAGATCCCTAGATAAATACTTGAGTCGATTTAGACATATCTAATTCAGGGTAGAATGTCCAAATCCTAGCTAAAATTGGTGGGATTACTCATTCAGACAAGAACTGTTTTTGTGAGTGAACACTGCAAGCCTAAACCATGACTGCAGGTAGGTTTATTTTTTCATCTTCCTCTCCTTCACTTCTGATAATTAATACTGTAATAAGGAAATAATCTCTGTTTACACAGGACTAACAACATCACATGCTCTGCTTCATGTTAATTTAAAAATTCAGTTCTCTTAAGTAGATTTGACTGAGGCTGAGACACTTAGCTGAATGCAGTTGCATTAGAAGGCCTCTACACACCCTGGTTCCATGTGTGGAAGGAACTCTATTAAGATCCCAGAATGGATCACAGAATCATAGAATGGTTTGGATTGTAGGGGCATTAAAGATCATCTCTTTCCAATCCCCTGCATGGGCAGAGGCACGTCCCACTAGACCAGGTTGCTCAAAGCCTCATCCAAACTGGCCTTGAACACTTACAGAGAGAGGGCATCTACAGCCTCCCTGAGCAACCCGTGCCAGTCTCACACATCCTCACACTACTGATTTCCTAACAGCTCATCTAAATCTACCCTCTTTCAGTTTAAAGCCATCACCCCTTGTTCTGTCACTACATGCCCTTACACAAAGTCCCTTACTCTCTTTCTTGTAGGCCCTCTTCAGGAACTGGAAAACAGCTCCCTGGATCTCCCTGGATCCTTCTCTTCTCTAGGCTGAAACACCCCAACTTTCTCAGCCTGTCTTCATAGAAGATGTGCTCCAACCCTCTGATCACCTTTATGGCCCTCCTCTGGACTCCCTCCAGCAGGTCCATGTCCTTCTTATGCCAGTGGCCACAGAATTGCATAGAGTACCCTAGGTGGGGTTTCATGAGAGCAGAGTAGAGGGGCAGAATCACCTTCCTTGACCTGGTGGCCATGTTTCTTATGGTGAAGGCCAAGATATGGTTGGCTTTCTGGGCAGCAAGTGCACATTTCTGGCTCATGTTGAGCTTCTCATCAACCAACATCCCCAAATCCTTCTCCTCAGGAGTGCTCTCAATCCCTCTCCACCCAGACTGTATTTGTGCTTGGGATTACCTTGACCCAGATCTTGAACTCAGTCCCAAACTCTGTATTTTCTGACACCTTTGAGAAATAGCGTGTGCTGGGAGATGCAACTTTGCTTTTTGGTTTTAACATGATGAGAATAAAATAACTTTAGAGGAAACCTTCTGGCATGTTGTGCCTTAACTAAAAGCTTCCAGGCTGCAAGAATCTTTCTGTTAGTCTCAATGGTTTTGAAAGACCCTTGGTCCTCAAGCCCTTCAGTGAAGCATGAGGATATTTGGGTACATGATAGTTCTTATGGGAACAGACTGTCATTGCAATAGTGTTTTCACTATTATATGGTAATTTTCACCTTTAATCACAATAGAGACATTCCTTAAATAATAAATTTTGGACACTCTGTAAATGGCCTGAGCTAATATTTAAAAGCTCTTTGTGCAATTTAATATTCATTAAATAGAATAAAATAGAATAAATAGAATATAATAGAATTAAATAGAATAAAATTTGTAACAAAATTATATTTAAGTTACTGTGTTGACTTTGGATCAGATTAAGGAGCCCTGTCTCTTTTGGTCAGTGACCACAGTGAGAGCTAAAATCCCTCCAGAACTCTTTTGGGATTTTGACAGGAAGTACATTGCTGTGCCAGCCTCTAATAGATGAAGATGTGTGTATATATATATATATATATATATATAAGGAGGCCATTTTGCACATGATTCAGGCCACACCTTCATCCACTGTGGGTTAGGTCAGAACAAGTTTAGAAAATACTGTGGTGGAGTAAACCAGTTGTAACTGTGAATCCTAACTAGCTTTGTGCCTGTGCTATGCATGTTTGCCTTATAGATCTGCACCATAAGCTGAACACCCTGTTACAGTGAGGTGTTGGGCCTGTGGCTGAGCCTTTGGGACACCTGTACTATTCATGCTCAGTGCCTTGGCTCCCTCCAGAAGCATGGGGAAGTTTGATGTCTGGTTTAGAAAGGGGCTAGTTGTGCTCTTGAAGTTATATGGAAATGTAAACATTCACAAGGTCGAGGCCTTCATACCTTTTCTGTGTCAGTTAGTATAGTTCATTTTATAAAAGCAGCTTTTAAATAGCAATTTTACAGAACATGAGTAAACCAAAGGGACTTCAACCTCAGCACAAGGTTGCTGCTGTTTAAAGGATACCATCAAGGCTATTTTGCACATTAGGACCACCAGAGTAGTGGCGATTTGAAAAGCACTTCCCAGAAGTCCCAGTACCTGGTGAACACTCCTACAGTGATGAACTTACATCATGAGGTATCTGCTCTTAAAAACGAAGCCTATGAGTAAATGCTTGTGAATCCACTTTTGCAGTCTGGCTTCCCTTGGGAAAGTATTGCCCTCCTCCAAAGATATGAAGGTCTCCCACTCTTGGTTGTGGTTGAAGATTAAAACCTTCAAATCCAGGGTAGCTTTAATTGCACCACGCCTATGGCAAGGTGAACGTGCATTCTGAGCACTAACTGCAATATGGCAAGGATTTTGCCATGAGAAATGTGTTTTCAGAATCTGCCTCATAATGTTACAACATCTGATGAGCCAAGGGAGGGAGTAATGGGAGTGCTTGGCAGGCTTCCTTCGGAGTAGCAGGGCCATGTTTTGCAGAACTGTTGTTCTATAAACTTTTTATGGTCTCCTTTGGCTGATTAAAGTTGTGAAGGCACACGGGATGTACAGCGCTCACTTATAAGGGGGTTCTGGACCTCAGAGACGCCTTAGGTCAATGCTTTGCCCTGAGCTCAGGCCAGGGTCTCGGTGCTAGGGCCACACCATCCCGGGCCCCACTGGGCCAAGCCGCGGTCTGTGTGCTGCAGCCCAGCTCTGCTAGGCTGTCCGAGGCGGAGAGAGGCCTGCTAGCTTTCCGCGGAACCCGGCTCAGCACCGCGGCCACCACAGATGCCCGCGGAAAGGCACCTTCCCCGCCTCAGTTCCTCACAGGGCGGTGGCTTCCTGGCCCCTGCCCGGGGTCGCCTGCGCACCCCGCCACGGCGGATCCCCACGGGACGCACCCCCCGACAGGACTCTCAGACCCCGGCCTGGGGTGGCTCCGCGGCCGCACAAGCCACCGTTCCCCCTGCCCGCCCGCCGGCAGGCACCGCCCCCGCCTCCTTTTCCTCCTCCTCTTCCTCCTCCTCCCTCTGCTGGCTACCGAGCGGCGCGGCGGGGCCTCCCCGGCTGCTGGCAGGGCTCTGGGCTCCCGCTGCCCACCGGGGGGCAGCGCTGCCGCCTTAGCAGCCGCGAGGAAGCGGCCGGGCCGCCGCGCACCCGCCTGCCGCCGGGCATGAGCTCCGGCTCCCCCGGCGGCCGCAGCGGTGCCAGTGGCGGCGGCGGGCGGCGGAGGAGGCGGCGAAGAAGGAGAGGGGGGGCCCTGGGAGCGGCGACCTTCGCAGGGGGCTGCCGTGGCGGGAGATGCTCTTGCTCCCAGCGGCGCCAGGAGCAGCATGTTCCCCGGTGCCGACAGCGCTAGCAGCACGGCAGGGCAGCCCGAAGCGGCGGGGGCCACCGCCCCCGGCCCGCTTGGCTCGCACGGCCCCGGCGGCGAGGCCGGCCGTCGCAGCGCCCCGGCGGCCGCCGCTGTGGCTGGCGGCGGCGGCGAGGAAGATGAGGCGGCGGAAGACGAGGAGGACGAGGATCGCGGCTCGTCCCGCTTCGTCCTGGCGGTGGGGATGGGGCTGCTGGCCGTGTCGGTCGTCCACCTGGGGCAGGAGCGGGCCGAGGCGGGGGGCGGCGGGCCGCCGTGCCTGGCCTTGCTGCTGCTCCGCCTCGTCCTCTACGCGGGCTGCGCTGCCGTCGCCGCCGCGCTGGGCACCCTGATCGCCCTGGTGTGCCGCGGCCGCCGCTACCTGCCGCCCCCGGACTTCACGGCCACCGCCGCAGCTCCGGCCCTGCAGGGCGCTGGGGTAAGTAACGGGAGGGGAGCGAGCGGTGCCCTCCCCGCCGCCCGGAGGGCAGGGAGGAGGGGAACGGGGGGGTCCCGTTGTCCAGCCGCGGCCCCAGGATCCTGCTCACTCTGCCGCTTGATGGGAAAAATTATGCTGGAGAGTAGCAGGAAAGGACGAGGAAAAATCAAGGCTCGGTTGTAAGGGGGACCTTCGGATTATGGGAATGCTTGTATGTCAATTTGTTGTTGGCTGCGTCTCAAATCCTTTTCTGCTGTTGCAGTTGAAATGTCATTTGTAAAAGAGAGAAATGTGCTGAGGGACTCAGCGTTGCCTAAATGCGTGCGCTGAAGTTGGGCAGCTTCAGATAGTGTTCTCTTAATGCCTTGAGCAAGTGCCAGCGTGTTTTCAAACTGCTGCAGACCTCTACGCAAAAGATACATTTATTTTCTGTACATCTTCTAAAATGTACTAGTAAGTGTTCGTGAGCTCTTTGTAGCTCACTGCTTAGTATCCTTTTGTTTCTTCTGACCGGGACTGGTAGGACGAGGTATGTGGAGGCTGTCTGCAGATGCCGGTCAAAATAACTTTCCTCCCGCCAATGCCCCGCCTTCTGTCAAGTCATCCCAGTGCTCCAGAGCTGATCCCAGACAGGCCTGAAAAACTACTGCTGGAAAGGAGCATTTGCCTGCACTCGTGCTCAGCCCACGGGTGGATGGATGCGGTGTTTGACGTCACAGCCCGTGACTCCGGTTGGGTGCCCTTGGCCCCTCACCGGGGAGGTGTAGGACTCGGTGGAGTGTGTTACTATGTGGAGCACTGCAGCAGGAACAGTACCACCCCAGTGCTGTTCCACTTTTGTACTGTCCAGCAGGATACCTGAGAGCTCTCTCCAAAGAAAAAGCATAATTTGTGCCGTCTTGGTGAACAGCCTGGCTGTTCTGGTGACCCAGCTCTGATTACTTTATTGCATGTGCTCTTCTTGTTAGCAGCAAGTAAATAATGCTGTCATTTCTGACTTTTGGGGGCTGCAGATGATGGAGCTGAATGTGCATAAAGAGAGGGTGCTGGCAGGGCAGAGAGCCTCTTGGAAAACACTTGCTGATGTGTCTGTCTGTCTGTCTTTCCCTCTTGCCAATTAAATCAGCTGACAACCTGCAGTAGTGTTTTATTCCTTCATTCTTTGACCTGGGGAGAGAAAGAGCCTGTGTTGGTGAGCAATATATTTTTCCAGGCCTGCATTTAATGGTAACTGGCAGGACACTGTTTTCACTAGAAGGGATAATTTGGCCAGGGCTAGGTGACTTCACTGAATAATACAACTTGCAAAGGTGCATCCAGGATCTATTGTGGCAGTGGTTGTGTGTGATGCTCATTTTGTCTTTTCAGTAGACTCTTTTAAAATCCTCTTTGCTTTGAAGACTCTACATCATACCTTTTTGATGGTAGTGAAGAATAAATAGTGTGTAGGAGCATTAGATGAGTGAAATGGGGAACGGGGAAGATGTAACTCACAAAGTGAATGAGTGATAAGCTGAAGGTGTACTTATTTATGTAGTCAATTAAGTGGGTACAGTTAGGGACTGTTCAACTGGTTTTTATTGTAAAGCCATACAATGCTGAGGCAAAGGTAAGTATTAAGTGCACAAGTACCCAAGTTGTAAGGACTACATGCTTTTGTATTTCACCATTCAACTACCTTACACCAAATGGAAAAAAAAGTGAATCAGTAATAAATTATGGTTGCATTCAGATTTGTGAGATTAAATATTTCAGTGGCAATACCATAGCTACAGTGACATTTATAAGCTGGTGTGGAATACTTATCTACTACATGTTGGTTAATCTACTTTTAGCATACATAATACAAAAAATGTTTATATTAACTTAATAACTGAAGTCCCCCTGCTGCTGCATTGAGAAGCAACTTTCAGATTTGTGAAACAGCCAAACAATAAAAATCAATTCAATTTGGGAAGCCAAGAACTGATGGAAAAACCCAATTGCTCTCTTTCTCTCCCCTCTTGTGACAAGCATAATCCCATTGAACAGGAGTGAAATTAAACTCTCCAGAGAAAAATAGTCATTTTGGTTACTATACTGCTAGCACTTTCTTTTTGTGATATGTTACTGCCTTTTTCTCTTCAAGATGTTCTTCTGTTGTGTCTAGCCATTGATTTTGTATATGTTAGTAGTGCCACTTGCTCTTGCTTTGTGTGGTCTGGTATGTGGTGTTTGGATTTATTGTAACTATGGTATGTTTCAGACTGGAATTGAAACCTGATATTAAAAAGTCACATAAAGCAGCAGTACCCGCTGCAAGACTTTTTCCAGAATTGTTCCTTTACAATGTTTCAGTTAAATGCTTTCTTTTCTTCCCCTTTTCACTGTTCTCGAAATTTAACCTGGTTGTATAAAAAGGACTGTCAAAAAAGGAGTTGGCCTTTTGTGCTTTCAATTTAGAAGCAGTAATTCCAGGCATCTTATTTGGGTTTTTCATTCCTTCAGTTTACAGTTTTGTTGATTTCTTGCTGATACAAAATGGCTTCAGGCTGCAAAGCTCATTGACATACTTCTGAACACAATTTTGTGTATGTTCAGGAGATTTCCGAATTCCTGCCTTGGCAACATGTAGGTGAAGAAAATAGTAGCATCTATATAGGCAGCATATAGAAATATAGGTCTTTGACTAAAATGTTTATTGCAAAATTTACTCCATACATTTCTCTTAGAAAAATGCATAGGTTACTATTTTAATTAAACATCTGTTTGTATTTCCACCACTTTATTATTATTCAGAAGTTACTCTCCCATGTTTCATAGAGCCTTATGATCCTGTTGTCTTCTCTGGGGGTCAGTAGTAAGATAATTGTAAAGCTAGCATTTCTTCAATTTTTGGAGCCTTGTTTTGCCTTTTCCTCAAGAATAGGGAAGAACCCTGTGTTGGCCTGGTAATTTTTGTTTGTTTGTTTTTGTTAGGAAAGATTCTTAGGGTTGGTGTCTTTCTCTGCACGAGTTGTATGTCCATGAACTCAAGATTCATTTTCTGCTCTTTGGTTTTCACACTGGGGTTAACAAATGAGGAAACACTTAAGTATTCAGTAATAAATATTTACTCTAGTGGGAGTCAGGCTCAGCTCTTGGAAAGTGAGTGGGAGCACTCTTGATCAACTTCAAAGGGCCGTGGATCGAGTTCTTTATGCCTCGCTGTTTTCTGAGTTCTCAGTTCTGTAAGCACTTACAACGTGAGTTCAGTGCTTGATTTTCATGGACCTGTTCGTGCAAGTGAATAACTTGGGTGAGGAAGTGTTGCAGGTTCAGACTTCAGATGAGCAAAGTGTATGCCTTATGTTGTTTTGCTTGAGCTTGCTATTTACTTAGAGAAGCCCTCTTTCCAAATGTGAGGCTGTGCTTTGACCTAAGTGTTGTCTATGTAACCCTTTTAGGAATTGAAGGTGAAGGCTGTTTTGCTAAAGTCAGTTATCTAGGAAAGAGTATTTGAAATCTGCTGAGAGCTGCAAAGCCAGGTGTGCAATTTATATCCTCACGATGAGGTGTGCTTTCAGCATAGTGAGAGCTCTGATTGCAAGGTAAATCAGGGCAGTCTCCTGGCTTCCATATAAAGCTTTGTAGTTCTTCCAGTGTTATTCGTTTTCATCAGAAAAAGAAAGATAGACAGGTGTCATAGTATTTTTAATTTTGGTACTTGCG
This sequence comes from Phaethornis superciliosus, assembly GCA_023637945.1. Lineage (NCBI taxonomy): Eukaryota > Metazoa > Chordata > Aves > Apodiformes > Trochilidae > Phaethornis > Phaethornis superciliosus. The sequence goes on along the minus strand of JAJQWJ010000005.1, from coordinate 22,494,486 downwards.
GGCGTTAATAAATTGATAAATAAGTTCTATTGAAGTAGTGGGAATTGAAGAATTGAATGACAGCTTGAAATTGTACATTATGTTACTGGTAGGTATTTTTCAGCAGTTCTCCGCAGCTGTTTTATGACAAGATTATTTGTGGTAGAAAAGGACAGCAAAGTGCAAGGCAGCAAAAAAAAGGCATGGTGACCCAATGGTATTTTTAAAGAAAATGTCAGTCTTGAAGGGAATTTTCACTTTTGATTTATCAGTGAACTTGCACATACCAAAGATGGGCCTGGCTTTGTCACCTTTTTAAATTCAAGGTTGCTGCCTACGCTGCTGTTGACTTGTGTGGTTATAGGAGAGAGGTTTGGGTCATTAAGAACCAGGTTAGCAAAATTAGTGGGAAAGAAAATGCTTTTTACCACATTTCTGATGTGAATGGCTTCTCTGCCTAAAAAGCCTGACAGGACAGTTTTCTTTTCAGCATAGTGTTTGACTCTGAATCAAAGTAAAAACCCTGGATACTAGGGAGCTGGGTTTTCATCTTCATTTAAATAATGCAAAAAACCAAGGATTAGTTTATTAGATATAAGGGCTCCATTTTAAATTCAGATTAAATAAATGATACTGTGTACAGAGAATGATCTACTTAGTTGTCTTGCAACACAAACAGAATGGTAATTAGAAGTGTTTCCAGCTGAAAGTTTACACTAGTTCCAATGTCCTGGTTTTACTTCCCTATGATTAACAGTTGTGAATAATTTTAACTATTTCCTTACAACTCAGCTCCTGGCATTTTTGGTCACTCTCGTTCACTTTTATTTAGTAGTTCTCCATTTTCAGAAATAGTTTGCTATTAACGTTCTGGCCCTGAGGGAGAGACGCGCATGACTGTGGTTTATGTTCCTAAGGGCTTGTCCTATCCTTTATTGTGGGCTTTTTGTGAGTCTGGCATTAATGGAAGGGCATGAGTAAATCTTTCTCCCTGGATCAGCTGATCATTGAAATCTCTGGGTTCTACAAGATAGTACTGGTTTTTATTTAAGCCATGGGAGGATGAGCGAGGACTTACTGGAAACGGTCTGACATGGGGTGGTAACTCAACCTAGGTTAAGTATCTTACCATGTCCAAGCTGAGTGCTTAGCTCTTCTTGAGGAAAATAGAGGAAGTGGAGAGAAAGGACATGCAGTTTTATTTTCTGCCACTGCTGGACTTTTGCCATTGGATGAAGCTTGTGAAAGTAAACTTGGAGGAGCCCCAGCAACTGTAGGAAGTGCCAGTGGTGGACATCACTGTCAGGTGAGATGCAAAGCAGTTCTTGATGAACTGTTTGGAGCAGCTGTCAGGGAGAGAAGAAACTTCCTAGCTCTTTTCAATCTTCATTTTTACACCTTAGTAAGTCTTAAAAAATGTTTATGGGGTTTTTATCAACCTAGAGCCAAGCATGTTCTGTTTGTCTCATTATGTGGTCCATTAAGGAATACTGAGAACTCTGATAGTTCTGCCTGTCATTTAGCCTCTGCTTGCTGATCTTATGTTGTGTTTGTTTTAGATCATCTTGGGCTTGCAACCAAATATTCTGATCTATTTCCATTCTTTTGATTTATCACTTGTTCTGTATTGAAAGTAGAGGATATGTTTAAGTTTGGCTTGTCCTTAACTGAACTGAGTCTGATACATTTGTTCTTACTGTTAACCTACCCATATAAGACAGAGCATTTAACTTTTGATGATGAAGGTGGGTTTACTACTAGGCAAGTCCTGAAATTAAAATCATCAGGAGATATCATAACATTGCCTTCAAATCTCAGGAATATTTTAAAATTTTGTTAATGTTGTATGAATCTCTCAAACATTCGCTTGCAGTTCAGTGGGAGCCTGTGACACTTTGGGACCTGTGGTTTGGACATTTCTGCTATAGTTTGTTTTAAGGGATCTATGGTATATTTTTTATGTTTAGGGATTTATAAGCTTTTTCAGAATTTTATGTTTTGTAGTGACTGCATGCATTGTTTACATGGAGGTATACCTTTGTAGTGATAACTTCAGTCTCACAGGAGACTGATCTCAGGAAATGAAATGTTTTTCAGACTCCTGTCCCTTCTTTGTCCTAAAATTCCTTGGCAGTGAACAGACTTAGTTTTCCACACAGCCTTTCTTCTGTAGTATATATTTAGAAATTTTTTTGTCATGCAACCATTTCTATTTCCTTCCATTATAACCTGTGTCATCTTCAGTTCTGCATTGTATTGTGCTTGACATTTAATTTTCTCAACATTGTGTTAGATTGACTTGTCATGTTTTGCTGTGGCTCTGGCTGCTTTTACCTTTATAGGGACTGTTTATCACTTTTCAAAAATATTTTGTGACTGTCAGTGTAACTAGGGAGCTAGTTCACTTCTGATAGTTGAGTCTGTAAGAAAGACAGGAGGTGGGCTCACAGGCTTCTGTTTTCTGGCAGGGGAGTGCTAAAGGTAAAACCAAACCCTCTGTAATGTAATAAGGGCAACAGTGAAAGCATCTTGCATCCAAGATTCACTTTGAGACTGAAAGTATGGTACACATGTATCAGAAATACTCTGAAAATCTGTTCAAGTTCCTTCTTGCTGTCAGTTCTTGGTTCTTTGTGCTCTGCAAAGGAGAGATGCCAAATTTACCCAAGGAGAAGGTATTATGTAGAATATTGTGTCCCTTCCCAAACTGCCACCTTGTTAAGTGATTACAAAAAATAGTAAGACTGTGTTGTGCCCATGGAAGGACTGGATGTGCAGTCATTCTGAACCATGTTTCCCCTATTAAGCATGCACAATAAGTTAGAACAAATTGCTGTTAATAAAATCACTGATGACAGTTCATTCTTCATGTCTTGTGATGCTCTGTTAGAAAGACAGAACGCTTTACCTTTGTAGGTTAAGAAGTCATGTGGGAGGGAGGGTACAGCAATAAGCAATGCAGAGTTCCTCTCTGATCATCATGCTGAGACTCTGCAGCCAAGGCAGGAGTCTGTTCAGGTTTTTCTGGCTTGCCAACACTCATCCTAGCACATGGCTCTTTTGGCCTTGAAGTACAAGCCATGGGTTCTTGTCTATTTTTAACAGAGAAGGAGAATGTGGAGATGTTCACTAGACTGGGGCTGTGCATGTACCCTGAGAATTCACAGAAGCTTTTACTTTTGATGGTGGCATTAAAAATGCCAGCAGAGAATAATGATGTGGTTTTTTCTGAGCAGAAATCTAAACGCTAACTTGCTAATTATTTCTTAGCTGTCCTGATGGGAATGAAAGCATTAACTGAGAAATGGTTCATTTTCATATTCTTACCTGTCTAGTATCATGTGAAGTTTCAGGGCAGAACGTCCTTTACTTTTTTTTATAAAGTATTCATAGTGCTACAGTTTTATCAGTTTTGAACATCTTACATTTAAGATTAGGAGATCCTCCATATAATAAACACAGTTTGCATGTGCTAGAAGCTACTATATTAGTGGAAATAAGATACAGTGATATTATAAAATTGTTATTGAGATAATGGTGCTTAACATTATAGGATTAACATGCTTTAAATATGTTGATTTTTAAATTGGTAGTTATGGTATTCCTTAATATATGTAGATTAATGCTTACAGTGACATATACGTACTTGCCTGGTAATCTAAAGTAGAACTATAGATATTAATTAAGAACATTAACTCTTCTCTGTGACTGAATTTAATTTTTTTTTTCAACATAAATTGAAGTAATATTTGCTGCTGTGAGAAAGCATCTATCTAGATTATTTGAATCTGAATTTATGGAGGGTACAGTGAAGTATTATTTGAAGTTGTGAGTCTTTATAATCAAAGTCCAGTTTGATGTTAACGTCAGTTTTACAAAGAAAAGAAGAAACTTAGTAGGGCAGCAGTGAGAAGAATAAGTAGCTATGAGTAACTGGATGGTTCTTGTATGCTGAATTAGACGTAATCTTTGCCTCTTAGGTCTGTGATTAAACTGAACGTCTCACACACAATGCTCTTTTATATTGTCCTGGGCTCTGTTCTAGTTCTGTTGTAATGAAGTTAATGTCATAGAAATAATTGTTAAGTTTTCTCTGCTTCTGGCTTTACCTGGATGGGAGAGTAAGTCTGTGTGTGGCGTGCCTATAGCATGTGCCTGGCTTTCTGCTCTTATGTTTTAAGAATTGCATTTGATGACTGAGAGTTGCAGACAGATTTCTCGATAGCGCAAGAACTTCTGTGTTCTGTGTTTTGCCATTTATTCAGCATAGTTGTGGAAACAGATTCTTCTTTATTATTTAGCATTTATTGTTTTCTTCAAAGCTAATTTTAAATTACTTATTTAAACAAATCAATGACACTAACTTAATTTTTACATTTTTAGGAAATGGAAACTAAGAAAAATTTCAGACTCCGTGCCAGCATTTGGTTTTTTTTGTTTTTCCTGGGCCCTTCAGACTGTTGCATGTCCTAAATAATTCTCAAAAGCATCAAACAATGAGTATTACTCAGAAGTCTCCAGGAAGTACACACATCCTTTTTCTCAGCCTGTAAACAAATTCAAAACTGGGGAAAACTCAAACTGTTACAGGAAAAACGCCTCCCTGTTGGCAACCTTGTTCATTGCATGTGCTCCACTGCTTTGCCTTCAAGTCATTTTGTCAAGCTGTATTGAAGTTTCAGTCTGGTTTCTGCCATTCTTCAACAGTAAACTCTACAGTGGGGCCCAGATTTTTTGTTCTTGGTGCAAGCCAGGACTAACGGGAAGATACCAGGTTTTAATCAGTATAAAAGAGCATCTAGGCTAGAGCTTTGACCTTGTTAAACTCATGTATGAACATCTTTGGCTCAGTCAGGGTTATGGCAACTGTCTCATGAAATGTAGCACTGTTTTCCTTTAGATGAGTGACACTAAGAAAAATGTGAAAACATTCAAGTCTAGGCTTTCTAGCTAAACCTGTTCTCTGCATATGCCCTCCATCTGACTTGAGGCAGAGGTGGGAAGAAAATCTTCAGTGAAATCCAGATTTTTCATTCAGCTGTAAGAGCTGATCTTCAACTGTGAACTTTCTGAAATCTGTTCTCACAGGTGCTGGTAAACCCGTGTTACTGGATTGTTACTGTTGGTGTTAAGGTGTTTGTTGGCATATGTCATCAACCGAGGGGGGCCTGATTGTTTAGCTTTTTTCAATCATTAATGTCACAGAAACAGTTTTTTTAAATGGAAAATCTAAGCTGGAGAGTTGATTCTGCTAAATGCAAATTCTTAAGACTGAAAAAATGGAGTTTGATCAGCTGTTTTAGAGAAAGCAGCTTAAGATCTGATCCATTATCAGTCACTAAATTAAATTCACAGTTCTCTTAAGGATCTTCAAGGATCACAGAATAGTTCAGGTTGGAAGGAATTTCTGGAGGGCATCTAGTCCACCTTTTGGCTCAGAGCAAGTCCAACTATGTAAAGTTGCTTGGGCTTTCTCCTGTTGTGTGTTGAATGCTCCAGGGGTGGAAACTCCACAGGCTCTCACCCCCCCTATTCTGGTACTTGACCAGCCTCATAATTGACATAGGTTTGCCTTGTAAGTGATGGGAAATTCCTGTGTTGCAACCTTTCTTTTGTCCTGTGCATCTGAAAGAAGAGTCTGGCTGCCTCTTCTCTGTACCCTCTGGTTTGGTAGTTGGAGATAGCAGTAAGGGCTCCCCTGAGCTGCCTTTTCTTAAGCTTGAACTAACTCAGTCAACATCATACCCGTGCATTGAAACACTCAAATTCAAACACAATTCAAACGTTATTCAAATATTAGATTTTCATCTATTGTTGAAATATTGTTTTGACACAAAGTTGATTTTAAACAAGGTTTGTTTCTTGCTCTGTGCATTTCTCAGATTGTTCAGGGTGCTTTATGTAATACCTCTGTAAGTATAGAAAATTTTTCAGAAAATCCAGTACACTGTGCATATGCCTTTGCCCGTCAGTATTTACAATCACCCTGCAGCAAAATCACCATTGCTAAGGATGATACTTTCCTTTTAAATTATTTTTGATCACTTATCTTGCTTGATGTTTCCAATGTTAAACTTTGCTACTTTTTTTCTTTTTTTTAAATGAAAAGCCAGTTCTTTTTAGAAGTCAAACATGCCAGCCATAGAGGATGCAGTCAATGAAATACATTCTTGCAAGCTGAAGTGTGAGCTTGTATCTTGATATTTAAGAGGCAGCATTTCCCTGAAGCAATAGTCTACCTTGTTCTTGACATGAGTGTTCAAGATTAAAACATAAGAGCATCAATTCCTGCTTCATGGAATGGTGTTGATTGGATTGTGGTGTGGTGGCATGGAGCAAGCTTCTTGTGATCATGGTTCCCCTCTGAAGAGATTTGTTTTGTGTTCCCTTGGCTGTAAAGAAGTCCTGAACTGTGGCAGGTAATGAGGCAAAACTAAGAGTTCAGCATTTATAATTTTCTTAGCTTGGTTTGTAGTTAAACTAGTTTGAAAGGACTCATTTGGCTAGTGCTTCATGAAAGCTCTTATTGATGCTTTAGGCCATAAAAAATTCTTCCTGTGAGCTATGTACAAATAAGAAGCACTGATGCCCAAGTTAGGGGCTTCAGGTTACCAACCTCTGTGCAGATATGAGAGGGTTCAGCAGAAGGTTTATAGTCTTGTAGGATACCCAAGGCAGCTTGAATGTTAAGGAAGACGGAGCACAGAGCTTCAGGCAGGATTTAGGACCTTTTTCTTCACAGACTTTAGTGACTTTCCTTAATAGGCTTTCTCAATCCCTTCCCCCTCCCCAAATATATTCAGGATGTTAAATGTCTCAGTGAGTCTGCCTCTTGTCTTTTTAAATTGGAGTGTTATGAATCATCCAATTTCCTGCTGCAAATAAAGCAGAAAAATCCTGAAGCACTTGTGTGACTAGCATTAACGCAGCTTTGCATGGAGGAAGCATGGCAGTGTTAGCAGTCAGAGCTGATGTATTGGAGCCTTACCAATATTTTTGTCAGGTGTTCTTCCAAAGAGCAAAACTACTTGCTGCAGCCATTTAGAATGGTGTGGTCTAAGCATTTACCAGCATCATGTTCAGGTAAAAGAGGGCCATGAAAATTTATAGTGGTTCACTAATCAGATAATCCTCTGTCCTTACTACTCCTTAACTACAGTTTTCATAGTAAGAGGCACGGCAAATGAAGACAAATATGATGAAAACTTGCAGCTCTTGCCAGTGATAGTGTTGTCAAGAGGGAAAGAAAATTGCTGGAAGACCACAGCCATGGTCTCAGAAGTGACTGGAAGAAGCCTAGAGAGTGTTGCTGCAGTCAGCCCAAAGCTGGAACAAAATAACTGTGGATGGAAGGAGGTCACTTAGCCCCTGAAAAGTATCCATGGCAATGCTGTGTGTTAAGTGTAAGAGAGTCTGAACAGCTTTATTTTGCTGTTAGGTAGTGCTTAGACTCTTTCTTCTGTGTCCCATTAGATGTGTTTTATACTAGACTCTACATGCATGTATTTGCAGTAACAGGAAAAACAAAATATAGCCTGCAAATTGTCTGAAATAATAACATACTACTTTAAAAACATTGTGTTTTTAGTTAGGCCTCCCTTAAACTGCTTTCTTAGTCTCCATTTGGTGAATGTTGGAGGGACTGGGATATTTCTGAATCACTGTCCTCCTCACTGAGGAAAGTGAGCTCCCATCAAGGGGACTAAAGTAAAATGACTGGCAGTGGGGACAGTTTCTCTTTCTGACTTTGAATTGCACTCCTTTCTATCGCTGCTTTTTGTCTACGCCCTGAAAAATGTTTCTCTGTCTGCCCACCTTTTTGGACTCAATGAGAGCTAATACTTCAAAACAGACAAATGTCTGTATAGTACAGCAACTTAAAATGCAGAGGCCAAAAATGTCTTTGAAGGAAGAAGTCCAAAAAAATATAAGCCAAAATTGCTGTCGGAGATCTGAGGGCTTCATGAGGCTAAATGAAGTCCATTGTGGCAGTAGGCTGAAAAGATGTATTTGCTATTGACCTGTCTCTTGAAGATCTTCTAAAACTGTGAAAATATTGAATAGAAGAGTTGCATCTGTTTTATTGAATGCATGTCCTCTTCTCAGTGCATTGACTTGCAAATGCATACATCTCCCTTCTACCAAAAAACCCAGCCTTAAAATAATTTAGCAAGTTGTACTGTGTATGATAGGCAGTTACTATGTTAATAATGAACAATGTATAATAATCTTCTAGACAATTAACAGTCATCCATTTTAACCATATGGGGGGTCAGTTTTTGTATAGGAACCAAGTTATATAATATTATCACCTCAACTTCCAGTTTTATTCCTTCTGTCATTTTTTGTTTTTACCGTCGTCTTATGATGAATGTTCTCTTTGAATTTCAGAGTAATTGGTCTGGAAGTTCCCATCCAGATTCAGCCCAATCAAGGAGAGTGGTCATTTCTCACAACATGGATAAAGCACTAAGAGAAGGTGAGTCTTAACTTGGACAAAGGCTCATTAGACTCTGAATATCTCTTGCCCTCTTAGCAAACCATGACTGTGTAATATTCCAAGAGGTTAGAATATGACTCTGGTTTCCTCTGTGATATAAAATTAAAAGAGCAAAGTCTTGGTTTACCCGAGAAGTCCACTGTAGTAAGTAATTTGATTTTTTTTCTTTCCAATTTAACTGATGTTGTGCCATTTTAGTGGCTGTTTTTTACAGAAACGTATTATAATAAAGTCTGTAATACTTACGCACAAAACAAGAGTATCATTTCAAGGACTCCTGGTGGTGTTTTGCTGAAATAAGCCCTACAGACTCTTGCAAAGTGTCTTCCCTCTTAGTGCAATTTTTGCCACGAAAACTGAATCTAAAATCAGTATTTGTATTTCTTACACAGACTACAAAATCTGAGCATTGTCAGTGCAGCCACTGGGATTTAGATTGTAAAATGCAGACTAAAATCATATGGATTTAAAATACATCATTTGAAATTCTTTAAAATAAAGAGTAACTGCTACTACTGCACACATTTTTTCAACTGACTGCTGGTAGTACAAAATATTGTGTAACTTGGGATAGTGTCAGACTTTGAAGCAAAAACTTTTTGACTTGTTACTTCAAAGATTATGCTAGATTGGAACTTTAAGATGGTTTGGGAGAAAAATCCCAGCGTTTATATTGAAAGAAGAAAACAAAGTTGTGTACTGTCACTTAAAAAATATATTTATAAAATTCCATGCCATTTCAGTCTTTTGTAAATATTTTATCTAATTTTGAATATTTTTTTAATTTTTTTTTTAGCACTTTTTTTTCTTACATTTTTTCATATCTGGAGTGTATATTTTAAAATTAGTACTGCTTTAGACAGATTAGTTATGAACACTTCTTGGGATGTGTGATGTTTTTGAAGTTATTTTTCTGAATATCTGTTAGCAGGGTATGTAGCTACATTATAAAATTAGTACACTTTATCTGTTATGTCATGTTTCTGTGAAGGTGTACTATCACCCTGGAAAAGGAAAAGACCTTTGAGCTAATGGAGTTCAACCATTAACCTAACATTGACAAGTCTTTAACTAAGCCATATCCCTAAGTATTATGTCTATACAACTCTTCAGTACCTCCAAGAATCATGACTCCACCACTGCCCTTTGAAGCCTGTTCTAATGCCTGATAGTCCTTTCAGGGAAGAAATTCTTCCTAACCTCCAGGCTAAACCCTCCTTGGTGCAATTTAAGGGCTTTTCTTCGTGTCCTATCACTTGTAACTTCATTGAACAGATATTGAACTGCTATACCATGATTAATCTGGAACCAGTCAGATAGGATTTTTTATGATTAAAAGGATAGTAGTGTCTGAACATTGTGTGTATTAAACAAGGATAAGTGAGTTGCTGTATTCTCTCACTCATACTTTATGGTTTGTGTAACCTGCCTTGACATTATCAGCACTTAGTAGGAGGCAGTGTGGTTATCTGGAGAAAGACAGTGTTACAGGAACTTTGGGAAAACAGCTGTTTTATACTTCCCTCCTGTTGCTTGCACGTAGGACTAACTCATGTTTCTGGGAAAAATACCAGAGCTGTCTTCATCTAAGGTATTTACTGAATGTGGCTTTGAGCAACCTGGTCTAATGGGAGGTGTCATGAAGGGGCATTGGAACTAGATGATCTTTAAGGTACCTCCCAACCCAAATCATTCTGTGATTCTATGATTTATCCTGCAGATCAGTCAGTTGAGCACACGAGTCTGTCCTTAGTAAGGCTGAAAGAAAGTTACCAGCATTTAAATGATACATTTTTTAGTCGAGGACCTCCTGTTGTGACAGCTCACTTGCCTGTCTGCTATTTCTTTTCAGAGCAGCTTTTACCCTCCATTCTCACTGGATTTTGGAGAGCAAACTTGTGAGTTTCGGCTGTATTTCTTCCAGGGCTAAGGGACTGGCAAAGCCAACTTCTCCAGTATGCAGTTTGACAAGGATGAGACTGTATTTTTCACTCTACCAGATGTAGTCTTAAGGAAGCTGCTTGGTTTTGAAAGGTGTCAGCTTAAGTTTGAGATGCCAAATGAATCCCAGAAACATTTTACTTTTTTTATTAAAGTAAAAGGATCAGTCTGTCTGAAATTAGACAGAACACATTTTTTACTCTGTGTCAGTTCTGAAATTTGTAGTTGTCTCGACGTTACAGATGCTTTTTTTTTCACAAGTTCATGGCTTAAATAAAACTTCATTACTAATAACAAAAATGATAGTGTCTGTATTTCTGTGTCCTTAGAGCCATTTTCTAATCAGTCTTACATTGATGGGAATCAAGATATTTGTAAACCCCAGGAATTTTTGCCATTTTGCTGTTGTCTGGATCAAACAGGGTGTTCACCAAAAGGCTCTAAAATGTCTCATTCATTTAGTTAGGACACTTTAAATTCTCCTGGTTTTTATCTTGCAGACCAGCTCAGACTCCTAATGCCACTTGAGGTTTTGAGTAGGTGTTTTCACGTTATTGCACTTGATGGGATTTTGCAGGTTTTTTATTTCTCTCTATGTTAAAGTAGAGATGCAAGGAAAATATTTTCAGAGGGGTCACCATCACCTAATTTCAGAAATGCTATTACTGGTTGTGTTAGTTGTTAACTATCTTGTACCTCTCAAAAATTGCTTGCTGACTGTTCCTCAGCCATGCCATGCTTTTGCTGGTGTTATAGCCAGTCTGTGTGGACTTTCTGCTCTGGGTTTAGGGGAGTTTACTGGCACCATTCCACAATGTTTTGTGGTATGTCTCATTTCAAAGGTTGTCCCTTGCTTTAATTCATTTTTCTTGATGGTCTTGTCATCATCTGTTAATGTGGTTGGAAGGATAGCTCTAAGTGATCATCCTTAATTTTAATTGGAGGAGTCATACATGTTTCCATTTCAACCATCAGTCTTATTACAGTAACCTTAAAAACATTATGGTGCTTAGGATAATAGTTGCTTGTATCTTGGATAGCTTCTTGTCTTGCCAAGGCCCATGTAGCATAGTTGTTTGGAATTTTCTTTCTACAATGTTAGTCACTAGGTGCCACCAAGAAGGATCTTCTTTTTACATTGGCTTACATCTTGGTTCTCAACTTGTTTCTTATCTCTCATTGACAGCAGAGTAGTATAAAAGGACAGTACTTCAGAGTGCCCCTGCATTGTTAATTATAGCATACTCGCCTAAGCTGTAGAGACAAGGTGAGGGAAAGCTGTGAATTAGCCCTGCTACTGGAAATCTAAGTGCTCAAAATAAGAACAAGTGTAATGTTATAAAAAGATTTCTTTTCTGGAATATGGCAGAAGGATAAGCCCCTCAGTTGTAAATCTCAGCCTCTTTTTGATATAGTCATAGCTGAATGACTTACACTGAAATGTGATTTTATTTTTTTTCCTCAGTATTTTTCATGCCTTTTCTTGAAAGATTGATTTGATTCTCATTTGTCCTTCATTTATCTTGTGCAAAGAAAGGATGTTCCGCTTTTACAAATAATTTTAGCCTTTTAATGTGCCTGTTGCTTATCTGATAACTGTTTTCAGCCTATATCATGTTCATTTTGGAACTTGTCTCTTAAGAGACACTGTGCTCAGTCAGATTCTTGCTGCTGTTTTGCTCTGTACTACTGGGGCTGAGGGCTGTAGTGTCAGTAGATTTATCTGCTATGTGTGTAGCTGCTCTCCCAGGATCTGGAGTTCTTCTATTTTTATTGCCCCATATTCTGTGATCTTTTTGTTAGCATTCACAGTCAGTCTTTGTCTCCATAGAGAAGAAGAAATTGGTCTCCATATTACTTACTTGCTTTACTGGATCATTTATGTGTAAGTAAAAGCCAGCATGGGCTGCAGCATGAATCCCAGCAGAACTCCACTAGTGCAGTTCTACTGTTGTGAAAATTAACTATTTATTAATTTCCTGTGCTTCTTAGTCCTTAAAATATTTCATGTCAGAGAGCCATCTCTTCTTTGATGGTGGATTGTCTTCCTTCAACCCTGTGTTGTGATCTTGTTGGAAATATTTTGGGACTTTAATTAGATTGTACTTGTAGAACAGATAGATGTTGCCTGGCTGTGTTCTTGTTGACCCCTCAGAAGAACTCTGTTAGGGATGTAAAACAGGACTTCCCTTTACAGAAGGAGTTTTTTCCCAGTCCATCTAATTAATTACATAACTTAAGATCCACACATTAGCATTTTGGAAAAAAAATGCAGTAGCTTCTGCCAGTCTATTTGAAAAGCTGTATTTTTTTTTTCTCACAGCTGTCAAAAAATTAGTTGTTTGGGTCCAAAATGTAAGCAAGACTTAATTTGAATTCATGTTCTCTCTGCTACTGGCATTTCAAGCACTTGGAGCTAAGAACTCCTGGCAAAGATCACACAGGCAAAACAATTTGAACAAAAAATTTCCTTTTTTCTTTTGTTTTAATGCATTTCCCATATCTTTTTAACACATTATTTCTTTCTTCTATGTATTTGAAATTTGCCATGGTTTTTTTCCCTGCACATTCATAATAATTATAAGAGAAGCAAATATCAGAAACATTTTAGTAAAAATAAACTTAATAATGTGGGATGGGAGAGTGTCAGGGTGTGATCCTATTTATAATCCCTTTCACAAGAGAGCTTTGCACAGTGATAACACCTAGCCTGTTAAGGAAACATCTTGGCTTTATGGAGTTTGAATAATTATGTAAAATAATAATTATGTAAAATAATTATGTATAATGCGAGTAAACCAAGAAATGCAGGTTTTTCCCAGCTTCAACAAGAGAACTGAAATCTATAAATCACTATTGCTGGTGACAAGGGGCAGGTTCCTGGTCACTGAAGTCTGGGTATTTACACAGCATTTTGCCAGCCTTCAACACGATGGTCTAAATAAAGGTTTAGTGGGAACTGGAAACTGCAATAAGTACAGATAATGTTAAATATAGAACCTCATAATCTTAATTTGTATTGTATAGCTAAAACATAATCAAATCTAAAGTATAATAAAAGAATAATGGTCTTTATCTCTTTAAATTTAAAAAATTATGTTTTGGAAATGATAGACTTGCATATTGCACAGTGTTACAGTAACACTTCTTGGCTGTGTGGTGTTTTCCCAATGCAAGATCTTAACACAGTTGATGTTAATGTGGCATTTCTGTTTTACAGATGCTTGCTGTTGCAGAATAACTCAAGCTAGGGTTGTAGCTATACCTATGGATTTGACCATAAGATAATGTAAATAGTTCTGGTCTGTCCATTGCTTTCAGGAAAGGGTATGTATTACTTGATTTGAAACTTAAAGCTTATGTATGCATTTGCATAGGGAGAATATTTCAGGTGTGATTTCAGCTATGATTTGAGAGAATGGGTAGGCATTTAGTTCTTGTTACTCAGATTCCTTTGCTACTTTTCATGAAGCTCTGCAAATTGCAGATTTTAAGTCAGTCTGAGCCACTGGCTCTTGTGGTGCCACTGAACCTCTCTATGAATAAATATGGAAGACAGGATAGCAGTTACTGTAGACCTTTGTGGGATTTGGCATAAAAGAAGGGTCTATAAGGGTGTCCTCCCTTAACTGAGCAAGGCTCAGAGGTGACAGGAAGACTATAGAAAGGGTGTAAAGGGAGAGTTACGAAAGTTTAGTGAAGGAAAATACAGTTCAAAGAGGGGCCAGTAACCTATATAAGGTGTTGAAAGCGTTTAACTGGCAGAGGGAAACCCAAGTGAAGTAGTTCATACTTGAACAAGTTGATTTTTGGTGATGTTTGGTGGTCTTTTGTATTTAGTTTGATATTGCCACTGGATTTCGTGGTTCTTTCATGTTGATGCAGGTATATGAAGAACTGTACCATCACCTTTCTGTGTTTGAGCAGGAGTCTTCCCACTGTAATCGATATTGCCTCAAGTATTTCAACTGGGAGTAAAATAAAGTTGCAAGTACTGTGCTTTCATAATAGTTTAATAATTAGCATTGTTCTGTGTTTGGATGCTGTGCTTTACCAGAGCAGAGAGACTTAACATTGGATGTGATGGTGCCTATGAAGTGAATGAGGAACTGAGCTCATTTTGGAAAGGAGCTGCCTAAAAATAGTTATAAATTAAAGTACTGGTGGGAAAAGATACATTTTCTGAAAGATAATATAGTCTAAGAGATCAAGATACAAGTTTAACTCTTGTACTCTTGTATGGTAGGGTTCTGCCCACCAGGTATCATCCTGGCTTCTTAGGCACAACATGCTGAAGAAGTATACTACTTTGCATCTGTGTAGGGTAGAGACGGTGTCTGTACAAAAACTTGAAAATGTAAGTAATTATCTGCCAGTGCTGATAACAAATACCAGCAATACAGTGTGTATTGAATGCTCTTGAGAAATTATGGGTCTCCAGCAGAGCAGGTGAACAGGAATAATCCATGCTGTGATCAGCTTTCCACAGCATTTCAAGTATTGCAACAGAAAAGCTATAAAAATAGGTGGTTGCAGAAAGACATAGATACAGCAGTGGAAAAACAGGTACTTAAAATGTGTATTGTCATGGGAGATTTGAGTTAAAAAATAAACTTCAGTTTTTAAAATGCTGTTCCCAGTTGCTCTCAGTGTATCATGCTCTTCAGCTTATATCAGAGGGCCACTCTCCTTTATAACAGTTTTTATCACTTTGTAATGTTTGTGGGTGGCAGTTGTCAATTAAATATGTTTTCTATGTTAAAGTAGTGAATCTGGTTGTGGTTCAACACTGGTAGTTACTATCCTGCAGTGTGTCTCTGCATACTTTTTTCTCTCTTGGAACAGAGAAAAGATGTAAAACTTATATTTATGTATTGATTCATTGATTGAAATGTTTTTTTCTCAATAACTTAAGAGCCTTGAAATGACTTAGTATTTCATCATATTCATGATATTTATCATATCAAAACTTCATATTTCATCATACTCAGTGAAGCAACTTAGTTTCACTGTTAACCTGAGGAATTTGATTTATGAAGCATTTACCAAGAAACTTAACAATTTTGGCCTTTTCTTTTGAAATGTTTTTAATAAGGTGATGTGGGATGATGTCTGCTGGCATTTCAGACAGAAATGTTCAGTTTCAGTTGTTCTGATGTTACTGTGCTATTAGTTCATTGTCACAGTGCCAGGGAACTTTTTATAGTTTACTAGGCTGCCAAACAACTTGAAAGTAGAAAGTAAGAGGTAGTGGAGTTGCATGATTACTTTGCACTACAGCCTTATACTCACAAATGAGACGTACTTTCGATCTAAAAAAGTCTGAAATCGGGATGTTTGGTAAAAAAGCTGCTCAGATTATCAGACATACAACTTATTTCCCCCCTTCTTGTTCAATTATCCCTCCAGTACATGTGAACTCACTGCTTCTCCTGCACCAGCTTTTTCCCCATCTTGTTGTTAACTGCTAACATGGCTCACATGTGCTCCCTGAAAGTCTCCTGCTCCCTCCTGCACTTCCAGGGACTTCTGTAGTGAAAGAACAGTAAAGCTGGTGGCACACAAATGTGAGAAAGAAAAGTCAGAATGGTAGATGGTGTTACCATGACTTGCAATTACAGTAATTTTGATTATTGCTGTAGATGTGGTTTGGAGTACCTAATAATTTCTAAAATTTGTGCTGTCTCACTAATCTACTTGTTCTCTCTTATCTCTAGCTCTTCTGTAATCCTATAATTTACTTTCTGCAGTGTTGTTCAGTATTGTGTATGGCTTTTGAAGTCCAAAAATCTTACTACCTCCCCTTTTAACTGACTTTGGAGTGGAGACTGATGAATTCTGATGTAAAGGAAGCTGGTTTACAGCCTGTAACAGCCTAGATTATATAATAGTTGATACAACCAAATCCACTGTTGAGAGACAGGTATTAGTTTGAGGTTTGTGTGTAGCTAGTAACCTGACTGTCTGAGCAAATCCACTTACAGGCTTTGCTTTGCAAAATGACCTCCAGTAACCAGTTAGGTGCAGATTTCTGTAACTTTGCCAACCTTACTACCTTCGGCAAGAGTTTAAAACCCAAAGAAGCCATGAAACCTATTACCCATCTAATTTTTAAGTAGAAGAGTGGAGGATTATGTTTTTCCTATCATGGTGTGCCTTCACCTGTTGGGGCTTTTGGTATTGATTGTTTTGTTTCTCGTTTCAGTGTTTGACTACAGCTACAGAGATTACATCCTGTCCTGGTATGGGCCACTCAGCAGAGATGAAGGGCAGCTGTACCAGCTGCTATCTGAAGACTTCTGGGAGATTGCCAAGCAGCTGCGACAGAGGCTGAGTCACATTGATGTAGTTAAAGTCGTCTGCAATGATGTAGTGAAAGCTTTACTCTCACACTTCTGTGACCTTAAAGGAGCCAATGCCAGGTAAAAACAAAGCTCTGCTTATTACTGGAATTTTCTGCTTTTCTCTTTGCTTTCAGTTGTGCTGTATCTAACAGTGAAGAATGAAATGCTTTTGTGGGCATCTGATAAAGAAAGCAGTTCAAGGGGGTTACTAGTTTCAAAGATCAAGCAGGTTTCAGGACATCTATAAAACCTGTGGACAGAAACACTTGTCCTTCTTTTATCAGCATTTGGTTTCACTGCTCTGTCAGTTTCATCCTTGAATCCTTTCCTCACAGCAGGAGGTGGGCTTTTTTAGCAGATTCTGCAAGTAGTGTGAACCTGCAAGGGAAAGGAGAGGCACTGTCAGAACAGTCAACAGACAAGATGATAGTTACTTGTACCTTTCCCAGAATAGCACCAGGGTTATTTCCATTCTGTTTCCCGTTTCTTCTAGACCTGGGAGGCAAGGCCTTGTGGTTTCTGTAAGTGGCCTGTCCTGCAGTAACAAGTCTTCTCTAATGGAAAAAGTGTTGATAACCTCTTGCTGAGGTTATCTTGCTAATTCCATGAATTTTCTTTTTGGCAAGGCTGTCTTTGTCCACTTAAAAAGGTCAGCTGTCTACTAAATAGTAGAGTTGCACCCTAATTTTAATTGCAAATGGAAATTCTTAGTCTGTGCAGTTCTCCCATGTACAGTGCATGTACACAATGTACAATTTCTTTATCTGTGCATTGAATTTGGGCTTATCTCTGCTGATTTGTCTGTTGTTAGATCCACAGATTTTTTAACATCCCTTCAGAGAATAAAAGTCAACTGTTTTTTTGTCAGGGACCAGTCTGTGTTTTGCCAGTCCTGCTTCTATCTCTTCTGGAGTGTAAAATAGGTTTAATGTATTTGTGGTAGATACCAGTTTTATGTAAACTGATGTGTAGGAAATTATGACAAAAAAAAAAAAAAAAGGGTAGTTAAATTTGAGAAAGAAGAAATGAAAGTGTATGCACTTTGCACTAAATCTTGCATTGGCTTCCAGAGACTGCTTTCTGTTGGCTTTGGAATGTGGTAGAAGTTTCTTAGTCAGGTAAAGCTCCTGAGTGTGCTCCTTAATTTTTAAGTATTATGCTTGCACTTGCCCTTTATTGTAGTAAAGCACCTGCTTTTGGGGAGAATTAAATTTGAACATGTAAAGCGTAAGCATATATATATATATATATATATATTATTTTTTGTTGGTTTGGTTTTTTTTAACTGTGAATATTTTCCTGTTTGAAGCTGGGAACATAAAATCTAAATTGCAGAATTATTATTAAAGCTGATTTTTGAGGTTTCCTATCTACTGAGAACTATGACCACTTCTTCTGGGTGTGGGTTGGATTGTTATTTCCACTATGTAGAGCTAAAATAAATTATCTTGGCCATTTTCCAGTTAATTTTTTTTACTCTGGAACAGTAAATGCACGTTAGTGCTGGGTAAGGCAGGTTGCATTAGGATGGTTATGAAAAAAATCCTATCAAGAACTAATGTGATAGTGGGTTAAAAAACCCAGCCCCACAGGTGTAACTGCAGATTTTATATAGGTTGAAAGTGGACCCACTGTCTATTTTACACATAAATCAAGGCTGGGAATTCACTAAGAGAAATGTCTGACTTGAATAATGCTGCATGATGCAAAATGTGAAGCACTAGTATGTCCTTATGCTGCTCATCTCAACTTGTTCAAAATGTCCAGAGAGCTTTATAGAACTGGCACAGTGCTAAAATTTTTGGCAGATGGAGAGAGTTTAAATGCTATATATGTAGTGTGCTAAAAGTTGGCAGTAGCTCATATGCTACTGATAGAATTTTTGCTGCCAGGTGATCTGAGCTTGCGTGTCATAAACCTGTGAGCACAGCCAAATACTGTTACTGTTTTCTTTACAAAGGAATTTGTGGTTTTAAGTATACTTAGAGTTTTGTACTAACTTGCCTATTTCTGTGGAGTTTACTGTGCTAGAACCTGCTAACATTCTAAGCTTTAGGCTGAGAACTACAACATATTCCACTTCCAACTTGGAATATAGAATTTCTTGGAAAACCTTCGATTAGTTTCAATATTGTCACAGTTCAAACACAGAAAATTTTTCTTTCCAAGGTAGGGAGCACAGAGTTTGTCCTGAGCTACCCTTGCTTTCTATCAACATTTTAATGACATTAGTCAATTTAAATTGGCATTTGCATGTTTCCCTCTGTGTTTCGAATAACAAATCCAGTTAGTTTGGGATGATAAACACAGTGGAACAGAGACTGCAGTTAGAGTAAGGTATCTTTCCTGTTGTGACCCCTGTGGGAGCACTGGATCTCCTTGCTGCTGCTTAGTTCATACTGCAATGTGACAGCACAGGACATTTTGTCTGTTACCTGGTGGCTCAGAAAGTTTTGTACCATCTCTGGAAGAGGTGCCACCTAAGCCACTTTGTCTCGGTTTTCCTATATGACAACAGATAAATCCACCAAAGTACCACAAAGAAACTGTCAGAAATTAATTTTCTTCATTTTTTTTCTGTCACTGGTGCACATCAGCCACAGCAATCCCTTTACTTTTCTGTATTCTATGTATTCTATTCTATGTATTCTATTTCTGTATTCTGTATTCTATTCATGACTATCTTCATGTTTTATCTGGTGGAACAGTATGTTGGAGGGGATGAAAATAGGCTGCAACATTTCAGAATGAGGTAGGGTGCTACAGTCCTTTCCTTTGCTCCTGCTTCCCCTCTGGCTTATCCTAATCATTGTGAGGCCCCGTTTAGTAATAAACAGCCTAAGGTAAGTGGCCATCAGATGAGCAAAAATGGTTCCCTAAATGAGGGAGAGCATAAGAGGAGAGTCCCCTTCCACACTGGCCAGTGGAAGGCGGGGAATCAGAAGAGGGAAAAGCCTGGCAATGTTAGGGCTTTATATATTCTATCTCCTGGATTTCTTTAATGACAGCTGCTTACCTGAACCTTCCAGACACCAAAGATCCTGTCACTTTTCAGATACAAAATTTGTGGCAATTGTGAATATTTTAGATAGGAAACCATTTCATTTCTAGTATTAGCTCAGTGTAGAAATCGAATTTGATGCTCCTCTGTGTCCAGTGTTAACTGGTTTCTGAGTTTGAGATATGGAAGAAAAATCGGGCTTGGATTTATTGGTAGAAGCCACTGCTCATTTCCTCTGTGTTGTACAGAATCAGGAGCACATTTACAACAGGATTAGCCAAGTGCATCCTGTGGAGTTAAGAGGGTAGTATTTGGCCATTCTCATTTCATAGAAGCTTTTATCACTTTATTCCTTTACATCTCATTCAAGTGTCTTTCTTTGGCTACTTTAAGAAGAGTAAAAGCAAGCTGAATCCTGGCGGTGCCATTTTATGTGATTGGGGAATGACAGTGAGCTGAGTAAGGTAGTGTATAATGCTGGAAACACTCCCATTGGTATGTGGGTGCTGCGTTGTCTGTGGCAGAAATACACTTTCCAGGAGAAATACACTTTCTGCAATCACCTGATCCTGGGCATGTAATCTTACTCTGGTAACACGGTATGTTTGTTGTAAGAAAGAGGTAGCTATTCCTCTGGATGCATTGCACAGCCAGTGTCAAAAGGACTCAGCAAAGTGAAAACAGTGAGCATCCACATGAAGGGAAGAGGTAGTTCTCTTATGCTTATAGTGGTCTCAGAGTACCCACATCAGATATTACTACAGAACTATTAATATTAGGTAGATGAGATAATTTTCTGGTGATCTCTAAACTGCAGTGTAAACAATGAGATTTAGGCAAATGGGATCTGAAGATAGGTAACTGAACCTCCTGACAAGCAGGGGGTTTTGAACAAATCTCAGTGAGGAGTCACAGTTACATGGATTTATTTTCTCCTACATTTTTTGATTTGGAGTCTTCTCTGTCTTTAACGTACAGCTGGGACACCTTAATCCCAAAAGTGTCTGGCAAGTTGACTGCTGAATGACATATGATGGGATGCTCAGAAGTGTTTGTGTGTGTCTATGTCTGAACTTGCAGCCTAAGTCATGACTTAGCAAAATGGATCCCTGGGGGCTGCAGGCTACTCCCAGTGTTGGTTCTGAACCAGTATATAAGGGTTCAGAGTTCTTGGAAAGTGTGAGGAGGTAGGAAATTGCTGTTTGAGTGATAGTATGACAAGCAGTTTGAGGATTTCTGTTCATATTGTACATGTTTTGATAATATTCCTTTTGTTTTCTATTTATTATTGACAGGGTAAGGAGAGAAGGCAACTACATTTCTAATTTGTGTGAATACCTTTGCACATATGGGTTATATTTTTGGTGATCATGATATGTATAGTCAGTAAAACTAAAAGATGCTGCCACCACAAACTGATCAAGGGCAGATTGATGCAAAGGGAATTTAAGCACTTGAGACTTAATTTGGTTAATCCTATAGTTGCATCGAAGTTTTCAGGAGAGCTACTAAACACTTCCCACAGTTCTTGTTTTTCTTTTATAATTCCTTTTACTACTCACAACCCAGGAATGCCAAGAACTGCTTATCACACTGAGCCTCTGGAGAGGAGTATCAAGATGATTAGTTTGAAATGTAGAGGTTTGTTGCAATGGGAGCAGCTGTCTGAAAGTGCTGAGAACAAAATAGTCACAATGAGGCAAAGTCTGAGCACGTTAATAAAGTTAACTCATGGGTAGCACCATGTCTGAAGCTCACCATTGACTTCAGGCTTCATTGTGGGAAGTCTGGGTGTCCTGTTTTGATCCATGATTCTATGATTATGTCCCAGACATCACAATAAGTGTTAGGACCTCCTAGTGCTGACATGGTCATACTGCAGCTTGTAAGCCATTCTTATGTTCTTTGGGTCTGATATCAACATGACATGTCAGATGCTTTTTCCTGAAGGAGCTAAGTGTGACATGTATAAAAGATATGCTTATCTTCACAGTAAGTATTAGGTAAAGTGATTTATAATCTTGCTTCTGTATCTTGATGAAAATGACAGCTATGAAAGTGTTGGCTTTGTCCTTATTTTTTGTTGTTCTTTTGGAGTTTGTGCTCTGTTGTCGAGTTTTTGGTTTTTTTAGGCACTTTTTCCAAGTGTGTTTTATGATGCTGGCTTATAAAGGTCTAAATTTGTTTGTTAAGAAGATCAAACAGATACAGCAGTTCCTGTTCTGCTGCACTGTCAAGCTTAGAGATCTGAGGGTGATGTGGGTGAAGAGATGCAGTCTGCATGTGGTTCTGGTCGTTCTCAGAATCAGTTTGATGAAAGCACGTGCTGAGTGTTGAATGTACTGATGAAAGTCATTTAGAGTGAGTTGCATGTGTACTTCAGATCACAATTGCACTGATTTGAGACTTAAATGTAACAGCAAGATGCTCTCTTGAAAGACTAAATAGCAAGGCTGAAGGGAACATTTTGTGATATATTTATTTATTTAAAGAGAAAGAACTCCAATTTCCTGCAGAGTTGTTTTACAGACTTCAGGGTTTTTGATTGGTGGTGTTTTGTGGTGTTGTTTTGCGTGGGGTTTTTTTTTTCCCCTTTTAAAAAATACTTATTTTCTTTTTTTTTTTTTTTTTTTTTTTGTCTCTTCTTTTCTATCTTTCCATCTTTCCATCTTTCCATCTTTCCATCTTTCCATCTTTCCATCTTTCCATCTTTCCATCTTTCCATCTTTCCATCTTTCCATCTTTCCATCTTTCCATCTTTCCATCTTTCCATCTTTCCATCTTTCCATCTTTCCATCTTTCCATCTTTCCATTTATTTGTTTGCTTCTTATTTTCAATTAACCCAATACAAAGGAGTTTGCTTTGGCAGGCCCTGCCAAATATTTGGGTTATTTAATAGTGCTTAATATCTTCATTGGCACTGGAGAGACGTAGTATCACTCTGCTTCGTGTACATGCATGTGGATTGGAGTTAAGCTTTGGTTTTCCTGTTGGTCTCTGCAAAGTGAGTAGTGCCTTTCTTTACTCTTGATCATGTTCCCATGAAGCTGAAGATCTAGGCTTTATATCAAGCCTTACAAATATACCTGATCAGGACCTCTTAGCTCCTGCTTCAGTGTAGTACCCAGTCACAGTTCAGTAGCAGAGCAGTGACATTAGTACTTCCATGATTGCTCACTGCTTCTTTGTTTTATGGGTGTCAGTGAAGAGGAAGACCAAGCTACAAGGGATACTGTTTTCTGGCCAGACCTTTCTCTGACACACTGTATGTTTTCCCTGCAAGCTGATCAATGGATATATTGAGCAAAATAGAAGTGTAGTGCCTCATGTGTAAATGCAAAGAAAATAAGCTGGGATGTCTTATCTTGCCTGTTAATATATTTTGTAGCTGTTACGCCTCCCTTCAAGCTTCCTCTCCAGCTTTGTCTCCCCCTTATTTCTCTTGCCCAAACAGCAATGAAAACTGCAGGATTTGTTGACACAAATTCCTGAAAATTTTGTTTCTCTATTGTTTTCCTGAGCATCTGGTGGGGTTCTGTACCTTCCTTTTTGCTTTCTGGATTACAATTTAGGTACAACTTAGGTAGGAAAACAATTGGAAGAACCCTTCTTCTAGAGAGTTGGGTCATCTTTGGTAATGGAGGCTACTCCAGAAAAAATGCAAACACTTCTTAAATGACCTGTCAACTGGAGAGTATGCAACTTCACTCTCCCCTTGCATTCCTGTAGGCAGAAACAAATTTAACAAATTAGAAGGGTTAGAGTCAAATATTTGCCTTTCTACTTGTTTCTGGTCTTGGATTTTCTATTTAGGTTCTGTTGACCGTGTATCAGAAAAGTCCTGGCATAAGTCCAACCCAGCCAAGCTGTATGTATTGCCTGTTTACTTGGGAGTGAATTTTCACAACAGAGAGACACAAGATGATGAGAAATGGTGTCTTTTCTTGCATGGTAATATAGGTGCAGTTAATGCTTCAGGGTGTTTGTAGTCCAAACAGACTGATGTTCCTCAGGAGGCTTGTAGAGAGTTATCAAAGACAAAGACTAATCTTGGCTATCATGTCCATACATGTTTCATATTTTGCACATTACCAAAGTATAGCTTGATCCAATTGCTGTGCAGGATGTCCTACAAATAAGGTAAGATTGTCCAAAAGGGATGGAGGGTTTGTGTTCACAGGCGAAAAAGCCATTGCCTCTTGCTTTTAGTTCTAACGCTGTATCACAATTGTTAATAAGCAGGGAGCAGATGTTGGGGGAGGTTAGTTTGCTGCTAGCCATCTAATGTTCAATGTAAGTCATTCTGGTTGCCAGCATTTTGCCTGTGCTTCTGGCTGTGTTTCCAAGTTTTGGCTTAGTTTGTGTGGACCAACCGGTCCAGAAATGGAAGCTTTTACTTCCCCAGTAAGAAGTGGCTGTACAGAAATGACCCAGACTTTGTGTCTGGTTTTGGATAAATAATTGATGCCTTTAGGGACAGCCTGTGGTGGGGAATGTTTGATGCAGTGTAGAGTAGGCTGTAGGCTGTGTCTGCATATTCCTATGCAATAGGAATGGAAATGACAGAGGAAAATAACTAGGCATTAGGCTGCCAGAGAGAAAAGATCCTATATGAACAAGACAAACAGCTTTCTGAACTCAGTCAACTGCACAAACTGTGCTGGTTGATAATGAAGACTACACATCATCTTCATAAACCACAGCTCCTCAGAAGAAGAGTATTTACATCGAAGCAGTTCCAAAGGACGTGCTTTAAAATTTTTCTGGCTTGTAACTGTTGAAACTCTCTTCATGATCCACATCTGAAAACAAATCGTTTGATTAAGGATTGAATAAGAAGCTTCAATCAAATTGAAAATAAATGTCATCTTTACCCCATCTGTTGTTCTGCACAGTAAATGAAAACTTAATTTTGGTCACCCTGAGATGAATTACTTGTATTATTAGAAGAGAATTAGAGCTATAATAATACTGTGACTGTTTGAACTTACTTGATCCTTCCAGAACTGACTAGCAAAAAGTAGTTGTTACACAGTGTAGCCTGTCACTAGTGGCCATACAGCAGTGTCTCACTGAAAACATTCAGATTGACTGTATTCTTTGTCACTTTTTCATGTACAGAGGCAGTGAGGTTGGTGCAGCTCTGTGAGTAAGTCAGGGCAGCAGTCTTCAGCTCTGGGAAGGAAGCAGGTGATAGGAGGAGGCATTGGTAAGAGTTGTGACAGATCTGGGCCTTTGTGACACTTCAGAGTCTTCCTCAGTGGACCTGCCTTGGCCTCCTTTGGAAATGATCATGGCACCTCTCAGGTTACAGGAAGGCAGACATAATGTCACCACTGTCATGGTCACCTTGCTGTTAAACTGTAAAATGTGTGATTGGAGGACATCAGGCACATGGCCAGGAAAGAACTGCTAGGGCACCTCGTCTCTGCTTCTACAGCCAGTTTTGTATTAAGAACAGGTGCTGCTGTGACCTGCACTGTGGAGTTCCCTTGGCATGCATGTTCAGTCAAAAATTTTCTGACAAGTCCAGAAAACCATTGATTGGCACCTGTGAGGGGATGAACTGGTCAGTATTGGGCACAAAACCAAGCACATTTGCTCCCTGTGATCAGAAGAGCAGTTTGTGGGAGGTCTGTGAACAACACAGTCTGTGCAATCATAGTCTTGCTCATCCAGCAGCACGTTGCTGTGCATGTTCAAGTGGTGCACAGTGCCCACCCAGTGCCTCATGCTGCAGTGGAGACACAACCACCCCTTCACTGTTAGCTCTGAAAGACTCTTTTGTCATCTTCCCAAAGTGTGCCTACCATGATTAGTAGAAGCAGGGAAGACCTATTTGCCTCTTTCCAAGAAAAGGAATATATTGGTATAATATGTCAATATATAGTATAGCACCCTGTAACTGTCTTAACTCCTGGCCTGATATATTAGTTTAAATTAGGAGCCTAATTCTTTCACTGAGTGCCAAGTGAAACCAGCACGACAGTTTGGGTTTTCTCCCGCCATTTGTATGCAGCTTGCATAACCCTTAGAGCTGGTGAGTAGATGGCAGTGAATGCCATCCCCAGGAGGCTGACAGCCCTGCTGGATGAAAGTATTCTCCCATTCCTTCTTGAAGCTGGACCAGAGTTAGGCAGAGGCAAGGGTCTGACACCACCAAAATCAGACAAGATATGTACCTTGATTCCAAAGCACTTAGGATGTTTGAGACAGAGGTGAGTTTGCTCCGTAGTTATTTTTTTTAATCGGTGGTGATTTACTGATACATAATATGAGCATATTCCAGTTTCTGCCTGCTGATCAGAGGCCTCCGCTTGAGGAAAGTTCTCTTGTCTTTTCTCTGAATAGGTCTGTGATCTGCATGACTGAGATGCACAGATGTTACTTGATTTGGCCAAGAGCTCAATCACCAAATTGGTGATCTGGCCAAGAGGTAACTCCAACGGGACTTGGAAGATGATAGGTTCAGACTATCAGACTGATCAGAGCCTAAAGTCCACAGGGTGAGCAAGTTGTCCAAAGGAGTATTTGCCCCAAAGATAGGGTTGCACACACAAAGAACCAATAGAACCCATAGAATTTCTAGGGTTGGAAGGGATCATGTAGTTCCAACCCTCATTCATGGGCAGGGACACCTCCCACTAGACCAGGTTGCTCAAGGCCCCATCCAACCTGGCCTTGAACAGTGCCAGGGATGGGGCTGCCATCACTTCCTTGGGCGATCTGTTCCAGCATCTCACCACCCTCACAGGAAAGAATTTTTTCCTAATGTCCAGCCTAAGTCTCCCCTCTTAAGTTTGAAACCATTTCCCCTTGTTCTCTCACTACACATCCATGTAAAAAGCCCTACCCCCGCTTTCTTGTAGCCCCCTTCAGATGCTGGAAGGCAGCTATAAGGTCACCTCGGAGCCTTCTTTTCTCCAGGCTGAACAACCCCAACTTTCTCAGCCTGTTTTCATAGGGGAGGTGCTCCAGCCCCTGATGATTTTAGTGGCTCTCCTCTGGACACACTGAAGAAGATCTGTGTCCTTATGCTGGGGACTCCAGAACTGGACACAGTACTCCAGGTGGGGTCTCACAAGAGCAGAGTAGAGGGGGAAAATGATGAGCCCCTACACTTTCATCTGTGCCAGTTTCATGCTTTATATACCCCACTGATACTGGTAACAGTATGGCTGGTTCTCCCTTACCCAAACTACTGAGGGGACCTGTCTGGACAAGTTTCTTTGCACTTTGGGAGCCAATTCACCTTTCTTGGTTTGCCATTGAAATTTCAGCCTCTTCCTGAATCTCTGGGTGTTTTTTTTAAATCTTCTTCTAAATTGGTTTTCCACTTACAGTATACATAGCTGAGTGCCAAGTCAGTTACTGTATAGGTATCCTGCACACACCAATTTGATGTAGCTTGCAGGTTGTCAAGTTGAAAACTGCTGTTCTGGGAAAAGTCAGATCAAACAGGCCAGTTTAATTGCTGGGAGATTTATTTGCCATTAACACAGGAAAGATGGTAGCTTCACTAGCTAACAGACCTGTTTCTGAAACCAGACATGATCCCAAATCCTCTTCCAAAAGGTTCAGATATGTAATTAGTTTGCTTTACAAAAATGCATTTTCTTACGTTTGATTGTTCTGAAAGGAATTGATTTTTTTAATTAAAATTTTTTCCTCCCACTTGTTGGGCTCTCTCTATTTGATGCTATATTATATATATAATACTATATTTCTATTTTGGAAGGTGAAAGCATTGACAGGACAAAGGAATTTGGAAATATATCTTAACATCATTAAGAAAAATCAGCAATATATGTAAAATATACATGGTTAAAAGTGTGTGTTTACTGAACTTACTTATCCAAAATCCATTATCAGGTATTTTATCAGATAGTTACTAATTGTGATACAAGTGGTATGTAAGTTCTCTTCTTTTTTCTTTTCTGTTTTTTTTTTTTTTTTCTTTCTTCCTTTGTAGGCAGGAAGATCCACCAAGACCTTTTTTGCTGCACCCATGCTTGAGGAGCTCTGATGAAGAAGTAAGATTCCTGCAAAAATGTTCTCAAATTCTGGTGTATTGTCTCCTACCCTCAAAGGATGTCCAGTCTGTCAGCTTGCGCATAGTCCTTGCAGAAATTCTTGCAACAAAAGGTAGATCAAAGATCGGAGATGATTAACCATTTGCACCTGTACAATATTAGTAATTACAGACTTCATTATGTATGTCTTGATGCTCTGCTTTTAAATTCTAAAATTTAATAACCAGTAAGACATGTCATATTCTCAAAATGAAGCGTAGACTTACTTGACTCTCCAGGCTGGTTAGCACCTTTCAGGATAAAAAATACTTTGTCCATACCATTCTTCTAATTTCTTTCATAGATAAACACTTTTCCAGTCTTCCATGGCATTATTTTTAGGGATTATATGTACAATTCTGACCTTTTCTATTTTATTCAGATACATAGAATCTATAGGCTTAAGGATGTGGTGACTCATGACAATTTTTTAGGCTTTGATTTATCCAGTGTAGTTTTTTAATTAAGGGTTTTCTGTTTTGATTTTTATTTTATCAGCTGTGCTTTCATCTGATGAGAAATACACTGTTCATTTTTTACATTCCTGGAATAAGATTCAGAAATTATGAAGTCTTAAGTGCATTGTGTGATTGAGTTTACTTTTAATTTTCATTTATAGTTGCTGTAATATTGTAGCCTTCAAGGCTCACAGCAGAAAGAACAAAAATACTTGTAATTTTCCAACTAGAGCTCAGCTTTGTCAGTGTATATAAATTTGTGTAATAGCATAAGCAGACAGTTTTATCAAGAAGGTACATCCAGTCTCAAATGTACTGTATAGCCCAGAAGAGTGGTTTTTGGATTTTTGTCAACTGTGTACTTATTTTTGCCTTTTATTTGCAATTTTCTTTTGAAGGACAGCAATTACTCTTCAGCATAAGGATTTTGTTTTAAAATATTTTTCCTCTCCAGTACTGAAACCAGCGGTGGAACTGCTGAGTGATCCAGATTATATTAACCAAATGCTGCTCAGCCAGCTGGAGTACAGGGAACAGATGAATGAGCATCAGAAGAAAGACTACACATATGCTCCTTCTTATGAGGAGTTCATCAAGCTCATTAACAGCAGCTCTGATGTTGAGTTCCTGAAACAACTGAGGTATTTAATGTTTCACTGTAGTTCATTTGAAACTAAATGTGCTTCTTTTGCCAGCCTGTTCTTGAGATTTGAATGAATTTTGATTTTTCTTTTTTAAATTCAATTTTACATTTCTTTTTCTTTTAATGAAGCAGAGACAGTAAGGATGATAAGCCACAACATTAATTAATCTCTAATATAGTCAGCTTTTTGGTTTGGAGGCAGAAAACGCTAAAAAATTCTACTTTGTAATATGCCAGAGATGACTGTAGTGTTGAAAATCATACCAGACCCTTCTTGTATCTTGCCTCTGTGGAATTAGATGAAATAATATGTTGAATTTCCACAAGTGTGTGGTTATCTCCTCACTATTGTTACAAAGTATGGTTGGTTATGGTGGGCTGGTGACTGTGAACTGTAGTGACCCTATGGGCATTGGGCAGTCAGAGGAGTATGCTGTGATGGAATTGAAAGATGTGGAAAGAGATGTTTGGGTTCCATCACATTTTGCCACAGGATCAGAGGTTTCCTGAACTCTTGCAGGGAGATTTTTTTTTTCCAGTTTCATCCTTCTTAAACATATTAATGAAATCTGAAGAATTCTTTCAAGACAAAAAAGCAAACACTGAGCTTCTACTTATCATGAGCTTGCTTGATGTTCCTGTTTTCTAATGCAAATATCACCTGCTTAATATCATAGCATTTTCCCCTCCCCCAAAATATCATATCTTTTTTTCCCCATTTTCCATAATAACAGGAGATACTACTTGCATCTTCCTAGATGTTGAGTTGGTTTTGTGGAGCACACCCAAGGCTCTGGAGGACTGTTGAAGCTATTTCCAGAGTGATCCTAATCTGTTACCACCAACCAAACCTGGTATTTTTTGTTCTTCCCTGACTGCCTTCTATTGCTGCTGCAGGTCAGCTTTTTCTCTTCCTAAATGGCTGCAGCAACAGATGAAAGACACAAGCACATCAATCCCATTTGATGCACTGTTGTCATCTGGTGTGACCCAGACCTTCCATTAGACTTGGACTGATCATTTGATCAAACCAAGTGGTGGTTTACCGAGATGTACTATGTGGGCTGCATAAATAACACCTTACTCACTCCTTTTCTTCTCTGTCATTCTGAAACCACTTGCATTTCTGAAGTAGGAAAATGCATTTAGGTGATGTTGAAATGATTTTGTTGCTTGGCTACTTATTGTTCATTGGCAGTAAAATTTGCTTTTTACTCTGGGCCAGTGTGCCTTTCCTGAGAGCAGAAATTAGTCTCTATTAGATTCTGTCTAAAACCTAATTGACATCGTATTTATTAGCATAATGTCACTAATGGCTCTGCTTTTTTCAAAAGAAACCCAACTCTTCTGCAGTTGTTGTTAAGGCACATTAGGGAGCTGCATGTGCTCTCTTTTTAGCTGACAGGTCACTTTAAATTGTGTTTTCTAACATCAGATAGCAAAATTGCATTATGACATAATGTAGGTTTAGCTGCACTTAGATTTTTTTTCTTTCCTAGCTTGTGGAATCCAACTACCATGGTCTTGAGATGTGTTCCTCTACACCCTACATAATGTTGGTCAGTCTGTGCGGGTCACTATTTGAATTGAAAATGTCTTAGAAAATGTATCCTCTTTTCAGAGAGAAACAGTACTTAATTTCAGAAGCTGTGCTCACCCTACCTCTGTATGTGTAGAGCCCATCTCTATAAATGAGGTTAAATCCCTTTCCCTGTCAGAGGGTGGATCCTGTTCTGTTTTCCAGCACTGTTGGGAGCAGCTAGAGATGCTGTATTTATATATTATGTTATGCAAAGCTTTCATCATTAAGAAGTGAAAGTTTACAGATTTATGTCAAGGAGGCCAAGCAGGAGTCCCTGTATGAATGGGAAAAGAACTTAGGTGGTATTTTAGGTGAGCAAAATAAATGATATTTCAGGTTTTAAATTACAGCACAGTGAAACACAGAAAAATCTGTAGAGAAGGTATTGAAGAGGAGGAAACAAACCATTGTGCAGCTACTACTGGGGAATGGGTTTAGAGTCTGTGAGACTGACAGGAGAGGGGGGAAGGATAAATTACTAGCATGTTATACTTAATCAGATTTCCCAGTTAGATGCTCTTCTGGGTAATAATATTCTGTTTATCTCTTTATTGGTTTTATTTTAAAATATTTTTTCCGTGCCTGTTCTAAGCCAGTGCATGGCATTCATGAACTATAAGCCTCCTATTAGTCCTAAATGTTGACATGTAACATATTTGCAAAGCACAGATATAAGCAGTAACATTTTTCTGTGTAGGAGGGAAGTTTATCCCAATGCACTGGGAAACTAGTTTTTTTAAAAGGTCCTTGCCATGTTTTATTTTTGCAGGTTAATTACTATCTGCTTTCTAAAATAAACATAAAATAGGTTGCTCAGTGAAAGAGGCCATGAGACACTCGTAAACAATTCCTCTGACTCTTCGTGGACCGTAGTCAAAAAAACTTGGACTCCCTGGTGCTCCTTGAGTATGCACATGACATTACAGTAGAATGCCATGAGGCATTCTTCCAGGATGATTTTAATTGAAAGAGTTTTGCAAGGCTTGCTTGTGATTAGAACCAGGCATTTGTTGTGGAGTAAGTAGAGAAAGATCCCTGGCTGAATCTGTGGAAGCCTGTGGGAGAGGGGTGTTGATGCTCTTGGCCAGGAAAACAGCAAAGTGTAGGAGGCTGTGTGTTTTGGAACTCCTTGTAAGCAAGTGTACAAGCTCTCTGCCTTGCAAATAGCTTTTCTTGAAAGGCTCATATGGTACTAGGATTGTCTAAATCTTTTTTCTCTCCTTGCTTTAGAAGCATTATTGTCAGAAAAAATACCATATTGATTTTCTGCATTGCTTTTATGGATTTCATTTTAAAATCTTATTTATATTATGCAGGAACTACTTACTAATTGTAGAGATACTTCTGAATTTGAGGTTCATTAATATCCATAGTGAGCCTCTAACACTTGGTCACTTTATTTCTTAGCAGAATGTCTCTATTGCTTTGTGGAAACATCCCTTTTGCTTTTATAAGGGACCTGTGGGGACCTGATGTTTGTTTTCATAAGAAGCCATTAGCTGATTTCAGAGGAGCTATTTTGGTTTTCATGTGTGGGGTTTTTTTTGCCTTTCATACCTTTGCTTTTTGAAAATTTGGATTTGTTTGGGGAGGAAAACACCCAAACCAACACAACTTCCAGAAAAGGGACTATTGTATGGTTACCTATGGATATTCTTCACATCACCAATGTGAACTTGCATCACAATGTTTACTGTCATTGTTTCTTGTCTTGAAGGGAAGCAGAGGTTTATTCCTGTTTTACCAAGTTTCCACAAAATATATTATCCGTATTTATTTCAAGAAGAAAACACTAAACAGTGAGATTTCACCTTCATTACCCCTTAGAATTAAGTTAATGTGGATAAATTGGAAGATAAATTTTCTTGCTCTGTCAGAAGAAAAGTGAGTAAATTTGGAAGCAAAAATGTTGCAAGGTGGAAAATACCTTCCTGTGCCATATTTATTTTGTTGCCTAAACCTTGTTTGATAAATTTATAATGTTCACGGTTACCTTACAACACCTGAGTGAGGAGAATGAGTGTTAGTTATAAAGTCCAAGTGAGCTGCCACCAGAATTATATGGTTTATTGGTTTAATCCTCAGGTTATTCCTGAAAATTGAATTTATTTTGGGACTTCACCAGAATATTCACCAGAATACCACCCTCACTATTGGGATGTCCTTCTTCCTTGACTGGGCAAGAACTGGTGGTAGATGAAAAAAATCAAGATACAGTAATGGCAAAAGGAAATAGAGTTAAAAAAATTAAAGATTGCAAACAGGTTTTCAGGTTTCAACTTGGTAATTAAAAAAGTTGGGTTGAATAATGATTACTGCAGGGGAAAAAAATAAAAGCAAGAAACTCTGAAGTGTAGTTGTGAGGGACTGTATATTATGTGTGTAAAACACTATTTCCATACAAAGAGGCAGAATCAGATCAAAATCCTGAAAAGCTACAGGAGGCAAGAGGAACAAGGGAATTAAGTACTATTGGTGAAAAAAAGTAGACATGAAAGAAGGGGAATATATTTTAAGAATTGTAGACTCTTTATTAAACAGAGAATAAGTAGTCACAGAAATAGTGGACTTTACAGGAGGCTTCAGCCTTCATCTAGGAGTTAACTTGGTAGATGAGGTTAGGAAAATCCTACAGGAATGAGTTAAATTCACTAGAATACTTGCTTTAATACCAGTATTAATAGCTGCCAAAGTAAGTGCACTGAGAAGAATTTGAATGTTAAAACCAGAACTTTGTTTATGAAAGTTTTAACTGGCAGTTGTTTTCTTTGTGTGCAGGGTGTCTGATAGATGCAAGATTGCTTTTACTTAAAATTCAGTTTACTAACTGCATTAGCTGTCTTCTATTATGTGCAGTATAGTTTCAGGTGATTAACAAGACTTTATATTCCTGTAGAGTAGTACTTTGGTGTTTTACTTTTTTTAGTGTAATACCTTTTTGCTTCCCCTAAGTTATTATATATGATCCATATATGTGTAGAGTGCATTAACTAGAAGAACCTTACAGACAGATCTTTTTGGTTTTTTTTTTTAATTGAATATCCATCCTAGTTTCCTACAGAAAACTTATATTTAACATCAAAAATATGACTTGACATTGTATTTACTATTAACTGTCTGTGCAGTGCCAGTAGTTGAGAGAAAGGGGCAGTTGTTGCAAGATAGCCTTTTTTTCTTACTCTATTCTGTATGCATACTGCTCCTTAGGTTGCTTTTTATTAATTCTTAAGTGTGCTCTATGAAGAACACATTGTAAAAAAACTAATACCATGTGTTTCTTTTCTTCTCTCCTCTCTCCCCCTCATCCCCTAATGTTTTTAAAACTAGGTATCAGATTGTAGTGGAAATAGTTCAGGCAACCACAATCAGCAATATTCCCCAAGTGAAGAGGCAGAAAGGTAAGATTACATTTTTTTTTTAAGCCACATTTTTTGTTTTCATTTCCAAAAGCTGTTTGAACTCCTGACATACACGTGCAGACAGTGTGCATGGGGTTTTTAGACCGATTTTTAGGAATGTTATGCCTTCAGTAGTTCAGTTCTGTTCTGTTTGTCTGATTCTTCCAGAAACTATAATGGTGTGATTGTTCCCCCAGCCCATCTTCATCTACGCTGAGGGATCATGAGAAAGGTCATATCTATGACGCACTAATTTTCAGAACTTGCTGCAATTAGGATTTTTGGCATTAAGAATTTATATGCTGAGAGTCTTTGTCTGTCATACAATCTATTCTTGAAAATCTCATTCTGTTCTTGTTTCAAAACACGGAAGAAGGAATGATACATAATAACTGTTAGTCAGACTTCATTTTGACTCTTCATCATATTATGTTTTCTATTGCAATACAGAGCACTCTTAAATTCTTTTTTCTGTTTTGGCAACGTGCATCTTAGGTTTGTACTTACACTTGTTATGTATACTGGTTTTTCAGGTTTCTCAAAGTGTATCAACACTGGTATATCTTCAGGAAATTATACTGATAGCAAAATTAGAGTTCAAGGTTGTCAGCACTGATACACCTTTTGTTTGTATTCTAAAGTGGAACTAGATGTGCATTCCTGTAGGATAAATTACTTGTGTCAAACTAAGGCAAAAAAAAAAAAAAAAAGTAGGAACCGGTTTTTGCTCAAGTGTACATTATGGAAAGATATTAATATTTCTCAGATGAAATTTAACTTAGTGGTATGTCTGTTTCATAAAGTAATAAAATGAGAACAGGGAAGTTAAGTCTGAGTACATTATGAAAAATCAATCTTGCTAAGCCTGTATTTCCATTTGTGCTGCCATTGGTCTTTGTTAAGACAAGAATTGATCTGGGGGGTATTTTTAAACAGTTTACATTCCTACAATTAATTACTGTCTCGCTTCCCTCTGTCTCACTTGAGCTTATCTGATTCATTTTCCACTGTTCTACACCCTGAACAGAAGATGTTTTCCTTGAAGTTGCAAGTGTCTGGTAGTGCAAAGTAGTTACAAAGAGTTTATTGCTATTTATTCTGCCAAAGTACATCTGGTTTCATTTATTCTATGGTGAAGTTTGGTCTGCATTTTTATGGGCTCTTGACTTTCTACTTATATTTAAAAAAATCCATCAGAAATTCCACTTAGCTGGTGCACTGAACTTTTGGGCAAAGGTATTGACTTTTATTAATAGTTTACTCCTATGGTAGTCTCATGTGTCATTTAAGATTTGATTAGCATTGCTAGCAGTATTAGCCACTGGGGGCTGTTGTGGCTAAACAATTTATTAAATAGCCAATAATTATTCACATTTTGCCTGAAGAAAAAGGTGACCTTTTTTGCTTGTCATGTGTGGAACAGTATGTTCAACAGAAGCATACAATGCAATCTTATAATTCACATAAATATAAGGCAGATTTCTAATGTGTTTCAGTTATTCTGCTGAGGTTGTCGTCTACCAAAAATTTTCTGGCTCAGTCTGTATACAGTAAACTTTAAGAGGGCTATCAAAACTGCAGAGATTAAAATCTATTTCTGAAGGTTTTTTCATATCTTGCTTTTCCTGAGGTAGATGGAGACATTTTTCCTAATGTGGTAATAAATCTGGCATGTCCCTGAATTTTAAGAAGAAAAGTTTAAGGAAAAAAGATGTGCTTCCTTCCTTAAAACAAAGACTACAAAAAACCCATCACAGCTCTCTGCTAGTAAAAAGGTTGCTGAACTCTTGTAGGACAGAGCACAACATGACTTACATCACCTTTTGATGCATCCCTTGCTGGATGCCATGGCATACTCCTACCCCTGCAACACCTAGATTTCATGGTGAATGACTAAATGTAAGCTTTATGCAAAATGGAAATATATTTGCAGAATATCATTCTGCCTTTCCCTTTTTAATTTCTTCCCCTAGTTCCTGCTGCATACCTGTAATAATGCATGTAAGCATGGGTGTTGGCATGGGATAGTCTCTCCTGCTAGTAAATGAGCTCTTGCTTTTTGTGTCATGGGCATCTCTTTAGCTTTAATTCTACCCTGGTGAGATGTAGTCTTACTGGGAGATGTTTTATTCTGTGGCAAAGTTGGGTCTTAAAAATATAACTGTTTCTTTAGTGCCTAGGTGTTTAGCTAGAGCAGCTGAGCTTTGGCTGGCCAGTGGTCTGTCAAGCCTGGTATCTGCTCTCAAACTATGAGTTTAGCAAATGTACAATAATATGAACATGGATATACTCTCAGCCTCCATCAGTTTGAGGCATGAGAGCTTCCTGAGGCAGTGTTTTCAATAGCAAAAGGTACAGCAACAAACACAAAGAGCACTTAATGCAGCAGGAGTGGCCAATACTCTGCAGCAATGAGTGCTTAGCTACTATCTATGTGAAGTGTGTTCTGCAAGTACATGACTAGCAATAAATATGCCTGAATAGGATTGTGTACCTCTACTATTTGTTGAGGAGATAATTCAGTCTCTAAAACTGACCAAAAAGTTTTTTTAACAAATTTGGTCTCTATTATTAAAGGATGAGTAGTCTGAGAACCAGGTTTCAGACTGACTTCTTATATGAGCTACAGTTGCCTGGTTACTTTCATTATTTTATCTGGTGATACTGAACTATACGTTTAATATTGGTGCCCTGAGGGGTGGGAGAGGAAGGTTTGTCCCTCAGCAATGCCAGGGTTCTTGCACTTGGTGTTAGCTACAGTTGGTGCCATTGGGAAAATGTTTAGCTTTTAGTGCCTATAATAAAAGCAGAAAGTACCTTAAAGTATTTACAAACATTGTATTAAACTTGCTGTAGTAAAAAAAATTGGCATGTTATAGGGTCTTCTCTCTTTTCAGATCTCTAATACTTGAATCTTCTGTCATGTGAATGTAGAAGAGTAAATGAAAACATTAGCATCTTATTCATGTTAAGCAGTAAGTTTTGCATTCTGCTCCCAGAGAGAGTCAAATGTCTTATGTCTGAAACACAAAAATAATTGAGTAGGATGCCTGTTGTGGGTGGATAATTTCTATGGCCAGGAAAATTGCTTTTGATTATTGTGAAAGCCAAGTAAGACACCTAATGTAGCATTAATGTTTTTAGAGGTGTTAATAGTTTATTTGGGACAAGTGTAGGCCTCTGTAAATAGAAGCTGTTGTCTTGCATGCTGACAGTACCATACTTCCTCATTTACACTTCCACAAAAGAGCTGAATCTGATCTGTACGTGTATCTGCATTACCTCTCCAAACTGTGGCCTCCTATGTATCCTCTTCCAAAATAGTCAGGGTGACTCCAGCAGTGACTGCAGGAGGACACTTGGTTTTGGTGTTTTTTGGTGGTGGTTTTTTTGGTTTTTTGTTTTGTTTTTTTTTTAAACTCTCCTTTGTTCTTTTTTCCTATTGATGTTTGTGGACTGAGGTCTTTTTTACAGTCACTTCTGTTCTGGTTGGAAGAATCACATCTTTCTGCATCTTTAACTGTAAAACTCTCCCCATCTTGCCTTTTGATAAGAATTTCTTGGAAGTACTGAACTGAATTCAAACTGAATTTTACTTTCATGTTTTTTGTGTTGGTTTTTTTTTTTTTTTTTTTTTTACAAAATCTATGTGTTAAATATTTTAAAGGAATAGAAATGCTTATCTAAAATGTTTATGCATTTTGAGCTAGTAAAGCAGTTTTTCAGAGGACAAATACACAGATCAGGCATTGTAGCATGAGAGAATATGAGTCTAGAAGGAAGAGTAGACATTAATTTTTCTAAAGCAAAGGCTTCAAAAACAGTCAGGAAAGAGCAACAAAAGTAAGTTGCTATAATAACTTGATATTCATTGTATGTGAATAAGAAACTGTTTAAATATACTAGTTCTAATTTTAAGGCACATTTTTGCCTCTTCTCTTACTGGTGCTGTGTTACAGGATACTACAAGAATTTTATTAAGGATCTCTTTTTACTAGTTGCTTTTTGAAACAAAACAGGGCAAATCTTAGCAGACTTGTTTATTGTTTTTCCCCAACACTGTAAAAGGATCTCTTTTTGATTTGCTCTCTAATTTTCTGTGCCCTCCACCTTATACTTGACTGCAGTGCTTGACTGAAAACTACCCTTGGACAACTGGTTGGTATGGTTTTTCAGACACCACATTATAATTGACCCTAGGGCATCCCTGTTGAGAAAATGGCTCCTTTTCAAGCTGGGATTGCAAGACACATCAAATAAACAGCCATTTCTCTACAGAGATCTACTCAGTTGCAGTAGAAGATTTCTACTGCTGGGAGTTCCCACTGTGCACTGAGATATCATCTTTTATATGTGGAACTAACAACTAGTACAGAAACAGAACTATTGTGGGCAGGCTTTTTAGATAGTGGTTCTGAAAGTGACTAGAATATTTGACTGTATGGACTTTCCTTTTAGAAACTGGGGCTCCAAGTGAACTTGGGTGTGTGGGTTGCAATGTGTGGGTTTTGTCAAGAAGATAATTTAGAGTGAAGTAAAATGGGCATATCTTAATTCCACAGCATTACAGATGCCATCTAACTTAATTATGAGAAAATTGTATTATGATTCCTCCTTCCCACCCCCGTCCTTCACTCAGAAATAAACATACATACACAATTATTTTTGCATGGCTTTTTGGCAGTGCTTAAAGAGAACTTGCAAGTTGTGCTCAGGCAGTAAGTGTAGAGGGGATCCTTGTGGGCGACAGTGAAAGTTACAGTGACTCTGAACACAGTAGACTTGTTTTGATTTGTAATTTTCAAATACATTTTGTAGAGGAAGTTCTTTCTAATCCTGAGATCCCTTGTGTGTGCTAGTGATGGTAATGTGTCTTGTCCATGGCTGCTTTGGAGAGATGCCCATAAGTGAAAGAGGGAGGAGAGAGGTGACTGGTCAGATAAAAGTGACCCAAAGGAATGTGGGTCCCACAGACAGGGGCTGTATGTGGTAGATGTATTAATTGTTTAGTACATATTTACTCCTATGCTCAAATTTACCTTTGCTTTTTGTTTTGCTCAGCTGTGGCTGTTATGTGAGGGACTGTGTTGCACTATGCATTGCTAATAATCAGTGCCTAAATTCTCAGTAATCTCCCTTTAAGTTCCTTCCTCCAGATATGTTGCCTGAAGTGTTCAGGATTTAGCACTTCCTTGACTCATTCTCTTGTTTGACCATGTTAGAGCTAGTTTTCCCTTTGCTCATACTGTGGGCAGTAAAGGAACCATATGTACTGTTCTTCTCAAAGTCTGTCCTACTCTTGCAAAACTGAACAAATACTTTTCCAAGCCTACATAGGCTTTGAAAATGTGTAATTCAGAATTTGGAGAGTTCACAGAGGTCTGTAACAATTGTCAAGTTATATATTAGAATGTTACAGTTACTGTATTTATGAAAACCTTAAAATTGGTGCTTGCCTCTTATACACTTCAGCAGGGCATTAAGTAGGCACCACATGTGCTTAACTTGGTGCTCGCAGGAAGTCTTGCAGGGATGTGTGTTCTGCATGGTGTGGCTTCTTCAGAGGCAAGTCAGTGAGTCAAGGTTGTTGTGCATGCTGCCAGGGATCTGGTATCTGTTCTTCTTGAAGCTGTAAGGGAGCAAGAACTTGTACCTTCTATTTTCATCATATTTTTGACATATATAATTTTGTAGTTAAAATGAAAAATCTTTGTTTTATTCTCCTACTACGAAGAGAGGGGACAGTTCATGCGATACTACAATACAATTTATTTTACACTTTAAGCATACTTTATGTATGTCTTCAAATACATTATTTTTGTTCTATCCTTCACTGTGGTTTATGGTAATAAAGTTTTTTTGTGGTATTGGCATGATGATCGTTTGCAAGGTCCAACATTCTGAATGAAAAATGGGTGGTGTAAGTATGTACCACAGTTTAATGTATTTTATGCAGAGAAGAGGAAAGAATGTTAAGTTTGAGAAATCCAGTTCCAGAAATCTTTTTGGGTTTTAAGATCTGTTCCTGGCCTAGTTCAAATCATGGTATTGATTCAGAAGAAGATGTGGAGGCTTTGTCAGAAATCACTTTAGATCTGCAAAAATGCATTAATTAAAAAAGACTGGCACGGATAATCCAGCTTTGACTGCTTAGTAAGTTAGAGCTCATTTGATCTGTTTGCATTTTAATGTTCAGTGCCAACTGAATTATTCATAGCCATGGACTGATAAGCAGGGTTTGGAATTCTGCTTTTGGTACTATTTGCATTTGGATGCCCTTGGGACGGGTGCACAGTGCTCCTCTGGGGTTTCGAGGTTCCACTGTGGCAGTGCATGTCTTGTCAAAATTTCCCCTGCTGAGGAGAATTATTTTGGAGGATGTAACAAACCCTTTGGGTATGGAGACCCTGGTCATCTGTTGAGTTTGAGCAACTCAAGAGTTGCTTTTAAATGTGTGCATCTCACATGGGGAGGAAGTGTCTCAGAAGCATCTTTTTTTCTTGCTGATGATGAGTGATTTTATTTGGTTTTAATAATAATTTAGAAAAAAAATCCTCAAACTGTAAAGTCATTACTATTAACAATACCAACAAAAAAATTACTTAAAGCATATATTTTCTTTCATAGTGATGAAACAGTTTCTGAGTAGCATATATCCGTTTTCTGTTTGAGCTTGTGAGTAAATATAAGCCTTGTAATTTGTAACTTTATGGTTTTATCTGGTTTATGCAGTGATACCTGAATGTAAGGAAACATCCTCACTGATACTCAGAAATGGTAAAAAAAGGCTGTTATATCTCTGTACTTGGGTGGTGGTAGGACTATGCAAGAATGGATTAAAAAGACAAGTTCTCTTTATAGCTTAAAATATCTTTTTGATAGAGCTTAGAATGAAAAAGCCACAGATAGTAGTTTAGATCTGGAAAATCTGAGAAGTCTCAAAAGTCAAAAGGAGATTAGGGCTAGGAGAAAACCTACATACCTAACCTTCCCCAGTTGACATGAAAATGCTTCTGATTTCTGCCAACTTATCTTTCGTATTTTGAAAGAGGGAAGTCGTGTTCAGTGTTTGTCCATGCATCCACACTCTCTCTCCTACACTGAAGCACACTGGCCACTCTCCATGCTGGGCTGCTCTTTGTCAGTCTCCTGGTTATTTATCAAAAGTTATCATTGCCAGGCTTTCATAGTCACCAGTCATGTTTAACCAGGGAGTAGAGACAGGCTGGCAGTGTGATCTTCATCACTGCTCCAAGTGTTTCTTATATGGAGTGGCTCCTGATGGATATGAAGAGCTGTGCGAGACAAATATTTTTGGACTATCTTTACTAATAAAATAATAAATCACTGGAAGCGGGTGAGGGATGTAGGGCATGTTAGTCTCTGCTAGAGGCCTGCTGCAATGGCAGGATGATAAGAATTCAGGTAAAGTAGGCTTACTTTGAACGCCCTCCAAGAATGCCTTGTTTTTGTTAAGAGAGGTACTTTTCTTTTAAGAAGTCTAAGATTGATGTGTAGCACTTGTGAAGTGTGAGGTTTCAAGTATGCATTTTGAGCCCAAAGTATTTAAGCTATTGAGAGAATTGGGAATTTAAAAAATCATCTTACAGATAAGTGCAGGAGGGGAAATGTTAGGTTTTAATCCTCATGTTAACCTACTGTCCTGAGCATTTGAATTAGCTGTAAAGGTTTTAAATTGAAGGGGAGAGCTATTTTGTTTTTCTCCTTTCTTTTTATTTCATTAATACTGGTACCTCTGGTCAGGGGACAGAAACATTAAATTAAATGCCTTGCTGACTTCCCCGTGGAGATAACATGCCAGGAAAACAGATGGCTTATTTTTTTATCATGGTAAACTCATTTTATCATTTGCTTCAGTGAGTATCATTTCTGTAGATCACTATTATATGGCAGCTAAGATGCAAATGTTACTTACCCATTAAAATACTATTAGTCATTGGAAGGTTCCTACAGACATAGATACAGAGAATAAAATGAGATTAAAAATATTCTCCCAATATCTTTTCCTATATGTGTACTCATATTACGTGCAGAACTTGAGAGAACTCCATATTCCTTGAGTTGCTCTTCAGTACACAAGTGACAAAACTTTGTCAAGTGTAGTAGTTACGTGTGGCCTTGAGGGGGAAAGTAAAAGAATTAAAACAGTCCTAAAAGGAAGGTACCATGATGTGTTCACAAATCTACCTGCCTAGCTGTTTCTTTCCACCAACTGTTTTGAAAATGGAAAACTGTTTTCATCTACATAATTTTATTAGCATTTGATATTTCAAAAACATAGTAGAACAGATCTCTCATGTATCTCTGAGTACAGAGTACAAGCCAGGTTCTTTGCTACTGTGCTCTAGTTGCAGGCAGCAAAAGCACAGGAGTATTATCATTGAATAAGAGGAGAATAAAGCCATTGTACAAATGTGAATCAGTTGCATCCTGCAGATATAAATCAGGAATTGCTTCAATGCAAAAGGTTTTTTAAATGTGCTTTATCTGGTGTTGCTTTTTTAAAGCTCTGGTAATTAGCTGAAGAGGCTGCAATGTAGAATACACATAATTACACCTTTTATTACCAAGTCTTACTCAACTGACTGTCATCTTTGTGCTACTTCACTATTTAACAGTACTGTGCAGTCTTGATGTGGCATTATAAGATTTTTTTTTTTCTTAGTCACCTGACTATTTTGAGTGAGCTTTGGTCAATGTTGCCATCTGGAGGAGATGCTGTATGATGTGCTGTTCACATCAGGAATACAGATTTGCAAATGAGATGTGTAGGAACATGTCATGCTGTGCTGGAAGGGATTGAATCCAATCCCTCATGGCTCCAATCAGTCAATGTTGTGTTCAGTAAGGTACTTAAGCCATCAGCTCCATGTGTTATCTGATACCATGGCTGCAGGTAACTTGCTAACACCATCTGATAAATGTACATCCAGTAGTACGAGTCTTGGGATTGTGTCTTGCAAGAAGCTATAGGAAAAGAGCTGGAGGGGTTAGATTTCACTGAACATTTGAATAAGAATTTTTTTCTTATGTAAACTCTTGAGGTATTATTGGATAATGTTTCAAAAGTGTCATTATGTTTCAAATACAGTCTCTCCAGAACCTGTGCTGGTGTGAACTGTTGATTGATGAAACACAAATGCTTCGATCAAACAAGTCTCAGAGGCAATGGTGCAATGATGTTTTCACACTGTAAAAGATTTTTTTTGGATTTGCTTTATTCTTAGATTCAAAAGGCAAAGAAACTGCAGCAATGAAAGCTGACCTGCTGAGGGCTCGCAATGTGAAGAGGTATATCAATCAGCTCTCGGTGGCAAAGAAGCAATGTGAGAAGAGAATAAGGCTCCTGGGAGGGCCTGCTTATGAT
This sequence comes from Phaethornis superciliosus, assembly GCA_023637945.1. NCBI lineage: Eukaryota > Metazoa > Chordata > Aves > Apodiformes > Trochilidae > Phaethornis > Phaethornis superciliosus. Next base: position 22,451,179 of record JAJQWJ010000005.1, on the reverse strand, counting down.
CAGCAGGAAGATGGCATTTCTGATGAAGGCGATGGTCCTCAGAGTCAGAAGGTATAAATTGAATACCACATATATTGTCTGAAGGTCATTCTGAAAGTGTTAGCACTGGGTCACATTAGTCTCCCTGCCATTAACCCTTCCCTCAGAAGTCAGGTACAAATTAATTGCCACATGGTTTCTTTATCTTGGGGAAAGATCACTGAAGTACCCAAAGAGACATACTCATCACTCAGCTTGGTGTATTACTAAATGTGAAACTTCATACAGGATCTAATGACTCGAGCATGTTTGGTTTTTCAGACCCACTGCATCTAGGAGTTGATGGTAGCAGCTTTACTGAAAGTAGCAACTTGCTTTCAAATAAAAGATTACCAACACATGTGCAATGTTTCTTTGGCTCTTCTTATATTTACTGTAGGAAATACCTGTGAGTTTTGCAAATATTGTTATTCAAAAACAAACACTTCTGTAAGGCAGTTAAGGGCAGAAAAACTCTGGTAAAGCTGTTGACTGATGGTTTTTAACATCACTGCAATCTGGAATTAAGAGAACAACCATTGTGTTAGCCAGCATCTACAAAAATAAAATAACGACTATGTATTCTTGCTAAACTTTAAGTTTAGTGACTTCTTTGTGTAATCTGCTCTGTTCCCTTTGGGTAAAGCCACAGGAACGATGTATTCAAATTAGAAAGAACATTTTCTCTTTTTCATGTAGGTAGAAGCTATCTCTTCACGCAGGGATCTTGAACTTTCATTATATCTTTGTAGTCATTCTAACTTAGTGGCACGTAAGAAAAAGCTGCATGATGGAGAAATGGTTCTTACTATGTGTGTTTTGCCTTTCTTGAGTAAGGTCTGATGGAGAAGTTCTCTACCCTCTACTTATTCTTAAAGCTTGGTTTCAGATGGTGTATCACAGAGTGTGCCAAGGCACTCGTGATCTGTTTCCTGAAGCTGGGTGTAGCAAGAAGTGCCAAGGAGAAAAGAAAAAAGGGAAGCATGTGGCAGCACCCCGTGAGCCACTGATGCTGCTTTTGTTGCCTGTTGAGATGTTACAGACTTTTCAGTGTGGATACATGCTGACGTAAAATTGTTCAGGAACAACAGGGTCAGGTAGTGGAGCTGCAGGGAGTGGTCAGAAATATAGCAAAGTATACAAATATTCTAAGAAAATTTAATTAAAATCAAAGCTATTGCTGTTGTTAATTTTGTGTGATTTATAACCCAGTTGTTTGTTTGTTTTTTGTTTGTTTGTTTTGGTGGGCACTACTAATTTAGGGTTGTGTCTTGCAAATATACCCATGAACAGTTTCATATTGATTTAATGAATTAAGTAGGAATAAAGATGCCTTTCAAAGGCATTTGTTGTAGTGATGGTGGAAATAATGGGATCTAGGGCTGTTCTGCTTTTAAGATGTTAGTTTCTGTGAGGAAGCCCTAGAACTTTTCCACACCCATGTCAGTGAGGTAAACAGGAAAACTGCCTCACTCTTGGGTTGTTTGCAGCACTCTGTTGCCATGAGAGGGAAGGGGGGAAGATGGATGAGAGACAGAGGTCATGATGTGCTCTCCTGGAAAATCCCCAGGGCTTGGCTGAGCAAGGGGACTCTGTACTGTTGCTTCTTCCCATTCTCTTCTTGCACTCTGGTAGCTGCACTCTGGGTTCTTTCAAGGCAGCCAGTGCTGTTTTGGGTACCAGCCCCTCCCGTGTGGGGACTGAACACTCCCTTTTTCTAAGCAAAAGGGAAAGGCGTTGTTTGGGATTTAGCAGATAAACTCTGTTGGCACACTGCTGCTGTTGACCCATAACTTCTCTTTAGTGTCTTGCTGTGTCAGCTTGTCTGTTAAGCTGTTACTTAGAATAACTGCAGAATAACTAACTTTTTAGTTAGTGTGTTTTCTTTTCTTCAACTTGCATGAAATAGGTCAGCAATGGCCTTTTGCATTATTATTTTATATAAGTGTAGTACAGAAGCATGAATACGTTAAAACCTTGGGGAATTTTTGGTACTAGTTGAACAAAGAACAGAGTGTCTAGAGACCTAAACTTGTGTTTTTGTTTCGCTTCTGCATCCTACAGAAAGCTTTGTCTTTCCTGCAATAGTAGGATAGTAATAGCATTGCTGGTAAAAGTTTTTGATGTGTTTTGATTATAGAGTTAAATGTGGAGATGGGTTATTTAAAGCTGTCAATGTTCTTCTCTTACAGATTTAAGAAACAAAAATTAAGTTCTTTGAAATAATATCTTTTCCTTTTACAGCAGAAGCTAATTAGGAAACAGTGTCAATTTTATGTTTGATAAATACAGAAGAGTCCCAGGTCATCTCACTCACCTCATGATCCTGAATCTGGGTTCTCTAGGGAAATTCTGATTGTGTAAATTGTAGTCACATATATAAGCAAACAAATGAACTAACTCCAGCTACTCTCTGAATTGGAATTTTGTCATTAGCTCTGATACTGATTTATGCTCCACCCTGGTGTTAGATTTGCTTTTAGAGAAAATGCAGTTTAAATTAGTGTAATGTATAAAGTATCTCTTCTAATCTACTTACGGTCAGTGCAGTTCATCCTTTTTCTTAGAAACAGTAGTACCTGCACAGTACTGCGGTAATTAATTGAGTTCTTTTTGTCTGTGTTTATTCTGCAAGCCATTTGTTGGGTTCAGCACAACAGCTGCATCACCACATTGGTGAGATTTGCCATGTGGAGTCACAGCATCTCCTTAGTGGAGTTTTTTTGTGAACCATAAGTGGTATGAGGACCTCTGGGGGTCTGATTCTTGACTGGCTATGAAATAGCAAGGAAACCAACTGGGTGTATTTTGAGGCACAGGCAGTTCAGGTTAATAATCCTACTAATGAGAAATGAGTTGAAGCTCAGATTCTGAGCTTCAGGTTGTGAGATCACAGTATGTCAGGATACCTCATTTTGAGGATATAAAGAAAATGACCTTCAATTGGTTTTCCCCTCTTGCCTGAAGATGTGTCTTATGACAGAATTGTGTCTCCGAACATGAGAGTCTCAAGACAGGGACTTTTCCACTAGTACATATGCTGTAAAATGGCCTGGTACCTTATATATGCTTCCTGATACAAAACTAATCACTGTTTTTGGTTCAGCTATTGCTTTATATGACAAAGATAGCCTTCTGATGCCTTGCCTTTTTAAAAAAAAAAAATATTAAGAATCTATGCTTTAATTTTAGTCAGTGTACAGACAAAGCATTAGTTAATGGTTTTTAAAATGCAGCCTGGGAAGAATGGCATATCTTATTCCTGTCTTCTACAAAAAAGAAGAAAATCAAAATTAAAATGGAAGTCCTGCACTCTGTGCCGTCATCCCATCAGAAAACCTCCACCACTATTTATGGCACCCATGATCTGCAGTATTGTTACCAGCTGTATTGTGGTTATTAATTTTTGGCCAGTGTAGTTGTAGTTAATGGGAACCTGCTGTGTTACAAAGAAATACAATGCATCTGTGCATCTGTGCCATGTCTGGTGCCTACACACAGGCCCTTCCAAATTAAGTAGTTGTTTTTTGTTCCTCTCCAGGGAGAAGTTGCTACTATCTTTAGGGACTTGCCAAGCCTACGTCTCTGCTTTGTAGGGCCAGGAACAAGGCTGTTCTGTGTGCATATGCTAGGGATGCAAGCTAAAGCACCCTGCTTGGAAAAAAATTAAAAATCTAACCTGTTCCTAGACTTTGGCAGAGCCCGTGACCAGCTGTGGTATATTAGTTACTTTCCTGTTGGAGTAGGGAATTGATGTAGCAGCAGTAAAGCTACTGTTTTTTCCAAACTCAGAAGCTTCTCTAGAATTAAATGGACCTGAATAGATGTTGCTGATGTTGATAATTTTAAGATTATATCTGCTAACAGGATACTAAATTTGAAGGCTTACAGATGCCTTAGCGTGTGCGTATGTGCCTACATAGCTTAGAGCTTGAACTTTTATTTGTAGTGTTACTGAGTCATAAAATTGTATTTTGCTGAGGAGTACAATTTACTGCAGAATATTATTCTATAAAATTGGAGAAGAAAGGATCCTTCACAGTATACTTCCTGGATTGCATGCATTTTGTGATAAGTTATCACCTCAAAACTAAAAATGTCTCTTGTCCATCATGTTTATCAATGAAATCTTAATGTTTATAGTACATTGTCTAACAAGTTCAGTAATTCCAGGATAGTCAAACCTTAAACAAAAACCTAAAAAAACAAGTGTTTGTGAGGTCTCATTTCTGCAGGAGAAGTTTAAATAAGCTTTTCTGTTCCTCATTTACTGAAGGTATTTCAGGTTGCAAGGTAGCTATTGGGAAGTTTGTGTAACAGCATTATTAGGCATCACCACTTTAATTAGCATGAGGCACCTGTGTAGTGGGCCCTTTGTTAGGTGTAGCACTTAACCACAATTATTTTGAGAGGGGATGTTTGTTACCCTCCTTGCTGGGAGCCTGGGTGGGAACACCTTGGATAATAGAGGCATAGAGTCCAAGGTGACCTGTTGCTTAAGAAGAGGCAGTACCTGCTCTACATTGTCATTTGTTACCTCTACTGTTGTTTACAGAGATGGTAAAGTCAGCTGTTCAAAAGGCTGAAAGAGACTCTTCTGCTTTTATTTTGGAACATTGTCCTTGATAAAATGATTGAATAGAAAGTATGATGATGGATAGCAATACAGGCTGAACCAGAGGCTGGCCTTGGAATTATCATCTCTGTGTTCTTTTTAGCAGTCTGATCACCATTTCTATAGCAAACTTAGCTTCAGCAAGCTTGCCTCTTTTTGCTGTTCAATGAGCATTATAGAGTGAGCACTGAAAAGCAGAAGTTTATGTGCATAGACCTTAACAGCTTAGAGGCTGAGAGTGAGCTGTGTCCAGAATTCCTGTGGTAAAGGGTGAGAGAGGAATGGCACATGATCGTCCCTCAGGAACTTTGAGGATGAAAATGAGAATTTCAGCTGAGACAAACATAGTTTACTTAAACAGTGCCCAAAATCTGGTGAAGCTGGTTTGGGTAAAACATAGGTGGCTACAGTTTTTAAATAACCTTCTTTAGCTTAGTTCATTAAGGAATTGACTTGTGATGGTAGCTGTGTATGTGCATGTGTATGTGGCTGCTTCTCATACAGCAAACAGTCCAGCAAACTGTTTCTCCTAAATGGAGCTTGGTGGTAGAGTTTCATAGGTACTAGGTTCAGGAAAATAAGTGGCCTTCCCAGAGAGATGCTTATATGTGACCTGGATTGTATTGTTATTAGGTAACAGAAAAAACATACTAGAGAAATTATTGATGCCTCAATTTTTTCTATAAAATGCGAAGATTCATTAGCCCCTGTGCTTAAGGACCTACTTGTAATTTAAAAGAAAAAGATACGTGTTTGTTACACGTGGTGTCTGTGAATTATACAGAAAGAGACCAAGACCACTCTGGGTTATTTGCATTTCAGGTGGTGTAAATAATGGGACTAAATGAGCTGCTAGACTGAAAAGTGGGAGAGGAAGGTGTCTTTGGTTTTAATAAGATGTTTTGAAAATTGCTCCTATTTTTTCAAAGAAAGCCATTGTTTTATTTTTTTTTTAACATGGGAATATATCTTAGCTTTGTCAGGGAGGTGTTTTGTTTTTGTGTGTTTGTCTCACAGAAAAGGCCTGGATTCACAAAAATAGTAGAGGATGAGGAAGGGTAATGGCTTTTTAATCCAATAGCTTATTGGCTGCAGCATCAGTTTGGGTGAGAGAAGTCTGTGTTTCATTTCCTCTTCTGCTTAATGTAGAGCCACCTCTTGCATCTCAGGAAGAATCCTGAGCATTATACTACAGCCCATAGTCTCTCCAGGCTGCATTTCTGATGAATGCTTTTCAATAACGCTCAGTTAATGGAAACTGGACACCAAATGCCCGAGCTGCCAAGGTGGAGCACTACACTCCATCTTTCTCTGTCCCTGGGAATAACTGAGATACATTTCAAAGCCCTGTGGCATGCATACTGCTGGTGTTATTTGTTTGAATCAAGCAAAGAATAGATCAGTGAGCTTTCAGTTTGGCTTCTCTGCCTTGCAGGAATATTGGAAGTTAAATTTTTTTGCAATAGCATTTCCTGAATAACTTGAAATGCTACCTTAATCTTTTGAAATGTCATGCATCCTGGACAGAAAACACATGGCAACATTTTCTGTCTGGTAGGAGCATGGATCTTCTAATTACTTACAACTCATGTTATGGTTTATTTGGTGGGTTTTTTTTTCTTTATTTCTCTCTTTTTTTTTTCCTAATTAAGCAAAACTATTACTGTAGAAGGTATGTACACTTGAATCTAGCACATATTTCTGGGAAGCATTGTTCTCTGTGGGCATATTTTCTGCTTAAGGGATGGAAAGAAGCTTGAGTTAGGTATTTTCTCAGGTTTTACTGTTAGTTTTCCTTTCTTCAGATTCTTCAGTTTGAAGAAATTTTGGCCAACCCTTTATACCGAGAGCACTTTCGAATCTACATGGAAAGGATGGACAAGATGGCTTTGATCGGTCTGTGGGAGTCTGTGGAGTATCTGAAGAATGCTAACAAGGTGGAATAAATTGCAAGTGCACATGGCTTGTACATTAATGGGAATCTCTGCTTGTTGTGATCTTGATGTTAGGAAATATCTTTGTATTTGTTTTTTACAAATGATAGCAAGGATGAGTAAATAATAAATGCTTGAGGATAATACAGAAATTAAAAATTGTAGACTGCTGTGATGGTGGTTTACTGTTGTTTTTTGTTGCAATATGACCTATAAAAAGGATACTTGATACCTGATGCAGAAATAGTAGAATAATTTCTCCCTCCACCAGAGAAAATACTTTAAGTAATATGGTGGCTTTAGTTCTGTGAGCTTATATGAAACAGAAAATCTGTTACTATTTGATAGTCTGCACATAAACTTCTCATCTTGCCAGTAACAGGTAGCCCACTCAATCCAAAACAGTGAAAATTTGCATATATATATTCTTAAAATCTTTTAGAAAGAGAGATTTTGCTTTAAAAGGCCATTTCCTCTCCCTGTTACTGCACTACTACTAGAAGGAAGAAACACTACTATATCGTAATTAGTGCCAAAATAAAATAGGAATGACAACACTGAAACAGGGGTAGGAAATACCACTTGAAGTTGCAAGTAGTACCTTGGAGCAATGTTACAGAGAAAGAATGGAAAGCATAGATTTGCTCTTTGAAAGCAGTGGGGTGGATTTTTAGGGGAAATTTGTTTTAAACCTCCAAGATTCACACCAAGAAGAAATCTGAATTTCATATGAAGCATCAGATAACTTTTTATTCACTGTAATTTTATTACCTTTCTATGTAAAAAGATTCTAGTAAATTGGAAAACACAGATAATATCCTATAACCAAAGTGGCAAATTGTGAAACATGAGTAGTGAACCACTGATATCATCTGAAGAAATTTCTAAGTTCCAACTCAGTTCCAGCTAGAAAGTGTTAATGAAAAGGCTTTGTCAGGCACTGTGAAGAGAGTTGTGTAAATTGCTTCTTATTTGCAAACCATTTGTAATTGGAAAAGGTGCTGTGAGTAGTTTTATGACCTTCCAAACTGTGATTTCTCTCCTTGTTTTCAATACAGTGTGTGTAGTGCCTCTGTTCAAGACTGTGCTCTTGTTGTTCCGTGAGTGTAAATGTAGTATGCTCCCAGGTCAAATTTGGTTACAAAAACTCCCAGGTCAGATTTGGTTACAAAAAATAAGAGCCATGTGACTGTGATACTGTCACATGAGGCATGCAAGCACATTTTGCTATGCTAAGGGAGTGGATAAAACCTTTTTGATTCAGGTTACTTTAGAGAGATGATAATATGCAGCACAGCCCATAACCTGTCATTACCTCCTCTCATGTTCATTGCTGCAAAGTTCAATCCTGTGTTTTCTGTGCTCAGTGGAAATACACTCCCCTGTGTATGTGTTTCTCAGGTGTGCTTTTTTCCTTTTATTTTTTCTTTTCCCTCTCAAAAATAAATAGGTAGTGAGTTGATTCTATCCATCAGAATACAGGTGAGACAATACAGCTGAATTCTATAGTCTGAACTTAAAATGATAATCACAGTGTTGCTCTAGCACTTTTTTTTTTTTTAAATACCAGCTCTTGGAGCTTTGAAAAGCAATAGATGTGGAAACTATAGACATTTTAGAGCACAGCTGTTTCTTCACTTAGCAAGTATCGATATTTATTTTGTGTGATTGCTTAGCATAGGTGTGCAGGCAGAGTACTTGATGTCAGAGAATTACAGACATGTTCTTAAATATCTGGGTGTGAAATTAGCTTGATTATCCTTCAAATTATACACTGGGATCCCAACTTATCCTAATATTTTTAACATTTTTCCATTTTTTCCCTCCCCCTCCTTGCTTTCTAGTCTGAAATACCTCAGCTGGTGAGCGAAATTTATCAGAATTTTTTTGTGGAAAGCAGAGAAATACCTGTGGAAAAATCCCTGTATAAAGAAATACAGCAAAGTCTTGTGGGAAATAAAGGCATTGAAGTATTCTACAGAATTCAGGCAGATGTTTATGAAACTCTAAAGGACAGATACTACCCCTCATTCATTGTTAGCGATTTATATGAGAGATCAGTCAAGAAGGAAGAAGAAAGAAGCTCTACTCAGCTAACTCCTGAGGACAAAGATGAAGTGGTGAGTCACATGGACAATTTCTACAATTTCTTTCACTGTTATTTAAGGTAATCTAAAGATGATCCTGAATAAAGCATAAATTAGCCTCTTCTGTCCTTGAGTTTTGGGATGCTTTTTTTTTTCTGATGGGTTTATAAATACCATCACTCTGGCAGTTTCATCAGGTAATCCCAGCAAATTTACAAGGTCTTTGAAATAGAATAGTACAAAAGGACTGTTTAAATTACTTAAAGCAGGTATTTCAGATTTCCAAGCCTTTTGTATTTCACATCTCTCATTTATTCTCCTTAGTATCACAGAAGGTAAAACTTATACAAGTTCAGCTGCTCTGCTTTTCAGTAAAGGAAATCTCACTGAAATGTTATTAGGTCCCTGTTCCCATGCATTTTCTAGGTATTAAAAGTTGCATAGAAGAGAGTAAAAAATAATGAAAAATATAATCTTGGTGCTTTTATATTTATTGAATTAATTAATAGGCTATGTTGAAAGATAGCCTAAACTAGCACTAGAACTGGAAATACTAAAACTGAGCATTCAAAATGTCATAAGCAGTAACCCAGCAGCAGCTATCGTGGGGCAGTTTTTTTCAGAGGGTTCCCTAAATCAGTTGTTCCAGAGGGGAATGAATGTGTTTATTTAAGAATGTTTTCGCAGAAGCATCTCTCAGACTAGTGAGGATCTTTTAGTCAGGCTGCTGCTTCATATCAGCATAGGATCTTTACATATGAACTTGCTCAGAACACAATAAAGTGTAATAGTTCAGCTGAAACTGCATCTAAATGGACAAATCATAGAATGGTTTGGGTTGGAAGGAAGCCTTAAAGATCACCTTGTGCCAACCCCCTGCATTGTCAGGGACACCTCCCACTAGACCAGGTAGCCTTGCACACAAATAATCAGCAGAATCTAAAGGTGCTGATCTACATTCTGCTCTTTGCAATTTTTGTAGAACCTAGAGCTTTTGTGTTTACTGTTTAAATATGCTTTTCACTTCATAGGTGAGCTATTATGGTCTCTGTAGTCTGCATGTCTGCAAATTTGCAGAGATGCTGTTACAAGGAAATCACTTCAAATGTTAACTTCTAGAGCTTACTGAATTTTTCATTGTCTCGTCCTGTATTCCTTGCTTTGATAGAGGATTCAAGACCCATTTCTACTTTTTTGTCAATGCTAACTCAGCTATATGTTGAGGGTGACAGGTACTTCAAAGGCTTTTTGTCCTTGTGTTTGCAATCATTGTAACTTTGAGAAAAGACTGTTACTGATTTTTGTCCAGAACCATCTAAGTATTAAACATTGTGTTTATAATCTCTTTATATGTTTTATTCAGGTCTAATAGAGAGCTTTTTCTCTAAGAAAACTGACACAACACCTTGGGGCTAGCTGTCCTGTCAGATAATGTTTACTATGGCTGCTGAAAAAATTAGATTTTTTTGACATCATCATCATCTGTCCTTCCTCTGAATCCTTTGGTATATAAGTGCCAGATTGGAAGGCTGTGTCTGTGGTTAAACCTTAAAGGCTAATATATTGCCAAGTTTGCTTATATGGTTGAAGTTTGAAGTTTTTTTCATTTTTTTAACAACAAATCAAATAGTAAGTTGCATATACTGTTAGAGCATCTCTGAAACAGAGCAATCTCTGTGCCATGCTTCCAGGTTTTTGAGGTGAATATAAATAAATAATAAAAAATTCTTGTTTCTGAAGCTTTCAGTGGGCTTTCAGATTCTATTGAATATGCAGTACTGGCTAATAAACGTGGGTTTTTTTCTTCTACGTGTATATAGGAAAACAAAGCTGAGAAATCTGATGTTTCTGTGCGAGTTGCCTACATGAATTTTCTTTAAACTTCACTATTATAACCGTATAGGTAAAAAGTCATCTAGTGTCCTTATGGAGAGCAGGACAAAAGGATAAGCCCTGATTAAATGTGAGAAAATCAAGTCAGAAGCTAGGAATCATGGCAAGGGTCTGCTGCACTTGGAACAAGCTCTTCTCCTTCCAACCTGTCATTGCTTTTTGCTTCTTGGACAAACCTCCTTTATAAGGCCATGAGTAGGTGTGAAAATACAGCAGCAAGCAGTGCCTGCATTCAGAACTTTGAGGAAAGAGGGTCTGGTGGTTGCAGCAGTGCTGTGTGCATCAGATGGCTAAATGAAGCCCAAAGCAAAGTCTGCTCTGCACCACTCACAGAAATGGAAGTTATTATCAGTTTAGCTGCAAGGGGAAAACAGCGTAATCCTTTATGATCCCAGCTTTGTGTGTATTGGTTGTTTATTTGTTAATTTGATTACAGGTAACTTATGTTTTGAATCTAGCGTTTGCGTGTTGTTAGGGGGATTCAGCAATGTTTTTTTGCAGTAAGTGTCTGAAATATTAATGACACAGAAATTATGTAGCCTACCTCTAGGAGCAGAGCCTTACTGATTAGTAATTAATTGCAATCCTTTGATTACTAGTACCAAAATTCATATGTAAAGTCTTTTAATTCTTCAGTATTGCAAATAGCATTTTTGATTCCTTTTGTCCCCTGTGCCTCCCAACAAGTGTAAGGTGTTTAATTTTATGGTTCTGTTCAGTAGCATTTTGGGTAACACCCAGTGCCATTAATTATTATTGGCAGTATTATTGTAGTGCCAGGAGATGACAAGAAGAGTCCATGAGAAGAAATGATGGGGCATAGAGCTAATGTTTGCTCATCCACATGGCAGACAAATGCAGGGTTGGAAAAGGGCATGGAATTCTTAGCCTACAACTCCTGACTTTCTGTGTTGTTACCATCCCTTATGAGGATCACAATAAGGAGATTAATTATTGTTACTGCCATCTATCTTCTCAGACTTTTTTACTAAGGTGTAAAATACTACAGAGTTACAGTAAGACTCTTTCCTCTAAAATTAATTTTTTTATTTCACAGAATTTTGTGGAGTATGAGACTTCCTTCTGTTAGATTTTTGTTGATTATATAAATGATACATTTTAGCAGGAATATAATTATATATCTTTTCATGAGATTACATTCATAGCTTCCCACAGATACATTTAGATATATTCAGTCACAGGCAGACCTCAAGGCTCTTTGAACAGTAACATCACAGTGCTGTGTTTCCTGCATGTCAAGGTCTTCGTGCCTGTTTGGGGAACTGCACTAAGGAAGGGGAGGCTGAGGCAAATATCAAAAGATGCTAAAGAGAATGTCACTGAAAGGTGTGAAGTTTTCTGTTTTTTGCATGCCTGTAGTACACCAGATGGAAAAAGCTATTGGTTTCTCTGAATGAATGTAAGAAACTGATCTATGAAATTAAGGTAATGCATCTGTGCTTTTAACACATTTCATTAACACTTGTAAAAACAGCAGCAAAATCTGTTTATGGAGAAGAACTTGATTTAGATTGTTCTGCAGGCTGATAAATCTGTTTTGTGAAGGTCTGTGGGAGGCAGGACTGTTTGTTAGAACTGTGGAATTTTTTTTTTGTCATCCCCTCCCCATCTTGTTACCTTTCAGCTCAGAGCTAAGAATTTATTTTTATATTTGGCTCAGAATATTCATCATGACCAACAATCTGTTGTTGCATTTAAAATAAACTTTCATTCTTTCATTTACAAGAAAGCCTTAGCTTGAGGGTCATTTTACACAGTTGCGGGAGTTGCTGAAGAGCTGTAGTATACATGGTAACGAGGCTTTGTTGATTTGGAGTTTGGTTTTGCTTTGGGGGTTTTTTGGTGTTGGTTTTAGTTTTTTGTTTTTGTTTTTTAAAAATAGACTTATGTTTCAAATTTAATCTGATGAATGGAATATCTGTTAGAATATGTTATACCTCCATTTTCATCTTTATCAAGAAGTGTTCTTACCCATTACATTCTTATGGAACAAACAATAATTATCCCCTTTTTCACATTAATGAGGCAATTACTCCCATCGTCTATTCCTAGGGCCAAAGTTGTGAAGAAACCACAGAAGAATGCAGCACGAGGATTAATGAACAGGCCAGTTATGCTGTAAATAAACTTCGCCAGCTAAATGACAAGCTTGAGTATAAGAAACAGGCTCTAAATTCTCTGTGTAATTCACCAAAACCCGACAAAAAGGTACATACCTTTAGTGTCTTCAGACTTTTAAATGCGTATTATCTGTTATATATTATGTTATTACATTATTATATGTTATATTATGACATTATTATATGTTTTATAGATATTGTTTGTGTGTTTGGGTGGTATCCAGTTGTCTCAGGCTTATCTCTAAAAGTCAGGTGCTATTTCAATCAGCCTGTTCTATAAAGTGAAATTGGATCTTAGTTATTATTGCTTGTTTTTTTCCATTTTTAAAGGCTATTGCAATTAAAATTGCAAATATTTATATTGCTTTATTTGTCATAGAATAAGAACTTCTCTCCCAGTGGTCTTGCGGCTTTGTTGGTGGCAAATAGTATTTCTTCCTTACATCCCTACCCACCTGTGCCTGTGTAATTCCATGTATCACCTCATTTCGTGTCTCTGCCGCATCTGTAGCATTGCAACGAGAAGTGCTCCTTCTGCTCCCTCTGCTGGCTTTGCAGTAGCCCAGCACCATTTCATAAACGCTGGAGTTGAGACGAGCTTGCTCAAATCAGGAGGGAAAAACCCAAGCCTGTAACAATTACTGACTTGCTTCATGAGAAGCTAGGAGAGATCTGCAGGGCACGTTTTTATCAAAACTTAAATTTCTGAGGAAACTTCAGCTCTCTGGGCTTGAATTAATAATGAAAAAAAAAAAAAAAAAAGCAAAAATATTTTTCTTTTTGTAGAATGCAGCAGTTAAGCAATCTACAAATATATTCAGGCAGAAGCAAGTGGTTTACACTTGGCTTAGGCCAAATCATTTGCATTTATACTGAGGATGATCCTACAGGATTGTTGTTGAGCTGCAGCTGGCCCAAGCTTTTCAGGTGTATAGTAACACTGGTTGCAAATGGTAGATGGTGTGTGAAACAAAGGAGTAGCCAAGGTATCTCCTTAAAATGGTCTCCTGTCAGGAATGGCAGAAATGGCCATTGGTCATTGGCAGGACCTGGGTTCTTTGTACATTTGTGCCTTCACTCAGGGTGGGAGCTGAGATGCTGGCCTGAAGAGAAGTTGACATCCCAATCCTCTCTGCTGCCCCACCTCTGGGCAAGCTACCTCTAAGAGAAAGATATAGGCAGTACCATAGGAGGCCACCCTGGCTAGCTTCATTCCCTCTGTCCCTTCTGCATCTCCCTGCTACTGGAGGTTACTGCAGACAGCTGAAAATGTGTCCCCAGCTCTCCTGGGGTGTCTGCTCACAGCTCTGCTCTCTGTGTGGTCTCAGCTGGCAGAAGAGATCTCTTGTCACCCAACCACTTCTGTTCAGAGTGGCTAGAGCATGGATATGTCCCTTGGTTTGTTTGTTTGTGGGGTTTTTGTTGTTTTTTTTTTTTTTTTTAATGTCTGTATCAGTGCAGTAGCATTTACCTGTTGAGCTTTTAAATGAATACTCAGGGTCGACAGCGTGAGAGCACCTTGTCACAGGGACTTCAGTTTTTTCTCCTCTGCATCTGGCAGCTAAAAATTTGGTTCTTCATCATATCAAATAGAAAAGTAGGTCTAAAAATTCTTTATTTTTTGTGCCATATGAAGGGGAATGTCATGTGTTTTTACCTGTTCCTGCGTTGTTTGCTTTCTCTTTTTGAAATCTTTCCATACAAAACATGTATCTACATCTTTAAGTGCCTTCTGCACTGTGCAGCTCACATGCCAGCCAGTCAAGGAAGAAAACTGTTCAGTTGAGTTGCATGTGGAATGCTTCTAGCTTTAAAAGAAAATGTTGTTGGGAGAAGTCTTATTTTGATGGAATATAATGAGTAGCAAAGATGGCATGGAAAGATGACAAGCAGTCTCAGGCAGTGTATGTGAGGTACAAAACCCTCTGCCTTAGAAGACAGGGTGATCTTTGGAGGTCTGTGACTGTGGTGTCCCCTTTGATGTGTGTCTCATGGCTGAAGCTCAGTGTCTGTCTCCCTTGGGTCTGTGGCTGCAGGCTCATGCTGTCTTGTGCAACTGCTAAGGGACCACATTCTTTGTAGAGTTCAATTTTGCCATCCTCAGTAGCAAAGTAAAACCACACAGAGCATGTTTTAGTGGTTGTGAAGCCTTATTTTCAAACAAAAGCTTTGTGACAGTTATTGAAATTAATGGGACTTTACAGAAAAATGCTTCTGTCTCCATCAGGTGTGGAATTATGTGGAAGTAGAGAGACTTGAGATTAACTTGTTCAGATCTTTCGTATTTCCAGTGTACCTGTACCAAGAGTGAACATAAAACTCACTTTGAGAAAGTGTAAGATGTTGTTGTTAAAACCAGCTAGGTTTTAATTTAAAATTTCAGCCACAGGCAGAAAGAACATTGTTACCTGGCTGTTGTGTAGATATTTCACAGGTTGCATGCAACAAAAATGCAGAAAATTACAGTTACTGAAGCTTTGAAGAAATGTCAACTTCTGCTGTGTTTCTAAATGCCACATCTTAGTAGACTTCTACCTTCTCTTGTCATACTGTCTCCTGGTGGTATGTATGGTTATGTTACAGCTTAACACTGGGACAGCAATTAACTGAATGACAGATGCTTTCTATTAATCCCTCTTCCTTCCCTGATAAATGAAGGAGAGAGAATAAGGGAGAGAGACTTACGGGATGGAAACTAAACTACACAGCTTTAATGAAACAGTGATGATCAAGAAGGAAAAATTATAAAATATATACAAATATACAGAAAAACGATGCCACGTTCCTCCCCCGTCTTCCCCAATAACTCTCACGTCACCACTGAGGCTGCAGGGCAGCCCTGGGAAAGTCCAGGCTGGAATCCTGGAGTCAGCAGCAGTCGGGAGCTGGGGGCAGGAACACACAGATTCAGGCTGGCAGGGATCAGGACCACAGGCAGAGGAACGGATGGAATCCTCCCAGGATGCTGAAGCAAAACAGGGACAGGAAAAAGGCAAAGGAAAGAGTGAAGGGTGAAGGCAAAGGTGAAGATGTTTGACCCTTTTGATCTCTAAAATTTATACTGAGTATGACCCATATGGGATGGAATACTCTGTTTGGTCAGTTCTGGTCATTTGTCTTGTCTGCCCTTCCCTAAAGGTTGCAGGTGTGACCTCTTTACTCCCTTTCTTTTTCCAGAGAATAAAATGTTCCTCAGAGCTGAGCAGTGGCCTTGGTTCTGCATGCCATTTTCTAGCTGTAACTGTAAACATCAAAAGTTATGAGTCCCAGAAGCAGACACTGACTAAGAAATTTGGTGTTAATTTCGGCAAGTACAGCTGCTTATGAGAGACTCAGCTGAAAGCAAAATTACAAGACAGAAAATAAAGCTCTGTCATGGCCCACAACAGGTTACTTGTTTGTTTTCCTGATGTGATGGCATGCACAGTTTCTCCTTTATGAGATTATGGTAGTTATGCTTTGATGAGAACAGCTTTATAAGTGTGTGCTTTCCACTATAATAAATCCTTCCCTTTCCAAAACTAAAATTAAATAAATGGTAACTTCCTGAACGATTGTTATCATAGGTAATTTCTTAGAATGAAATCTATTCCCAGGTTTTTCACATGCATCATGGATATCTGAAAACGGCAAGGAGGATGTCTTCAGTAATGCATATTTCAGTATGTAACTGCAGTACAAACAGTAACTGCAGTTTCAACTTTGTATGAAACTTATAATGTGTAATGGATAATCCTAGTCAGAGTCTTTTATGCTGATAGTGTGATAGTAGCATGTCCTTCTAACTTTTTAAAAAAATTATTTTAGTATCAGAGTTGTCCTTTAAGATTACTGTGTATTCTACAAGTTTATAAGCGGCATCATAAATTCTCTCATTTTTTTCCCCATAAGAATTGTTTTTTTCTCTCCTGCTTTTGTTTCTTTTCTCCTTTCTTAATAGTGCCCCTGAAGACACAATAAGGCACGTTGCATACGCTTTTTCTTACTGATTGCAATCAATAAACTTTCCTCCACAGATTGTTTCTAAGCTGAAGGATGAAATTACTCTGATGGAGAGAGAGCACAATGACCTTCAGCTGCACATTGCAAGAACAGACTGCTGGTGTGAGAATCTTGGCATGTGGAAAGCCTTCATTGTCTCAGGAGAGGTATGGGGTTTCTTCCTTCTGAACTCCTTCTGTTTCCCCAGTAACCACTATAATGCCTATGCAAAATTTCTGGTCCTCAGACACTGTTGTAATGGAGTTCTAAAAATACCTGCATTTACGATAGCTGGTTTTGGCACTGGGTAAAGTAATTTGCTATCTTAAGGACACTGTTTTTCATGACAACTGTCTCTTGCTATAGTACCATTGCTACCACGCTTGGGTGCAGTTTTGTCTCCATAGGAGTCTCAAAGATATAGTACTTACACTTTGTGTGTTTTGTATTAATATATATAATGGCAGTACAGTGTCAAAGGGACTAGAATACCCAGAAAGAAAGTGCCTTAAATCTGTGAGTTAGATGAGTAAGAAGTTAATTTTTTTATTTTTATTTTCTTTTTCTTGTTCTGTTCTACCATGGCGGAGGCAGTCAGTTGTAGAATAATTGTAACAAAAATTGTAAGGAAGAAAAGAAGTGGGTTTCTATTAGCACTTGCTATGAGAGGAATCCAATAAAGGCTCCTTGTGTAGTAACTGCAGTCTCACGCTGTACACAAGCAATTTATTGGTGGCATCACTTCATAAAATTAAAGGTTAATTGTATCTCTGATTGCTTGTCTTCCTGTGTTATTAAGAAAATATAACCTAAGTAGCTAAAAGTAGTTACCTTGATGTCATTTTTCTTGGAAAAAAAAATGTGCTGTTGTGTTTCTTGAGCTCTTGCAGACTGTTGATAGATCTGAAAGCGTTACTAAACATAGTCTTGAAAGGCTGTTTTTAAAAACCAGCAATACAGTGTGCAGAAGGGCAGCTTTCTGGTAAGGGGCACGACATAGAAATGCCCAGTGTCTCCCTTACTACCAGATGAGAAGGTGATTTGTCTAAGTAAGAGGGAGGCTGGGAAAGGCTTCTTACTGTTTGCTACCTTAACTATAACTTGTAAGTAGTACTGAATTAGATAATTAAGTGTAGGCTTGCATTAACTGTGTCGTTTGCAGCTCTGTGCTTCTCAGGGTAGGCTGGAGAAAGCATTAATGTTGCTGTTACCTATGTTTGCTGGTTGCTTGGGAATGTTCTGGCAGCAGGTGATTATTTCAGGGGTATGAGTAGGTGACATATGTGCAAAATATGGTGTTGCTCATCCTAGCATGTAGCTCTGTGACTGTAGAGAGATAAAGCCTCAGTAGCCCTCCATGTTATGTTTTGTTTTTTTCAGAAAAGTTTAGCAAAAATAAACTTTGCTATACACTTTGAGATGAAAGTGTAACAACCTGTCATTGACCTTTTAAACTTATTTACCAAAACAGTTAATACATATTGTGTAAAAAACTAGAATTAAGATTTAAGGAAAAAAAAAATTTCCTAACTGTTGTTTGCACTCTCTGAGCCTGAATCTTCCAGTCTTTTGAGTCATACAAATGCACTAGATCTATGTGTGTGTGTGTATAAAAAAAATAATCAATGTAAATGGTATAAACTACAGATGTTTTTGTAACTGATATTTCTGGTAAAACTGTATTTGGAGACTCAGTGTTTTGGCTGGTTGGTAGAGGTTGAAAAGAGACAGTAGGAACATGCAGAAAGAGGGGGGCTGTTATAGCAACTTGTATAATTCTGAGTCACTTCTCCATGACAAGTATTTTCCCCCCCATACCATCAGGAATAAAACTGACAGCTGCATAACCTAATATCCTCTACGTGCTTTAACGGTTTTGGTGTTGTATCATTTCATGTTGTAGCAGACATTCTGCCTCCTTTGTCTAAAGGCAAGACTGTTTTGGAGCATAACATCTTTTAAAATATGTTGCGTTCATAAAAAATGGAGTTTGTAGGCTTGAACAAGGTGAAAAAATACCTTGTCTTATCATTTAAATATCTTGGAATTTAGGATGTTTGTGCTCAGTGGAAGTGTCTGGTGAGTCATACAGCCCATCTCTGGCTTAATGACTGCATTCATTTTTGTTTATTCATTCCTGACAGATGTCTGGACCCAGCTCTTAGTGCGTATAACAGGTGATTCAACAGCTTTGCTCACCAACTTGTTTGTTTACTGAACAAACTTTTATTATTACAGTTTTTGCTAATGTTAAGTTTACATTTTACCTACTGCAGCTAATGGAGACATCTTCTCCAGGGAAGTATTTAATAATATATACTCCTCATTCATTTTAGCAATATTTCATTGAATGTTTAATTTGTTACCACACTATACATCCTGGTAAGAGGTGCTCAGCTCTGGCATGCGACTTGTAGTTTTTATTAATGGATGTAGGTGTGTCAACATCTCCCTGTCCACTCTGGGACTTTGTGCCACATTGAGAAGAGGTAGAAATCTTCACCATTTGTAAACTAGGTATCTCTGGCATCCTAGTAGACAGAAATTCTCAAATGCTTCATCTTTACATTGTCTTGAGGCTATGGAGTTGCTGGCAGTGCAGAAAACCCCAACAGCCTGAAGTCACTTTGGGTACTTGAGGGCTGATTCTGTCCTTGCCAGGTAAGTAGCAGTGAAGAAGTTGAATGCCCTCATGTCAACCAAGGAAGGGGGCTGAGAAGGAGATATGTGAAAATGTCATCTAGGGGCTGATTCCAAGAGCCCTTGCCAGTGCTGTGAAACAATCAGGGCTGTGACTATCACAGAACCTTTGGACTTGGGAAACTAAACCAGAGCACAAATGTTAATGCTTACGAAGAATCAGAGGTGGAAGAGGGTGTTACGATCCATGCTATTGTTTATATTTTGATTGTGAGGAAAGATCAGCCACTACTCATAGACGTTGCATGAATTTACAAAAATAACAGGCTTTATGATTTAACCAAATTACAAAGATTTATTTTAGGGCAAGGAGACAATAACTCTACCTTTAAAAGAAAAAATAAGTTTAAAAGAGGAGAGAATTTACACAAATTAGTCACTTTGGGCAGAGAGTTGTTAAGTAATAAAAGGAAAACAAGAGAGCAATTAAGTTTTATCACCGTCCGCCGGCCCTGGCCTCTGGCTGGAGGGGGGATGCTTTGGACCCATGGTTCCTGCTTGGTGCTGTTCTGCTGGGGCTGTCCCGTAGCTGAAGCCGAAGTGGAGAGCAAGAAGGGGGGAAAGAGAGAGCCCACACTCTCCTTTTCTCTTGGAGTTTTCATACAGCAAAAAGGGTTTCTGTCTTTTCATAAATCACTGGCACACAGACTTGCTAAAGATAACACAGATTTTGCCATCCCAGGAACTTCTTTTTTATTTATTGTCATATTTCAGTTCTGGTTACCTTGCTAAATTTATTGTCTTTGTCTGGACCATGTACCAGGAGGTGACCTGACTAACAGTCTTATCTTTAGGTCCCTGTCAGGCATGATACGAAACAGAAGCTAGTAAAGTTTTGGGGTAAAAATCTACTAATTGAGAATATGTTTGGTATATTTTTAAAAGAGCAGAAAAAATACTGATTTGAGAGACATATTTCGTATTTTCAGAGCGTTTACATCAGAGGGTTAGGATGGTTCTCAGAAAAAACTGGATGATTTTTTAGGATGGCAGTAGTAGAAGTGTGGTGAAGTTTTGTGGCATGATATATGATGTTGGGCATTCAGCAGGAACTCTGGGCTTTGGGTGCGACCCATTGGAGTGCCTTTTGGCTGCAAGCAGGAGGTATGTTGGTGGCTTGTTGGATGTCCAGTTCATCTTGAGTGGGCTGTAGGTGTGAAAAAGGCAAAGGTGGCCCTCATACATCAGGAAAAGAGTTTCCATTGGAGACAAAGTATTGCAGTTGCTTTGCAGGTGCTGTGCTGTTATGTTTGAGAAAGGTGGAACTAAATGGGTTGAATGAGAAACTTCTTCCATGAGAAGTGATTGCAAAACCACTTTTGTTTGCTTAGCTTAGCAAAAGGGAGACTTGGAGGAATAAGGCTGTCTATAGAAACAAGGGTAAACAAGGGAGAGGTGAAGATAGTTGGAACAAATAGGGAATGAATTCAGAAATTGAACTTCCAGTAATCAGTGTGAGGTCAAGAGCAGGCTTTCAGTGTAATGAGGATGGAAAAAAATTGTCACAATTTTTAATACATTCATTACAGCAGTTATATGAGATGGTGCCTGTTACAGCAAAGGACTTGAGCTGGTTTAAAAGACCCCGTAACATCCCATTTTCTGTACGTTTTCCAGTTGACTCATTAATTTGGAAAAACAAATGCACAAATACCTATGATGATAAAAGATTTTACTTTCTTAATATCTTGAAGAATTTGAAGATATTTATATGAGGGTATTTGGAGAAAGTTGTCGTGTGTCTCCATCTAGCAATTAGAATTTAAACGATTTTGCACATAGATCCTAACTTGAAAACAGGAGTATTATGTCCTCCCTTTCTAAGAATGTCCTTCCAGATGGATGACTCTCTTGACAATTACAGTTCAGATCACCCTACACACATACAAATCCCTGCCCTAGGATGAATGTGTAATGTAGAATGGTAGCTATCTCTAACATCAGCCTTTTCAGCACTTATCTCCCAGTTTTCAAAAGCAACAGCCATGAGGTGTTGCTGATCCCTATGAACACAAATCCAGTCTAGCTTGGGTAGACAGGGAGATCCCAGGAGATCCCAGTCCCTCTGTTCCAGGTCTCTGTGGCCTACATTTGGAGGCTACTCAAGCGTTTCTTTCTGCACTAGTCTAGTAGGAGAAAGGCAGTTCCCCAAATAGCCATGGGAGGAACCAGGTACATTTTCAGACAATTCAGGGTGGTGCTTCATATTCTGTCCAGGTGCTGCTGCAGCTTCTCTTACAGAGAGATGTGAAACCTAGGTCTCAGATCAGATTTACCAGAGGTCTGTATGCAGCTTCAGAGGGAGTATATCACAGGGAATATTCTTCATGTACAGGTCTGAACAGCCATATCATATGAAGATAGGTTTTAGTGGTGTGGCTATAGTGGTGATGTAGCCACTCATCAAGTTATCTGTCACTGGCATTGAGTGCTGTCAGACTTCTACAGGCTTCTCAGAAAATGTGTCAAAAGATATGAATTTTAAAATATATTTTTATCCTAATTGGATTAGTTAAATTTTATTATTTTAAAAAAGCTCTAAAAGCTTAATTATTACTTTCTTCAAAAAGGTTGTGAGGGTGGTGTTCTGTAATTACCTTTGTTATTTGCATGTATATTAAGAGAAGCATTTGAGAGCTTGGCTTGGACAAAGAAGGTTGTGTAATTCATGCATTCCCCTTATTTACCTTTCATAATCTAGTTAGTTGTTTCCTTGAAATAAGCAAACAAAAATCTGTTACCATTAGGATATAAGGGTGAAATTCAGTGTGGCTCATCAAAGTAAGAAATAATATGGTCGCAACTGCTGCAATTGTCTCAAGAAAAATTATTGAACTTTGCTGTATTTTTTCTACTTGCACAATGTGGTTAATTGCCTCCTTTCTCTGGCTGTTGCACTGCACGAGTCATTAATATTTCTGTAAAGTTGTGAGCCCTCTGGAAATCAACACTGCCTGGATGCCACATGTTCTGTGGGGACAGAAGGGCTCCTGTGAGTAGAGAAGCCACTCTGAGACAGCACCAGCTGCCCCAGGGCCCAGATGTAAAGCTGCTGTGCCTGGCATGTGGGTGAGCCTTGGCACAGGCACTGGGAAAGAAGAGAGGGAATAATAGGAGAACAGTCAGGAAAATGCAGATGTGAGAGCTGGAATATTGGTGAGCAATCAGCAAGCTATGTGACAGGTTCCTTACAAACTGAAATAATACATGCAGCGATTTGAACAAGACATGTCAGGGAGATTTGATTGCTGATGGATAGCATTACAAAGCTGTATGTGAAGGTTAATAGTGTCTGGCTGGAGAACTGACTCAGGATTTTGGGTACAGTTTAGTCCTTTAAGGGTATTGCACCATGTGCAGCCTTCAAACTGCGAGAGAAGCCTGGGATGGTGATGATGACTCAATTAGCAAGCCAGTATTCTAGCAGCCCAAATATTCCACTGTTTGCTTTCAAGGTAGTTCACCTTACTTGTTGTTGTTTTTCCCACAAGGTTTTGGAAGAGAATGGAGAACAAGTGCCCTGTTACTCTGTCATGGTGAGTTTACAAGAAGTTGGTGGAGCTGAAACTAAGAACTGGACTGTTCCTAGGAAGCTCAGTGAGTTTCAGAACCTACACCGGAAACTCAGTGAGGTATGAATCTTGATTAGGGGAGAGAGAAGGTGCAAATTGCTAGCATTTGTCAGAATTATGCTTGGAGAGGGGAACCAGATATAAATTTAACATTGCCCACTTCTTCTTTTTGTGTTTAGCCTTTTAGAGCTCATTTTCTATCTGCTTATTCCTGTCCTCTGTCAAATGCTCATAAAAATCGTTTAGAAATTTTATTTAGTTTTTACACTCAGTAATGAATGTTTTATTGGACTAACCCAAAATGGTATGTACTCTGCATAGTCATTCAAGAATCTGCTTTAAAAACTAGGGTTTTTTTCTGGCTTCCAAGGAAGTATTAGAAAAGCTTTTAAGGACAGATAGGGTTTCTATTTTACAATCATTGAATCTTTCTTTCTGGTAAGGAATAAATAATGATGGTGGTGTGAAGGGAAAGCGTTTAGGTCTGTCTGCTCATAGTGGTCAAGGGAAGGTGTTTTTCAGGGTGCTGAGAGGGCTGTGGAAGGGAGATGAGAATACAAAGGCATCTTTACATGTCTGCTATGAACCACGTCTTTCTGTACATGTATGTTAAATGAGATCTCTTTTCTCCCAGTGTTTTACATCATTGAAGAAAGTTCAGTTGCCTTCTCTCAGCAAACTGCCCTTCAAATCTATAGACCAGAAATTCATGGAGAAATCCAAGAACCAGCTTAACAACTTTCTACAGGTAAAAAAGCTAAACAAAATAAACAAAAAACCCCCAAACAGGTATGTAAACAGGAGAACTGAATTCTGTTTCTGCAGTGGATGTTGTGTCTGTTGACTTAAGGAAAGAGCCTAGAACTAGTAGGTCAGATGTAAGGCTTAATGCTCTGGCGATAAGTTAATTTAAATGTTCATTAATTAAGAAATAGTAAATAACAAGTCCTGTAATTGCCACTATTAACTACAGTAGATCACAACAAATTTGTTACAAATTGAAGGGTTTTTTTAATTTAAAAAGGAAGTTATGAGATTTAAAACTTCAGTCTTACCTGTTCTAATACTTCTGAACTAGCTTCTTGAAGTATCTTTGTGACACATTAATATTTTTTTTTCTCATTCTACCTCTGAGCGCCATGCCTTAATTAGTTTTATTGGGTGGCCTGGCACATCTTATTCTTTAACAAGGAATAGTTAATTGATATGTTGTTTCTGTCATTATTTTTCTTCCACAGAAATTGCTCTCTGATGAAAGACTCTGCCAGAGTGAAGCACTTTATGCCTTCTTGAGCCCTTCCCCAGAGCACCTCAAAGTTATTGATGTGCAAGGAAAGAAGTCATCTTTTTCACTCTCCTCATTTCTAGAACGACTTCCTGGTGATTTGTTTTCTCATCAGGAGGTAAGGGGTAGAAAAGTAATCATCCCAAATTTAATTACTTATCCAAAGTAAGCAGGGAATGCCATTAATATAATGTATTTAAATGACAGGTAATATTGGAAGGTCATTTTTCATTTACTGTAAGTGAACAAAGAGTCAGAAATAAGAGCTGTCTGTGAATTTGAATGGCTTATTAATAGAATAAGCTTCCTGGCCTTTGATAAATATATAGGTAAATATGTAACCTGTCACAAATAGAAGAATTGCAATCCATGTGGGATTATTTTTCTTTACTAGCAGAATTTATTGAGCTTTGTGCTTTTGACATGCGTATTTGAGGGTTTTTGACAGGTAAAAATAATTTTCTCTTAGGAATCTTCTCTTGGCAGGAAACAGCTGCATGTCCTCAGTAATTTCTGAGCAACTGCTGAAGCAAAACTAATTTTGAGAATTTTGGTGAATGGTCCAGGCTTACTGAAGAAATTTGCGAATGCAGGTGGGAGCCAGTGCAGGCAAACCAGTTAGAGAATTGATACTAAGCTGTAGAAAAGTATGGTCTTTGAAAATGCAGTGAAGGATAGATTAGTAGCTAAAATAGGTCACTGACAAAATTTGAACATAATTCCATGTCTCTCTATTCTGTAAGGTTCATATTGCAGATATACAGCCTCCAAGGAACTGTTTCTATTCTGCTTTTTATTTATTCATTATATGAAATAATTCTTTTCTTCATGCTGCAGTTGTCTGCAGTGGATGGACCTTGTACAGTATAAAGGGGGAACTTTTACAGTTCTAGTCTGTTAATAGGCAAAGAGGTGGTCTTGCATCTCTCAGGAATAAAAAAATCCCATATTTTTGTTTTTCAAAATTGCACTGTATTTGCACCTAGATGCTGAATGCAAATGTCTTATTTCCAAGTAATAAATATAAAGAAAGTTTCAGACACTGATTTTTATACTTTGATAGAAGGATGACAGTTCTAAAAATAAAAGTACATTCACTAACAATAACTGCCAGGTAGAAGTAGCATAAAAACATACAAGCATGAAGCCATTTGTATTTTGCTATTTAATTAAAAAACCATCCTCAAGAAAATATCTAGACTACATGTATATTGTATTATGTGAGTGTGTTGGAGGATGTAGTTAGGAAATAAGGGAGAAGGAAAGGGAGTGTGTAGTGAGAGGAAAGCCAGCAGAAAAATGAAGCAGAAATGAAACAACTGGTAATGAGAAACTGAAGGAAGTAGAGCAAAAAATGCCCAGAGAATGTGGCAACAAGATGTAAGACTATTTCTGACTTGCTGGCTGTGGGACTACGAGCTTAATTTTGGCTGGACTGAATTACACCAATCACTGTGCAAATGCAGACAAAGACAATCACATCCACCTTCCCTCTCTTCTTCCCTCCTTCCCTAAGATGAAATGTAAGATGAGACAAGAGAATACAGATGGAGGAACTGTAGGAAACTGAAATTAGTTGTGTTAAATCACATGTTACAAAGCTGTTACAGTTGTGTTCTCTTTGAAAGAGATATCATAGTATCTTTGAAAGTTGATATTTTTGACTTCTTAGAAGAGAATGGTGTCATACAGCTCTGTTTGCCTTTTATGTCTTGTCTCACATTTTTCAAGTATGCGAACAGTACTCAAGAGGTAATATTGTTGCTTTTTTTTTTAGATATTGCTGCAATTTTAGGTATCTTATATATACAGCCCCTTGGAAAGGGCACATTTTTTCCTCAAGACCCAAACCCAAATTAAAAAAAAAAATAAAAATAATGCAGCTGTTAATGATCTAGAGGAAGGGCTTTTAAGTTTATAAAGTGTTAATGGATAGGAAATGGGCTGTGGGATAAAAATTCATATTTCTCATTGCATTTGCTAAATGATAGCGGACTGAACAGCAGAAAAGTAGAGCAGTAACCTTAAAGAGATCACAGGTTTACCTTCTTGCACCAAGCAGACTGAACTGTACAAGAAAAATTCTTGGAACATGTTTATCTTACGTGTTTTTAAACCTCTGATGAATGATGTTCTCTAGCCAAGCAAGGCAGTGTATCCCAGCTCTCAGCCATCTTCATGGTTAGAAACCTTTTCTTGCTGTCTTAATCTAAATCTCTCTTCTTTAGCCAGTTACTTCTTGGCATGTCTGCAGCAAACAGGGAACAAGTTTGGATTAGGGTCATCTCAGTTATCAAGTGATGGTACTTTGGGCTTTTTTACTTCTTACACTGAACAACCCCAATTACTCCTAGTGTTTGTTTTGTTACATTTTATGTATATTTTACGGTCTTACTCTGGGCTTATCTGATAATACCTTTTTTTTTTTTTTTTTTAAATTTTGTGATTATAATTTGAAACATGATGCTCTCACGAGGCTTTCCAAGTCCCATGTGTGAAAATAATTTTTATATCTATATGCGTATGTATGTTGTACAAATGTTTGTGCTTAAACATCATGGTATTCCACTTGCCGTTGCCACAGCAGTATGGCCCTGGGATCTGTTTCTGTAGTCTTATCAATATCAATTGTTTTGTTTCCTGCATTTACACAGCGAGTTACTGCTGCTTTTCATCTTTATCAAACTGCACCCTGTGGCCTCAACTACACATTCACTAAGCTCACCTGCAAATTCAGGAAGCTTATTTTCTGTTCTGTTGGCCAAGTGCTTAATGAAAATATGGAGTGATGTCTACCAGAAAAAATTAAATAAATATAATTTCTTGATTAATTACAATAACAAGGGACCAAGAAGTCTGTTGACCAGGGGAAGATAGCAAGCAGGGATGAAGTCTGCTCTAGACTATGTCCCTAGAGAAAACTCTGTTCATTATCAGTGAATTTGTGTGCTTGTGGGATAAGGCAGGTAAAGATTTATGGCTTCCTTGTGTGGTGCTGCTTGTAATTATGGTGTAGCTCTTTTTTCCCAGCTTTTGGTCACAACTCAGCCTAACAATAGCAGAAAGTTTTAAAAGCTGGGACATATCAAGCTGTGGAAGTCAGTAAACAGGGGAGCCCACGTGGGTGTTAACAGTGCTGTGGGATTTGTTCTTATGTTTTTCTGGTTATGAGAAGCACCATCTCAGACAGTGCTAGAGAAAATGCCAAATGTGACACAGGAGATGGAGGCTACAAGATATTTAAGACTTGGAATATGCAATGCTGTGGAGTGAATTATGTATAAACTACTACGTAGTACCATGTCTGGAGAAGTCTTAGGGACTGGAAATGTACCCAAAGTCAGTGATGGGCATTTAAAGTGAATTTGGAGGGTGTGAGGAAGCAGTAAAGCCAATTGATGTACAAAGACACTGTGGGATACTCTCTATGTAGAAGAGTTCAAATGACAGGCAAGGGATGGCTGAAAGATTGTGACCATTAAGAGTAAGACCAAGACAGATACCAAAATAATGCTATAGAAATAGACCCACAAAATAGATTTTCCAGACCTGATTGAGAGGGAGGGAAAAAAACCTCCACAGTATTAGATGCTGGGATGATAAGGAAGAAGGGAAGGCAAAGGATGAGATGATGAATTTTTTTGAAAACCAGGGCTGAAGAGAGAAAATCTGACTGGACAGTATTCTAACCATTTCTGAACTAGAGTTGGGCATTACACCAGCCTCAGTGGGGGTCAAATCTACCTCACTGCAGCTTTTCATAAGCATAGGTGGGCAGCCAAAAATCCAAGCAGGCAAAGGGATGTGCTGGCTTCCACAATAAATGGTTGGCAGTTTAGTCTTGATGCTGAAGCAGATCTCCATGATGCTGAGAAACAACTTGCTGTCCAGTCTTCAGTCTTGAATAAAAGGTATTGCCAAAACTGAGAGAATTTAATATATTCTTCTCTCATGAGTCTGTTCTGAATAACTTTACTCCCTTTTAGTACCCTGAGTTTGAGTATCCTCAGGCTCAGGTCACTAAGTATTACCATATTAGGTTTTTTTTGCCTGAGTCTTGTTCTAGTTAGTGGTGCTTGTCTGTTGCAGTGGCCCGTTCCTCTTCTGCTGTGGGGTTTGGTTCCCAGCTTACTGCAAGGACAACTTGTTGCCTGATCCCACTGAGTGGCTGTAGCTGTGCAAGGCCCTGTCTGCTCTCCAGGGGTGCCAGCTACCTGCTTCTCCCTGTGCAGTAACTAGATCCTGCCTCTTTTTTCCTAGATGATCATGTTGCAAACAGCTCCAGCTGGCTAGCTTCTTCCTATTTGGGATGTCCTTCATGGGTGCTGTGTCCGGGGAAGCTTTGCAATCACAAACATGTCTGAGTGCCATCTCTTCCTTACAGCTCGCAGCTGCTTCCTAGCAGTACAGAGGTCTCACATCACCTGCTTTCCCTTATCCAGCAGGTGTTGGCAGGGCAATATAGGCAGTGGGCCCTGCAATTCTGTGCAGATACACCCAGTGTTGAGGTGCTTACTGGGAGAAGGCCTCAGGGCAGAAGATGTCGCAGTGGTGATGAGTCCAGCAGAGTGTCCTCATCATTCTTGTCTGTAGAAGAGCAATCCCTTTTCACAGTCCCTGGTGAGGTACCTGTCTGTCAAATCCTGCCAGCAGCAGAGTTGGTGGCTTTAATGCCCTGTCTTGAGAGGGCTGGATGTGCTCCTTCCCAGAGCAGAGAAGTGACCTCATCAATTCTGGAAGAAGGGTAGGGAACTGCTGCGAGTACCCATCTTGTGTCTCTCTTCCTAGGAAGAAACAGAAGAGGACAGTGACCTGTCAGACTATGGAGAGGAGGTGGATGGGAAAAGGGACTCTCTTGCTGAACCATGTTTCATGCTGATTGGAGAAATTTTTGAGCTGCGAGGAAGTAAGCTGTAAACATGCTTATTTACTGGTGAAATATGTTGACCAAGAAATCTGGGGCATTTTAATTTGAATTGTTCTGCTGTTTCAATAAGTGAAAATGTTCTTGCAATCTACACAGCCTGGTGCTTTGGGGCAGAACTGTTCTTCAGTAGTTTATAACTTTGCTTTCATGCTAGAACGTGTTATCTTTCAGTATCAGAGTTTTTACTCATTTTAACTGAGTGAAGTTAATAAAGAAAATTACTTTTGTTTCTGTATGAATGTCCAGCCATGTTTTATGCTCTCTCAAATTGTTTACAGGGTAACTATTACAAAAGGCAGCACCTACCAAAAATGGCAGGTGTATGTTTCAAATATAAACTTTCTTGTGCTGATGGTGAACAGCATGAAAGAAAGATTAACCACTAATTACTAGGAAACACATTTGTTTCCTTTGTTTGTTATGAAAAGCTAACTGCTTGGTTTGTTTGAATGAAAATGCTTTCAGAATTTTAATGATGCTGCTGTGTGTACAACATTATGCAGTAGGTATGAATAGGGTGTGAATTTTCAGGGGATTTGGGTAGTTGTATGGCTCAATAAACTGGGAATGTTCTTAAACATTACATTTTTACCATATAAACTACAAATATTACAGGTATGTCTGTTGTCTGCAAGATTTAAAACAGACTTAAAACATACAACAAACTCTCTAAGGAAAGCAGTCCAGAAAAATGAGACATAATTGCATTAATTACACTAATATGTAACTAATGAAATCATATAACAGATTATAGCAATATGTTTACTTTAGGGGTGAGTGTTTTGTGGGGGAGGGGAGAAGGTTTTGGACATGTTCCTGTTTTCCCACTGCTATTAGCCTCTTGATCTTTATTTTCTGTCATTTTTCATTGTTCTAGTGTTCAAGTGGGTTAGAAAAACATTAATTGCACTAGTACAAGTCACTTTTGGAAGAACTATCAACAAGTAAGTAGCTGTTACTTTAACTGAATCTGCATTGTTTTTCTATTTAAAAAAATGCTGAAAGTGGAATTGTTAAAAAAAAAAAAGTATAGTGGACATTCTGTTATATGTGATAATCTGTATTTGTTTTCCACAGCTCAGTTTACAGATCTGTTGATTAGAGAAGCCACAGATGTATAAATTATCTTTCAATTTTTTTCCCCCCTACACATGGCTTTGCGCTTGGAAGGACACATTATTTCATTTGGTTTCATTTGTTTATACATAAAAAAATCACTTGCTGTCCTGTTTTTCTGAACAACCTGTCTCTGAATGGCTTTATAAGATTGCACTTGTTCTTACAGTGCCATGAAGAGTTTTGCCATATCTGAAACTAAGTTTCTGTTTTGAGTGATTTCTTTTAAATCAAATACATATTTCTTTAAAGTCATGGAAATAAGGTTTATACATGATGAGAATCATGAGTTTATGATGTGAAACCTGTTGCGTATGTAATGGTGTCGTGTTTCCATAAAGGTATTTTTCTGTGTCATTTGAAGACTTGTCTGCCAAGTGAGGCCTGGATGAGGCTATGAAGTAAGCGCCTGTGTCTGTAAACACCTTTCTTGTGTAAAGCTGTATCACAAGTCAAAAAAATTTTGGAAGAATTATTTTTTTTCTTGTCAGGCCTACAGTAAATCTTGATTCAATTGAGCAGATGATTGATCTAAAGACATTTCCCATGACTTCGATAAGTGCTGATGCTCTTATGCACAATGATGTTTTTCTTATGAAACTGAATCTATGATTTCTGTAGCACGTTCATGTAGGCAAAGGGTGATGAAATACAGTATTTTGATTTGGTGTAGCAGCAGAACTATTAGTCGGGTAGGTGTGACAGCCCAGAAATCTTCCAGCAGAACAGTGAATAAATTTGCACATGCCAGCGTGGCTTTTAAAACCTTTCATGTATGTTATGTAGTGGTAAATTGGACAGGCAGTGATGGAAGGTCATGCAGCTGACTCCTGGTGAACTCATGTTCTCTGACAGCACCTATTAAACTGATGGATTAATTTCTTCATGCACTGCTGATAACTATCAGGAGAGACACAAGAGACGACATAGAGTGTGTACGTGAGCACAGTGTGCATGTGAAGTTGCTATATAGCTTTTTACATGTTGAATTTTTGTTTATTTTAAAGCTGTATCATGGCACAGTTAAGCAGTGCTGCCAGCAGCCTGCTATCTACCTGCTATCTTCAGTGAGTGCCTGCAGCCACAGGAGGAGGCTGCTATCTGTCTGTAATCCCTTCACTAATATGCTGTTGCTACATGTGAAGGAACTTTTTGCACCTTTATCAAAACCCCGCTTCTTTTTATCCCACTGGACCCATCTGTGCATGCAACTAGTTTGGGGTTTGCTACAGTTAGTTAGCTTATTGTTATGTCTCTACCCAATGTAGACTTTGTACTGCCCATCCTTGAAATATACGCATTTCTGTGTAGTATTTGCAATTTGTAACATGTTTTTGTTAATTCAGTCAGATATCTGGTGTGACCTAGAACCTAGAGCACCCAGAGCCTGCTGTGATGCTGATGAAATCAGATTAGATAAATTGGGATGATTACATGAAAAGGCTTCTACTACTTTCAGGAGTAGTAAAAAGAATAAATCTGCATAAAACATGAACGATAAGCTCTGATGTGCTTCTTTCCACGCTTTCCTCCAGGCAAATCCGTGACACTGTACACTGGATGTTCAGTGAACCAATGCTTGTTTACTACATTGGTGTATTTAGAGATGCTTTTTGGCCAAATGGAAAGTTAGCATCACCACCAAGAGCAAAGAGCGAGGAACAAAAGCAAGAGACAAAACAGAGAGCACAGCAGAAACTACTTGAAAACATTCCAGGTGAGATCACTATCATTCTGTCTAGTCACAGATTTAAGATCTGCTGGACTTAGTTTTTTTTTTTTTCCCCCATAGAGTTGTAAATTAGGGTTATTTGCATAATTAAGAATAATTTTAGCCTTACTCTTGGCCTCTCCTGTCTGCTAAAAGGCATGCAGTCAGGTATTACTGGTGGATGCAAAATTCAGTATCGCTGTACTTCTGTATGTAATATTCATTAAAGAACCTAAGTTAAGTGGAGATACTCTCTGCAGGTTCTCTGAACAAATGCCAGGTAGTTCTGCTACCTGGAAATACTTGACAAATCAGGAGAGGGCACCTGTTACAGTCTGAGGTAACATTAAAATTTATTTTTGTTTTGGATCTGTGAAACAAAGTCTGACTCTAGAAGGGTCAGGTGCAAGCAGACTTTATTTGACAATTGGCACAAGCAAAACTTATAGAGCCAGGCAAAAGAGGGAGAGAGAAAAAGAAGATATAAGAGAGAAAAGGGGAGAAAAAGGGTAAGAGAGTGGGAAGGACGAAAGAGAGAGAGAGACAGAGAGTCAGAGTCACCACCAGGGGTCTGGCTGTCCATTTCTTCAAGATGGCGCTGATCCTGGACAGGGTCCCGTGCAAAATGGCGGTGGGTCAGGAGACAGCCACGGTATGGACAGCCATATATACCCCTGCGTTCCTTTTGTTCCGAAGGGGCAGGTGTCAGTCAGCTGCCCCAGAACCAGGGTCATTGGCACCAGAGCCATTGCAGACAGGAGGGGAGCTTCCCCAGAAGAGTGCAGCCCCCCCCCCCCACTCATCAGTTCTCATCTCCTTCCAGATGTCACCCCTGTTCTGCTTCAGCCAGGCCAGGTCCATTGGCACCAGAGCCATTGCAGACAGGCTGCCTGGGGGGGAGGGGGCTTCCATCACACAGTTCTTACCTCTTTCCAGTCCCCACTCCCTGCTCTGTCCCAGCCCCCTCAGCCAGGTACCTCAGCATCAGTACAACCAAGGTGGTTTCCTCACCCTGGCCAGGGTAATGGTGCCTGGAGGGACGTCCCAGCATTGCAGGCCCTCAGAAAAGGGGAGCAGTCTCCACCCAGCCCTCAGTTCTTAGGTCTTATCTCATTCTGGGTGTCATCCCCTGCTCAGCTCTGGCCAGGCCAGGTACATCAGCATCTGCCTCCACCCTAGCCAGGGCTATTGACTTTAAAATTGTCCTCTTTGAGACAAATTCCAATCGGTGAGATCAGACTCTCACAGCACCATTCCAGTTACTACTTCTTATATTTAAAAATTGAAGAGGGACCCATGCTGTCGATGTTGAATGTTGGAAGGACCTGCAGCCAGGATGCAGGATCTGAGATTGTGTGGTTTGCAGTATTTTCCTTTGCCTGCCCTTGCCTCCTAAGCCCAGGCAGTGTCCTCTTTCAGCAGACACATTTCTGGGGCACTGTCCTGAGATCCCTCCATCCCACCCCTTTCACAGGACAGGGAGTCCAGTTACATAATTCTGACTCACCAAAGATCATGTAAACCTACAGGTATCTAAGTGGGAAGAACCAAAATTCATTCCCTTTGGCTTTTGGAATCGCACTTAAAAATAGCTTGAATACTTCTTTATCTTCCCTCTATCTGAACAGAACGTACTGTAATGACGTGTTCTATGGCTTCACAGAGATACCACATTTACCCCCTTGAATTAGGTTGTTTGATTATTCAACTTTTACTACAAAAATTCCAGCAGATATACTCGTAAAATATTTGTCATTTGATGTGTAAACAACCCTCCATTTATTCCATATGCTGTGTACTCACCTACTTCCATAACTGTTTTGTGGTTTTGTTTGTTTTGGACTTTGGAGAGAGATGTCAGGACATAGCTGAATGCACTTTAAATTGGTGAAATATTGGATTACTCTGTATTCTTGTATTTATCCAAAATGTAAACAACTGACTTAGAATTTTCTTGTCTGCTTACTTGTGGGAAGCATTTTCTATGAAGACTGAGAGGCAACTAAAGTGCTCAATCTGTTTTAACTGTTTTGGGAATTCTGAAGGTGCATTTAGGATGGATAGTTTAATGGTGTATGAGATTTGAACTAGTGCTCTGAGAGGTGAACTACCTAAAAGGCATACTATGTATCATGTTAAAACCCTTAAAAAGTTGTCATTGAGATGCACACACTGTTATTTAACTTGGGTAACTTGACAGTAAGTATCTTTTCAACCCATAATCCGAATTACCTTCGTGCTTTTAAAGGCTGGTGAGTGGGGACTTTGTATCTTGTAGCCAACAGCCACAAAGTGCAATGGTGGCTTTTTTCCCCTCCTTCATGGGCAGTAGAGTTAGTGGGAGGTTTTGTCTATCATAAGGGAAACAACAGAAGCTGAGGAGTAACCTTTCTTGCAGATACTCTGCAGAGTCTTGTTGGACAGCAGAACGCTCGTCACGGTGTAGTGAAAGTGTTCAATGCATTGCAAGAAAGAAAGGCTAACAAGCATCTACTCTATGTGAGTATCCAGAAAAGTAGCTTTTTAACTTTATAATCCTGGTAAATGCTGGTCTCTGCTCACTCAGTATTAAAATCTGAGGGTGCGTGTTTTTGCAGAGATTTATATTGGACTATTGTTTCATATGCAACTAACTTTTTTGTTATTAAAGTAAGTCAGAGAAAATGTACTTGTTGCTGTCAAAACAAAAAGGCGTTTAAGTTTAAAAAGCAGTATTGCTTTTGTCTTAAAGAGATGCTCTACCATATCTATCTTGCCTGACTTAACTAATATCTTTGTACAGCTGAGAAAAGTAAACATATCTTGGAAAATCCTAGGGAAGCAGAACTTCAGGATGGGCTCACAGTTAGAACATAACAGCCCTCCAGAAGTCCCTCCAGTCCTCTGCTGTTGGCTGGGACTGGTTGGAGTATGCAACTGGATCCAAGTATACCTTCTGTCTCAGTCAGTCTCTGTCTCATTTCCTCAGCAGCCAGTCCCAGAGCACAGCCCCAGCACACCGGAGTGGGCACAACCTGCTCAGGAGGTGCATGCCCTGGTGCTCGCTGATGTAGCTACCATGGCTTTGACATAACAGCACCGGTTTATACAGAGTGGAAAATCCCTACCTGAAAGTACCCGTGGCACTTGGCTTCTTCCAGCCTTAAGACATTTCCCATATTATCTGTAGGGCACACGATAACTTTAGGATGAGAGAAAAGTAGTTGTGGGAAGGATAAACAGGATGACCCTGAGTGCTTTTGTTATCTGTGATGCTCTGAACAAGCCAGAAAGAAAAATTCTCATTTGGCACCTGCACTCATCTTAACTCTTTTCTGTTTTTCAGGTTTTGCTGGAACTGCTGCTAACTGAACTGTGTCCTGAGCTAAAAGCTCATTTAGAGCAGCTTAATGTCACTTAGGTTTGAATCTGCACAATTGGACCACTAGAGAAATGTCTATGTCCAATAATAGACATGAAACTTATTTTCCTCTTTTCCATAGAGGGCTGAGGACTGCAATTATTTTTAGCAGTTTTTTTTCCTCTAAGTTTTTTTGTGAAGTAAACAGACTTGAAAAGATCTGATGCTGTAGTAGGGTAGACAAAACAATGCTGTATAGTTGCCAATTTTTATTTAAATTGTTCTATTTGACTACTCTTCTGTTTCAAATATAGATTGAAAAATAAATGTTGATATAAGCTGAAAGAAACCAGAAAATATTTTAAACATTTATGAAAATAAATTTTGCTTATAGTGGTAAACTAATGAATGTTGTACAGTTCTAATCTCCTCACTGAGGATCTGAGCATTCCTTTTTTTCTTGTGTATTGAAACTGCCTTGTTGTGCAATACTACATGTAAGCTATTGTGAAAACTTTATGATTTTTTTTTTTTTTTTACCAAAGATTTCCCATAGTATGAAGCATTTGTAAGCAATAAATAACACAACTGGATTGCAGTACTTGATAATGAGACTGTACTGGCAACAAATTAATGACTTTGACAGCATTTGTTTGGTAAGGAGTATTTATATTATTTCGAAGTCTGTGTTCAAAATATGTATTGTAAACTGGTATGTCCTAACAGAATGCCTGTGTTAAATGTTAGTTCAGAGATTAGTGCTTATGAATTGCTTCTATGAATGATTTAAGTAGACATTCAATTAAACCATTCTAGTAACTTCCCTGATATTACTCAGGGCTGGTTTATTCAAATACACCAATTTCAAACAACCTACAAATCATTCCCTTATTTTATACAGGGAAAGAATATTATGTCTTGTGTGGTGGGGGGGGGTTTATTGTTGGGGGGTTTTTTGTGTGGTTTTTTTTGTTTGGTTGGTTTTTTTTTTAATATTTATGTAAAGTATGTAAATATTGTCTTAATGCACCTAAATAATTGAATATCATGAAAAATTCGTAACTGACACTCAGTTTCTTTTAAATTTAGTACAGTCATGCTCCTAGAAAAACTGCTTGCAATCCAGCTATACTTTAAGGTACACAAAATCTGTATGCTATATTTAAATCCCTGTTTTTAGTAATATCTAGCTTTCTGTTCTAACAATTTGGAAAAAAGTTTTTATCTCGCAACACGGTCCTAAGAAGTAAGCAAAATCCTGCACACAGGAAGTTTTAAGATTAAATAGGTATTTAGAAAACGTGCAAGCTTACCATGGCAATCAATAAAATTTGCTAGTGATTAATCAAAGTATCTTTTGGTAAAAGAGTCAGCATAACATTGCTCAGGCATGCACACTCCTAGCTAAAAGGTTTTCAACTATTTCTAAATGCAGTATAAGGAAGGATTGAGGAGAACAGGCATTGTGCAGAGGACACATATATTGTATGTTTCCATATAAATTTTTTTTTTATAGTTCTGTCAGTAATATTTCCTAATTTTAGAGATTGGCATGGTTTGAACTGCAAAGCTTAGGGTCATACAGGCCAATTTCCAACTTTCAGTCTCTGCAGACTTCTGAATAAAATGCATTAATATACATAAGCAATTCTAGATGCATTAGAAAAGCCTGTGAAAGTATACACACCACTAGCAAAGGTGAGATTGAAGAATGGTGGTGACTTGTGAATGGATTATATGTGGAAACCAGACAAGTTCGGGTTCAAGCTTTTTGGAATTTTTTTGGTGGCTAAATACTAAAAATGCAGACATGGAAACAACCATTTTTTATTTTATTTTGGTTTATGTGCTATATAGCAATGGCATTAATAAAACATGATGCATCTGTCCCAGTAAAATGTCCTTAATAAACCTTAAGTTTTCAATACTTTTTAAAAAAAGTCTGCCTTTGCCTCAACTCAAGAGTGTGACCTTCTTGCTCCTTTTTTTTTTTTTTAAGATAAAAAAGAATCAGTATTTTGCTATAAGTAATAATTCATAGACAGTTGAAAAGCAACAGTAAGTGGTAAGCAGTCTGTTATTTATGGAGATTTAAGATGGTTTATTGTAGGAAATACATTTATATAGCAGTCCCAGCTAAATAACATTTCTCTTAATATCAGCTGCCAGTTCAAGGTCAGAAAGTGGTATGCCTTTGAAGACAAAGAATAGGGAGTTATACTTTATAGCTAAAATAAAATTGTATGTTTTAAATTCTTTGTTTTATTGATATTATCTAAGATAAACATCTTGCTAAAATATTAAGGAATTAAAATATTAAGCTTCAGATCCCTGTTTCTGATGCCATGTAAGAAAGAGTCTGTATTTTAAATGAGCATACTTGACTATAGGTTTGGTTTTATTTATTTATTCTGATAGTTATAGCATTTGGCTGGTACCAGAGTCAGAAACATAAATGTGCATAAAGATTACATTGGTTTCATACATTTCCATCATCTATTTCGGTACTGTGTAGTATGCTCATCTTCTCTTCCTTGCCTCTTTCAAAACTAAATGGGCCTAAGAAGAGAGGCCAAAGCCATAGCTAAGCAATTAATTAAAAATGCAAAATATTAATTTATTTTTAAGTGGATATAATCTACAGTTAACAGACTTTTTTTTTCCAGTTATAAAAGTAACTAAATGCACCCACAATTCTTGTCTTTTACTTGTTCTAAAGTTAGTGCATCTGATAGCTTTCTTACTCTGTCCCTCCTTTTTTTTTTTTTTTTTTTTTTTTTTCTCTCTTGTTGTTGTACAGATGCATGGCACCAGTCAGTAGAAATCATCTCTTTGTGCTAAGAAGCTAGTGACATTCCTGGATCAGTCTCAGATGTACAGCTTGTGACTGATGAGTGAAAGTTGTAATTTTCTTTCTGTTGGGAGGGTTATGTTAGAACTGGTGGATGACAGTGGGAAGGGCTATGTTCACATAAAGCCATGCAGCAATACAGGCAGCCTCTTCCATTGCTTAAGACTCCAGCTATGCTTTTATCACTTCATTTTCCTACACAAATTTTGTTGTTGCTGTAGTCTTTAAACAAACAGCAGGTTTAAAGACTCAGATTCAAGTATCACTCAGTTTCATGAGATATAAATTACTCTCTAAGTCCTTCTCAGAATACCTTGGAGTAGTCATTTCTAGCAGTGACTGTCTTCCTGTACAGGAGGCTGAGCTGGAGACACCTACACAGGTACAAAGCAGCTGTAGAAACCTCTTTTGCTACATAGGCAGCTAGCACACCAGTGTCATCCTTTTCTGTGTCCTGTTGTGGAATTTACAGCATTAAGATAGATAATGCTATTTCAAGCAATGATTTAAGTCAACCATACATGACTTGACAATACCTCCTTTCTATTTACATCATTATCCCAAATAAGCTGAAATGTACATGCATTCAGCAGCCTGATCAGGATTCTTCTATTCAGTATTTGATTTGAAGTTAGTCTCATTTAAATGTTGTTATGAAACAGCAAACAAATAGGTTTTGCTTTTACAAGCAACTTTTACAGTCTCTTTCACTATATTTGTACTAGTTATTCCTATTAAAATATTTCATGAAAATTAATATACATGTAGAAGAAAGGCAGAGCTCTTATATAAATGAACAATCTCATCTCATGGGAGATGTCCCTGCCCACAGCAGGGGCTGTTAGAACCAGATCATCTCTAAAGGGCCAATCCAAACCATTCCCTCCATCTACAATTCTAAAATTCCAAGTTCTT
The DNA here is from genome assembly GCA_023637945.1 of Phaethornis superciliosus. Classification (NCBI taxonomy): domain Eukaryota; kingdom Metazoa; phylum Chordata; class Aves; order Apodiformes; family Trochilidae; genus Phaethornis; species Phaethornis superciliosus. The sequence goes on along the minus strand of JAJQWJ010000005.1, from coordinate 22,412,093 downwards.
ACTAGGATATTGGTAAATCATAGTAGTCTGAAGATCTTGGGACATGCTTCAGAGCCTCATGTTGTAAGTCCTACTTATCATTACCACTTACATACAACTGCTTCAAATCAATTATTATCTTTTTTTCTGCATCCATCTCTCTGGTTATTTTCTGCGTGTTGTTTTAACTAAGAACTGTTTTAAGAACTGGGGACAAAGTGAACGTTATTTTAGCTATCAGGCCATAATTCCCTACTATTGTTACTATATTAGGTAAAACTTGAAGTGGGAATTGATTTGCTCCTCTTAAAACAGAAAGCCCCAAGCCTCATGCCCTTTCCAGGTATCAAAAAGTAATTATATGCTGCTTCACACATAATTTTATTTTTTTGTTGTGTCAAATAGTCACTGAATTTACATAAAAAAGAAAAAAGCAAATCATTTCAATTTATAGCTACTTCCTGTAAGTCACTGTATGTGGAAGATAAAATCCATTTTGTCATTCTCCCCAGTACTTCTATTAAAAAAAAAGCAAAATAGTCTTGGCTCACTGTCAAGAGAATAAAAAATGAGGGATTCTGGTCATCTCTTGTTACAGGCTTAGATGGATGGTAATACATAGAAGTACTTAAAATACAGCTTTCAGAGCCAAATATATCACTATAATATTTCTGTGAAGTTCAGAATTGGTAGTTGTAAAACTCAAAAGGTACAAGTAGGCTTTACCTTCTTCAGATTTCCTAAAACTGACATAGAATAAAGCATTCCTAAATTATTCTGGGCCTTAATACTTGCTTTTGGATTTCCATGGTCTGCAGCAAAAAGCCATAATTTAAAAAAAGGGGGATAACAAAAGTTTTAACTAACACAGCATCTTATATTTGTCAGGAAATTTACTGATGGCCATTATCTTTCAGTCTCTTTAGCTGACTGCTTAACACCACATCTTTCACAATACAATCTGCTAAGATTGTCTGCAGCTGCAAACTCCAAGCCTCTTGCTTTTGGGGAATCAAGCAGAGTATTTTCTTCTGTTATTCCACTTCCCTTTCCTAAAATGGAGATGTGTGATTTATTACATTCAGACTGTGAAGAAGATGAAATACCCACAGAATCCACTAACTTCTGCAAGACAGGTAAATTTTCCACTTTGAAGAAAAGCTGAGGCACACTGGTAGGGACAGCCTGGAGAATGGTGTCATACCAAGGCAGAACTGGTCTTTACTCTGGCACATCTTGAATGTAAAACATTTCCTTATAAATGTTGAACTGATATTATATTAGTCTTCTTCATCGATAAACATTTTTTAAAAAATATTCTTGTTCTTACATAAATGAATAGCACATCCTAAGCTTGCCATATTTTCAAATTTAGACTTCTGTAAACTTTTTCATATTGCATGCTGTATATGTGAAATTATAAAACAAAAGGCAAAGTGATACTGCAGTACACTGTGAAGTTTCTCCAAAAAAAATACCTTAGATTCAAAATGAACAAAAAATTATAATGTGGAGGAAGCTAATGGAAAACAAAGTATTACCAAGCTGTACGGTGTATCATCCCAGGACCTCAGAAGTATTTTGGAAACAAGATTTTACAGTGTTAGAATTTAGCATGGACACCCAGTTTCAATGCAGTAGAAATTGTTCTTTATAAAAGATTTTTTTTTCATTCATAGTTTATTGCAATATAAAAAAAAGAAACTTTAGTAAAATGTTCATTTTGCAAGTAAACCAATGTGGTAATTACAGAGGCATACAGAACAAACAAACCACCTCTAAAAACCATCAGAATATATTCAGTTGTGCTGACAATCCTCTAAACACAAGACAAGTCTGACTTATTAACACACAGCTTCGTTCATTTTTTTTCTCTCCTATCTGGTTACCTACCCTGTCATCCTATTTCTACTTTTTTCCTCTTGACAGTCTTTAAGATCATGCTCTCCAATAAATTAACTCATTTCTTCTTCTTGTATGAATTTATTAATCTTCCTTTTTTTTTAGTATATTTCTTCAATCTATCTCAATTCTTCTCACTTTTCCAAATGTAATTTTTCATTTGCCTAACTTAAAAACACTACTGCCAGAACAATAGCAGAAGTACAGTCTTCTTTAGCAACCATCTTAGAACAGAAAGTACCTTAAAAACCATCTTTGTGCAGCAGATGTTTTACAGTTCGATATACAGTTGTTTGGTTTCTGGTTTTACACATTTCACATACACACTGCTTGCTTCCTAAAAAGGCTGTGGGGATAGGCTGCTGCTTACTTACCTGGTGCTTTGGAGATCTGGGACAGAACTGGAAGGCAGTCATAGATTCCCAGGGAAAGTGTTGAAAAAAATGTATTTATGGGGAACATCTGGCAGTTTCCATGGGAAAAAACCCAAACAAACAACCTAACAAAACAGGCAGAGGCATGTCTTGTAGTTTTTTAAGGTTGGTTTTTTTTTTTTCCCTGAAACAGTATTGAAAATGCTCAGCTTTATAATATTTACTTAAAATGAAGAAACCACATCTTTGTGGTACAGCTGCCCTTTCAGAAAATGTGCCAGAGGATCTCCAGCTGCCCTTCCCTGCACCAACAGCTCCTCTGCTTTTGCACATAAAGCAGCATGACTGTAGTTCTCAGCTTAAAAATGGACACACATTTGGGTTTTTCCCTGAAGGTCTGAGGCTGGTGATGTCCCCTTTTTGTTACTTTGTTTGTTTGTTCTTGTTTTTTTTTTAAAGAATAAGATGAAATTTGTTATTTGCTATTATTTGATAAAATGGAAAACTTCAGTGGAATCAGAACAAGCCTTGTGAATGTTAAATTCACCATGGAGAACTTAAAAACCAGCCTGAGGAGGGGAGGCCACATCACTGAACACCTTTGCTGTCTGCCAGGGAGCAGCAAGGCACGGGCAGCCTGACAGCCCCGGCTCCATCCCGGAGAGGTGTCGGGGGGCCCTCGGGCAGAGTGGGTGTTGCAGGCCCGGGCCAGGCACTGGCTCCCCAGCTGAAGGCGTCGAGGACCCGGTCCCGGGGGGTAACGGTGACCGGAGCTCGGCAATGGCCCTGGGGCGGGTGCCTGGAGGGGCTGGCGGGTGGCACTTGGTGGTTGTCCCCCTCGCTGACCTGGACACCCCAGCTGGGACCTTGGTGTTGTCAAGAAGTGCTTTGGAGTCTCACGGCTTTACACACGGCAGAAGGAAGATGGAGAAGGTAACATTGATGTTTTCCCTTCAGGCTTTGGTGCATTATCTGAGGAGAGTGGCAGTGCCACGTAGGCCCTGGGCACTGTGGAAGTAACAGTTCTAGCTTAATGGCCAGTGTGACAATATATGCCAGGATAGGACAGACTGGGGCTTGGGCATCCCGAATCTTGTGTAATTCCAGGTTCTGTTGCGAATTAAATGCAGAAGCCCCAGATGGCTCAGCAGAAAGCGATTAGGGGCAAAACCAACACAAACTCTTAATGCAGTCTAGTTAAAAGGGCTCTTAGCCATGGAACTTCAGGCTAGCGAACAGGACTTCACCACTTCCACCGATCAGAAGCTGTTGGTTGTAACACAAGTTGCTTATCCCAGGTACTACAAAACTCAGATAATTGAGGGAAAATGCTATTTTGAAACTGCTTTCTCCTGAAATGGATTGTTTCCAGTTCTGTTGATAGCATCACTCTTTACAACTCCCTGAAAGGAGGCTGGAGCCAGGGGGAAGTTGGTCTCTTTTCCTAGGCAACTTTCAACAAGACAAGAGGGCATGGACTTAAGTTGTGCCAGGGGAAGTTTAGGTTGGATATTAGAAAGAATTTCTTTATGGACAGGGTGATTAGACATTGGAATGGGCTGCCCAGGGAAGTAGTGGATTCTCCATCCCTGGAGATATTTAAAAAGAGACTGGATGTGGCACTCAGTGCCATGGGCTGGTAACCGCAGCGGTAGTGGTCAAGGGTTGGACCTGATGATCTCTGAGGTCCCTTCCAACCCAGCCGATTCTATGATTCTGGCTGGTTCTCTCATGAAAAGGGTCTATCGTACCAAAAAGGCTGTGAGGGTGCTTTGAAAATCATCTTTTGCTGCATTCCCAACTTTTGGATGCTCCTCACCCTGCGGAAGGTGCCCGCTTTCCCGCCCTCCCGCGAGTGTGTGAGGGACGTGCCGCTCCCACCCGCTCGCCATGGCCGCCCCAAGCCCCGTTTACCGGCACCGCGCCGGCGGGCCCAGGCCCCGCCGCGCCCCCGGGGAGGCCAATCGGGGGCAGGCGGTTACCGGTCTGTCCGCTCCCTGCTTGCCTACGTGCCGCAAGGCGGCTGCCGGGGGTTGCGGGCAGGGCTGCGGGCACGACTGGAGAGGGGCACGGGGAACAGCGTCGCGGCCGCAGCGGAGCTGTGAGAGCCAAACGTGCTCGGCAAAAGGGAGGCGATGTTGATGCTGGATTGCAGTTCGGAGGTGAGGCGGGGGGAAGGTCTGTCTGATGGTTCGGGCTTACCGGAGCTCGGAACTGCTGCTGCTGCTGCGTACGTCGGGGCACGCTGCCGGTATCGATCATGTTTTCTTGTTAAGAGATTGAAAGCAAAAATAAGTCACGCTTGTATTGCTTTGGAAAGGGTATTCTCAACATAAACGTCCAAAATTTGCAAGGAGGAGGGTTTCTGCAGTGTTCTGAAGGCTTGCCATAGCTTAAGATTGGCAAAAGGTAACACTTTTTTTTTTTTTTTTTTTGTATTTTCTTCATTTTAGTCTGGTAGTTTCAGCGCTCTGCTCGAGGCAGGGACCGGTGTGAACGCACCTGCAGATGCCTTTGGTCAGTCTCCAGCTCACTTGGCTGCTTGTGGTGGTGAAGCTTTTTTCCTACTTTGGCAACTGCAGACAGGCGCAAATTTGAACCAACAGGTAAAAATGGAGAAGGTTTATTTCATCCACTTCTAAAATAGCACATCAGTAAATGAAATTTAGAAATTCAATTTTTTTTTTTTTTTTTAATTTAGCAAGTTTTTATTTAGAGATGTATTGCATAAGGTATCTGGGGTTCCTTACAGAGTAACTTTATTCTAGCATGAACCAGTTGCATTAGCTATTTCCATCTGCTACATTTAATACAATTTTCATACTGATAGTGTTGCATGCAGTGTAAGAAAAAACAACTTAATCTCTTATTCAATTGAGCATCTTTTTCCTCTGACCTTTTAACTCTACCTGTAGTAAAGATAAGCATTTTTCCTCTAGCTGTAAAGATTAACTTGCTTGTATTTCTGAGTTGGTAGCAAGTTGTTGGTTACAGCAACCCCTAATCAGTGCTGAAAGATGCTTTTAATCAGTATATAGTGTACTACATGTAAATATTTTAGTTAAAGGATTAGTATTGCATGGAACAGTATTTCTACTTTGCTGTGATAAATACATGAAACATTTAATGGCATGTACTGAGTACAGTTTACTAGCTGTATTCATTTCTTGACTTTCTTGACTCACAACAGTAGCTTACAGAGTAACACTTGGTAAACAGTCACGCTGGAAAACAAAATAGTTTTATCCTATTTTTCTTCCTTGAAATAACTGCTAAATATAAACTGTGTTTTTAGGATTGCCTTGGAGAAGCCCCGATTCACAAAGCAGCAAAAGTTGGGAGTTTGGAATGCCTTGCTCTCCTTGTTGCTGGTGATGCTAAAATTGAGTAAGTTGAGCTACAGTTTGTTGTTTCAGTAGTAGTGTCAAAGGATAGGTGTATTTTACACAGTACCTTTTCTTGTTCAGAGTGCAAGCTAATGTACATATAGCATGACCTATAGTCATAAGAACAGTATTAGAAACTGCCATAAACATCAGAGTAGCATGGAGCACAGACTGTTCACTTCCATGTTTACACTTCCACATTAACTACTAAAAGAATATTCTTGATAAAAGTTCTCTCCTTGTTAGTTTTCCATTCTGACTAAAGCTGTGCTTACCTTCCTCTTTCTTGCCTTTGTGATACGCTAAGTCAGTCAGACTTATACATTTCTTTAAAAATAATTAGTCCTTGTTGCATTTAATACCAGCCCTCTGAATCAGCAGACCCACGTGCTACCCTTGACAAGCCTACTTGGGACTGATTCTTTCTACAGTTACCACTTAATCTTGACCAGCTGTTGATCATAATACATATTCCAATTCAGCTGCATGGTTACTGTTAAATCTCTTTCTCAGCTTGTGCAACAACAGTGGACAAACAGCAGCAGACCTTGCACTGGCTCACGGCTTTCTAGAATGTGCCAAGTTCCTCACCACAGTTCAGCACACTCAGACAATGAAACTGAGAGGACAGTCTGCCTGCTCACTAAGTGACAAATGTGGCTTGTTGAGAGAGGATCCAGCTGGACAGAAACAAGAAAGTGGAAGTAACAGATCCATAAGCAGGAAGAGAAGAAGACCAGATGGTGTGTAATACCATTGGTTTACTACAAGCCAGAACATTTTTTTTTTCATTTTTTAAAAATGCTTTTGGCATTTAAATAAATAATTTTGGTGTTAGATACATAACAGACTTAGAAACCAGACAGTAAGTATCAACTTGTGTAGGTATTTAAGACAATGGTCTAGTAAAAAAAATGGACAGTGTATGGGGAATGCACTGAACAGGCTACTTTAACATGGGGCACTGGGAGGGGATAAAAAAAGACATGGTAGACACGTGAACTGATGGAGTAGCTCAAACAGACAGCATTTACTAACACCACGGGTGTGTCTTCATGTTTTGATAGCATTAGATAGACTAATTCTTGTTCATCAGACAGATCTTGTCTCCTAGCTGACAAAAGAAACAGTTTGAAATCCGAAAATGAAATGACTGGACTATGCACTGAGCAGCCAGATGTATGCTGGTACATAATCTCCTTCTGAGAAGGAGGAAAGCTCCTTTATTTTTACTTCTTACAGAAGACATTTTTTTCCCCCTCCTAGAAGAGTGGTATTTGTACAGCTATAAATAAATGTGTCTATAATAATTATATGACTTTTTTTCTGTGTAAATATGAAAAAGAAGTTGATAAAATTCAGTAAATTCAGCCATTTTTCTCCCACTCTTCTAAAATGCTGTTATCCACAGGACCAGCAGCAAAGGATGTCTTTGAGGAGATTCACAGTGCACAACACACCTGGTTATACCAAACCTGAAAGGTAGAGGGCAGTTCATCTTTCTGCCAAGAAAGAATTCCATAAAATAGAAGGATTGGGCATTTAGTCTGTAAAGATTTTAGCATAATCAAAATGCTATATAAACATAAAGTTGTCCTGGACAAAATAGAACAGTATTAGTTACTTAAGAAATGCAAGAAATACAGTTCATAGCAGAAAACTCATTTTTAGAAGTTTCATTAAAAAAAAATTTTTCTTAATTTAAATTACTCAAGCAACATTTCTATTTCAATTGGGACTCAATTGACTTAAATTATTATTTTGATAAATAAGACAATTCTATCTAGATCAGCATCCCAGCTTTCAGCATAGAGTGGAATTTAAATAGATTTTGGTCGTTGAGGTAGGCACAGATTATAATAGGCGTCCTTGTTCCAAAACTCCGGGCCCTTCCAACCACACCAGCCCTGTCCAAGGAAAAGCAAAATAGCATTTAAATCAACTATAAAACCTCTTTTGTTTTGTTTTCCTATTTACTACAATTGGATCTATTTTATTTTACTGCTTCTCATCTAAGGTGTACGAATTCTTTTCAAGTATCTACCGAATGTAGTGAAACAGAATTGCAATAAAAGTGCTCTTCATGCCTGGAAACACAAACAGAAAACACTTGGGTATCAAATACGTGAGATAAAAGTTGCTGTTTGTAAGTTAATGTGGAGAAAATAAATTGATTACTTAATACCTATAGGATGATTTAGCCACTTTCACAGTTTAGGTTTCTGACATGCTTACTGTTCTATAATGTGCTGTGTCATCCCTTTTAGTAGCTTCAAATACAGAAATAGCACTACATACCTTCTAGTTCTTTAGTTTTCCCAGATTTTTCAAAGCAGCTCAGTACCTGCCCTTTAAACTTTGTTCAAGGCCTGATTTGGGAATGCCCAATGCAGGATTTTTTTACCAACTTCTAAAATATTAAAATAAATGGTTTGCTTCTCTGCTTCAGAGAAGCATTTTAAATGCTGAACATATTTATACATTCCATCCAAAATACCAAACACATTTCTCATTTATACTACTGTAAGTATAAAGTAAGTGGGGAGATGGTTTAATTCAGAGAAATGAAGAAAATTTCTTTATACTAAAACTTTACAGTGTTGCTGACCCATCTTCTCCAAAGACATTTACGTTTCATAAACTAACGGTAAGTAGCAAGTATGCAGATTAACCAGGATAAAACTTTCTCCATAAGGAATGGAGAAGCCACAGAATGGTTGATTTGTACTTGGCTGCACGTTATTTGTTTAATCCCAAAATATATATATGCACATATGTATGTATATGTGCATCAAGCCTCACCTTTTCCAAAATAACATGCAGATCTTCTCCGCCAGTATAATGTGGGTCTAGAATCAAATATTTTATGTGCCCTGTTATCTCATTCCAAGCCACTCCTAGTATCGTGTGAGCCAAAACACCTCCACCTAGAATAGGAGGAACAGAATTGCTAAATTTTTCTCTTAGATCGGCTAAATAAGCCTAAAATAATAGTACATCAACACTTTCTACTAACAGATTTGCTTGATAATCAAGATCCTTCTGAAGCTGTCCTACATTAGATTCTTCACACTATTAAACAATATATCTCTACTACAACTAGGGAAGATTACTTGATTTACTTTACTACAGGTAGAGAATTTACTTTCCAATTTCCTTCCACGTAAGCAAGGTAGGTTACATCCTCAGCACTTCCACCAGATGAAGTCATGAATATTTCACACGTCTGTTTTGTTCAGTTTTTCTTTAAATAAACTTAACTGTAGGACAGGGACCTGGAAAACTGCCTGGTTGTAAAAGGACTAAAATTAGAAGAGAAATCACAATTTCTGGATAAGGGTTATCTGCTGTTTTCTACTAAGTTCTGCCAAAGGATATTAGGAGCAGAGCAGTCATTTCTGACTCCCCTTTCTTTAGCCTGCAAACAGTAAGGAGATATTTTGATGAGCTGTCTGTAGGTTGACTCTAGCATGTTTCTTTCAGATAAAAATGATAAAAAACATGAGTTTACATCCTTGGGATACTGTAGTAACGACTCCACCCAAGACAGGAATTGCAAAACCCACAAGGAAACACAAGTGGAAAAAAAACAACCCAACACAAAAAACAAAACAAAAAACAACCCCACATAAAAAAAACCAAACCAAAAACAAAACCCAAACTCCCAAAAGCCTACAAACTACTCCACGAGAGAGCATTTCATTGAAGGGTATGTTACACACAAAAAGATTTTTCAGTATAGGATTTCAAATTCTTGAGATTCAGACAAAAAGGCTGATGAAAGACCAAGAATATTTCATACCAAAATCTGGACTTCTGGCACCTCTGATTTGATAGAGTAACACTATACAAAGTGCCTAATACAGACTACAAAAATTTCTGAAGTTTAAGGTTTTGCTAAAGGTGAAAACGGTATTTTCAATATTCTTAATTTTCTAAACTACAGCTGTCTTGGAAATAGTTCAATTAAAGTTAAAGCTTTTTAACTGGCATTTCTTGCATTACCAATGTTTCAGATGATTAAAACTGATCTTAAGTATTTGGATAATATCCTCTTTAAAGCCAGATAAACACTGCTCTTCTAGATACGAGGTTTTAGGGAACTGTACAAAATTCTGCTTCTCTAGAGAGCAGAAATCTGCTTGACTTCTGCCTTCAACAACACTTTTAAAGAACACTATTTAGATTGGCTTTTCTTAGCAGATGTATTAGAAATACTGAGTGAAAAGATACCAGCCAGATGAAAATGTATTATTTTAGAGGCTTCCTTAGGAAAAGCTTAATTTTAAATTAATCTAAAGTTTTGGTGAAACTAAACTCAATTAGTTCTAATTTAAATGAAATTCATCTTGTTGTTACTTTCATTGGCATTTTTCAATACTTAAGCACTTACCTATCATAACTGGAGTTCCTTCAGTCTTGAAATGATTGGCAAGTTCTCTTCCCTGCAGTGCTAGTTCAGAACCTTGGCTAGATAAGGAAAACAATAGATTTGTTCCTTGCTAGGCTTAATTTTCTCATTATGCATTATACTTATTAACTGCATAGGTAGCTGATCAGAAAGTGACTTAAAAGAGTTGTTCTGTGTTTAGGAATACAGTTAGGCCATGTAGAAAGAAAATTAGACAAAGGCACGATTTGAACTCAATCTTGCCACTTCCATTAAGGATAACAAAAAGTCTTTCTAGAGATACATCAACAGCAAAAGGAGGGGCAGGGAAAACCTCCATTCTTTGTTGGACATGGAGATAAACATATTTACCAAAGATGAGGGAAAGGCTGAGGCATTTAACACCTTCTTTAGCTCAATTTTCAACAGTAAGACAGGTTGTCCTGAGGACAGCTGCTTCTGGGGTTTGTAGAGAGAAATAGGAAGCTGAACAGCCCCCCTGTAATCCTGGAGGGAACAGTCAGTGACCTACTGAGCTGCTTGGATCCCCACAAGTCTATGGGACAAGATGGGATCCACCCAAGAGTGATGAGGGAGCTGGCAGAAGAGCTCGCCAAGCTGCTCTTCATCATCTACCAACAGTCCTGGCTCACTGGGGACATCCCAGATGATTGGAAGTTGGGGAATGTCACACCAATCCACAAACAGGGACAGAAGAAGGACCCGGGAAACTCCAGGCCTGTCAGCCTGACCTCAGTGCCTGGCAGGGTTATGGAATCACACAGCACCTATGGATGGACAAGGGATCAGACCCAGCCAGCATGGGTTCAGGAAGGGCAGGTCCTGTCTGACCAACCTGATCTCCTTTTATGATCGGGTGTCCCGCCTGGTGGATGAGGGGAAGGCTGTGGATGTGGTCTGTCTGGACTTCATCAAAGCCTTTGACACCGTCTCCCACAGCATTCTCCTGAAAAAGCTGTCAGCCCACAGCTGGGACAGGGGCACTCTGTGCTGGGTTAGGAACTGGCTGGAGGGCCGGGCCCAGAGAGTGGTGCTGAACGGTGCTGATCCAGTTGGCGGCTGCTCACCAGTGGTGTCCCCCAGGGATCAGTGTTGGGCCCAGTTCTGTTTAATATCTTTATTGATGATTTAGATGAAGGGACTGAATCCACCATTAGTAAGTTCACAGACAACACTAAGCTGGGGTGAGTGTGGATCAGCTGGAAGGCAGGAGGGCTCTGCAGAGGGACCTGGACAGACTGGAGAGTTGGGCTGATTCCAATGGGATGAGGTTCAACACGGCCAAGTGCCGGGTCCTGCACTTTGGCCACAACAACCCCATGGGGAGCTCCAGGCTGGGCACAGAGTGGCTGAGAGCAGCCAGGCAGAGAGGGACCTGGGAGTCTGGATTGACAGGAAGCTGAACAGGAGCCAGCAGTGTGCCCAGGTGGCCAAGAAGGCCAATGGCATCCTGGCCTGGATCAGGAACAGCGTGGCCAGCAGGTCCAGGGAAGTGATTCTGCCCCTGTACTCAGCCCTGGTGAGGCCACAGCTCGAGTCCTGTGTCCAGTTCTGGGCCCCTCAGTTCAGGAAGAAGATGGAGGTCCTGGAGCGGGTCCAGAGAAGAGCAAGGAGGCTGTGAAGGGACTCCAGCACAAATCCTATTAGGATTAGCTGAGGGAGCTGGAGTTGTTTAGTCTGGAGAAGAGGAGGCTCATGGGAGACCTCATCGCTCTCTACAACTCCCTGAAAGGAGGCTGGAGCCAGGGGGGGGTTGGGCTCTTCTCCCAGGCAGCTACCAGTAAGACAAGAGGGCATGGACTTAAGCTCTGCCAGGAGAGGTTTAGGTTAGATATTAGGAAAAAATTCTCTACAGAGAAGGTGATCAGGCATTGAAATGGGCTTCCCAGGGAGGTGGTGGATTCTCTGTCCCTGGAGGTTTTTAAAAAGAGACTGGATGTGGCACTCAGTGCCATGGTCTGGTAACCACAGTGGTAGTGGATTGTACTTTATGATCTCTGAGGTCCTTTCCAACTCAGATTATTCTGTGATCTGTTCATAGCAATACTGAACTGAACTTTGTTATTATCTTCTTACTTCCTACTGCGGGAACCAGCCACAGACAAAAGCAACCTACATGGAAGAGAGGCACAAGCACCACTCACGCATACTCCAAGATTCAGAGCTTGAGTTGTGTCTGATGGAGACTTACTTTCCCCTTAGAAGATTGACAGTACTACCTAAAGTAGTGACAGAAGCTAGGCAAGTAAATTTATTTATACAGATACTAAAAATATCTTGCCTTTAGATTTCTTCATAGAGTGGCTAACCCTTTAAAAACCCAAAGGAAGCTTGTGTGCCTCCTTCAAGAATACAAAACAGAATACCGAATAAAAAACTCTGGGAAATGGTGCATTTACAAAAATGGATTCAGTACTAGTGTTGCTGGTGCAGCTATGAAGTCTTATTTCCATAAAGAGGTAGAGGTGCTAGCTGCAAAGCCCCAGGAAGAAATGACCACCACCAGTGACCAGCTGAAAAAGCTGCATAACATTTGTTATTCTTGGCATGGCAGTGATATTGGCTTTTCATAATCCTGAAAAACACTGGTGTGCCCTTATAGCAGCACTTTGAGGAATTCTACCCAGTTCACAAAGGCATCTATTCTATATTTTGATGTGCAGCAATAAAAACATTTCATATTGGCAGGGCCTGTCACAGCTGCTATAAATAATTTGCAGGTGGATCACCTGCAAACACAAGCTCTAGAACAAAAAACATTAAAATTAGCTGTATAAAGTTTCACAAAATATTGAAGAACTATGAACTATTTTCCTGCCATTAAGAATCACCACCACCATGGTCACATGGTCTTTTAAAATATCTACAGTCAAATTTACTCTAAATAAACATAACTCATGAATGGTAGATGTGGCTTGACCAGAATTTTCATACATGTCAGTTTAGTAGGTACTCCTTATTTCATTATTCCATTTATCATAAAATGTTCAGGGATTTGTTCATCTGCTTAAATGATAAAAACCCAGTAATATAAACTCTGATAAATACTGAACATTATTATTTCTCTCCTAAATGTATTTGTAGAGTTCTTATGTATGAACACCAGATTGTCAGAACAAAAACTTTAAAATCTGATACAGAAATCCAGAAAAGTGAACACTATTTTCAGGCTGCTCGTCAATTTGCCTCAATCCTGAACAGATGGGGAGTTAGCTCCATGGATGAAGTTATAACTTACTGACAGTGTGCATTCAGTTCATTATGAGCACCAGACTGTGCCTATTTCAACATTTATGTTTGTGGCATCAAGGAAGAGGCCGAATTCCACATCTGTTGGCGTTTCTTTAAGCAATTTATAGCAACTAGAACCCCAAGCCCTCAAGAAATTTAGCAATATCTGTAAGCACTTAGCATAAGCAAAGGCAGGAAAACAGTTTATGAAGAAGAAAGCCTTAAAAGATCTATTGCCTCTCCTATCCCATGTATTATAACAGTAAGTTGCATTTTAAAGCATTCAGTCTTTTTAACAATTATTTAGCTAAACAGATATTAATTCTTACCTGACAAATAGTATTCTTGATGTTATTCCAAAAAGCTGATTCAAAACAAGCTGTACCTCAATTGAACCAATCCATTGCCGTGACCCAACAAACTCTGCAGGCTTGTCCCCAGCATCAACCAGTGCCTTTGCAACATCATGATGAAGAATAAAAACAAAAGTCAACAACATATAGCAGGCAATTCCACCACTTTTTGTGAGCAAAGTTGGTTTATATACAGGAACTTGTTTTGAACCTAGCTAGTAAAAAAAATCAGACAAATGGATATCAAATTCATTCACCGTGGTTCTGTTTTGGAAATGTCACTTGAACACTAATACAGACAGTGCCTATAAGCACAGAATATAACTCCAGGTCTACATCAGACTTCCAAGCTGGGATGGTGAGCACTCAGCTGACTAATAATGGGAAGCATCATTTGTAGTGCAGAATCCACAGACTGGAGTACCTGTACTCCCACTCAAAGCATCTCAGAAAAGGATCCATAAAATAGTGCTCTGAGGAAGAGGCCACGGAAATACACTCAAGGCTGTTGTTTATGTCTTCACCATTCTGAGGCTTTTATGTTACACACAGCACTTGTGAGGGGCTTTTTCCACTCAGGATGCAAAGCCCACAGTCTCCTGCCCTCTTCTAAATGTCTAAAAATACATCAGGAGAGCATGGACTTCAGTTCCTTTAAGGTTTAGGTGTAGACTGAGAAATATTCAGGAAATGCAGTTTTAAGTTTAGTGCTCCTAGCCCTACTAAACAAGATGAAAGTGGTTTTATTGACTGAATCAAGCTTTACTATAAATACTCAGTAAATAAATATAATGCAAATGATTATTTTTATAAAGCTGGTGATAATTGGTGATAAATCAAGTGTTTCTTGATAGGCATACAGTATTAGCTACCCAAGATTAGGGTTTTTCTTCAGTGCATTAACAGAAACGAAGACATTCATGTATGCACTTGAGCTCACAATAGAAGCAGCAGTGAAGGAGAGTACAAAACCCAGGAAAAACCCACTACTCCAGAAGGCAAAACTGCCAAAGCAAGCAATAGATCAATTCATAGCACCTGGGGATTTATCTGATTTTAATACGACACACTGGGTTCTTTTTCTTTCATTTGTCAAAAACTGTGAAAATGTCAAAATCGGAGCTTTTAATAGAACATTAGTGCAAGAAAATATTATGAAGACTATTTTAATGGACCTTAGTTGTACAGATAATGTCACCTGGCACTGAGAAACATTTGGAGACAGATGTCCTATAAAAGAATCTGTTAAAATTAGTAATTCAGAACTACTATAGTTCAATTTAAGAGATAAATTAAAACTATCACACCAATTGGAAATATTTAAAAAATAATCTATACAATCTTTTCTACACAAATTCTGGACGAATGCATAAAAAAATGAATCTGCTTAAATGCTCTGTACCTGTTGAATTTCCTTATGTGTTGGTATAGGTGTATCAATGTAACCTTGGTGCTTGAACCAAGAACAGATTGTCTGCAAAGACCGATAGGCACAGCCCCAGCCACTGTCATCCATCCGGTCCTGCGTGTAGTGGTGGTAACTGTATACACCCTGTACTAAATACACCTGCACAGAAACAGAGAATACAAATGCATCTGATGACACTTGCCTCCCTTTTCAGAGAAGTGATATGACTTGTCACTTGCATGTAAAAACTTTCAGCTGGGGACTGCAAAACTTTCAAAGAATGGAAGGGGTGTTGTTCACACATTTTGTTTCCTAAATATCTCCACTCACAGTTTTAGGGTCTCATCCTGGTTCAGAGAAACTTTCAAAATACATGCTAAAAACAGTACATACTTTTTGAGAAAAGGCAGTTTCTTTGGGATAAATACAGCTAAAACAATGCCATTATGAACACAGAATCTCTATTGCTTAAAGGCCCAGTCTTTTACTTTGCTCTCTCTCATCTATACAATACTGACTGTCAAAAGGACTTCTTTTCACAACAAATCTCCAGAAAAATAAAAAATACTTTCTTACAAATGTTTCAGTTTAAACTTACCATACCAGCCTCTGTACCAGGTGAATTAAGATGTAAATGTGGATTTCTGAGATACCCATCTTTATATGGCTCATCTGGAAAATGATAAGCATTTGCTCTCTTGAAATATGGTCTGTCACAAGGCAGATTGAATAACTCATGTAATTCCTACATGCAAGTTGCAATAAAAATAAAGAGCAAAATTCAACTTTTGGATTAAGAGAAAAACCACATGGTAAATAGCAATAGAGACGTGAAGGTTTTTAAGAGCATAGTTTAGTAAATTTAATTAAGCAGATTTTAATATATTAATATTTAGCGTGTAGGTTTACTACAAGATCTCACCACTTAAAGGCAGCCCCTCCAGGCTTGCCTCCTCTCTAAAGGACCCACTATTTTATGCAGACCTGTTAAATAATGCTTGCTGCTGTAGCCCCACTGAAGATGCTGTGAGTGACATGTATCTACTGAGAGTATGGTAAAATACATCATAACAGAAAAGGATTACAGCTTTAGCTATGTAGTAGTGTATGTATACACACTCTGAATTTTAATATTCACTGATAATGAAGACATGCAAATAACACATACTGAGATAAAGATACTGAGCTTATAGTTTAAGAAGATTCTGTCTACTTTTAAATCTCTTAAGCACTATTTACTATATGGCAGCCACATTTAAAGAGATACCTTGTTGTACTTCACCAAGTTTAAGACTGAAAGGAGTGATGAGATCATCTAGGATAATCATAGAATCGTTACAGTTAGGAAAGGCCTCCAAGATCATCAGGACTAACCATGAACACCACTATGGCAACTAAACCATACCATGAAGTGCTATGTCTACCTGTTTTTTTAACACCCCCATGGATGAAGGCTCCACCACTTCCCTGGACAGCCTGTTCCAATACCTGACCACTCCTTTAGTACAGAAATTTTTCCTAATATCCAATCTGAACCTCCCCTGTTGCAACTTCAGTCCATTTCTTCTTGCCTATCACCAGTTACGTGGGAGAAGAGAATGACCCCCACCTTGCTACCACCTCCTTGCTGATTAACTGAGGCAGCAGATGAGAGACTCAACTCTGAACATCAGCTACAGTAATGCTTGCTGAGCATCAGCAGGCAACATTGAGCAGAACACAGAAAGCAGACTTAATGTGCCACCAGTGCCCGAGACCTTTGCAAATGCAACAAATACATTAGGTTTTATATACCCAGAAATAAAAAAAACCCAAAGCTTCTACACCTCTAAAGCAGCAGAAGATTCTTTTGACACTCTCCCTATATGGAACGGTGTGCCCTGAGCCCAGAATCTGCCACACAGGGCTCAACCTGAGAGGACTGCCACATCAGAATATTTTTCCACCTGGTCCATATTTGTTTTTGTAGATGCACCAACACAGAAAGCAAAAACCAAACAAAAGCTAGCTAAAGCTGGTCAGCTGTGAGCCACATAAAGCAGCCCTCCCCCAAACAAACAAACCACTCAGCAACACAACCCTAAGAAAGAAACCAAAATGAATAAAAAATCCCAGCCTTAACCTTTTCAGGACATGTGTTAAAGCTCTAAAGTAGTAACATGCAGCAAGCAATCTGATACTCTACCATGAAAATGATGAAAATACAGTATTGGAAGTATAATTTAGGCAAAACCTATCTAAATAAAGTTTATATTGTTCCCTTCCAAGAACAAAATCTGGCACATTTTATAAAATAACTTCTAATAAATCAAGCTTTCATATACAGTATAATGCCTCAGTTATAATAAAAATAAATTTAAAACCAGCAGTATCTGTTAGTATTTATTCTACACTGGTTAAGTGAAAAGGTTTACCATTACTTCCTAGAATAATCATAACAATGAAAAAGTAAAAACAAATAAAAATCAGGTACTGTTACTATTTGTTGATTTGTTGGCTTTACCTTTCTGTAACTTTCCAGTTGATCATCTGAAATGCCTGTAGGATAAGAGATTGTTACAAGGTGATTTTTCCCTGGTAACATGAAATGAAATTGTTCTGGTACCACAACTGACATTCCCTTCATATATTTCATGATACATCTTTCCATGTCAGATAATTGCCTGTGGATTGCTTTCACCAGGAGATTTTGTACCCTGCAAAGTAAAAGGGAAGATACTTAAGAAGTAGAACAGTGATAATGGGCCATTTTCTCCCACAGCTCTGATAGCTACACAATACTTATATTTGCACCTGGTCTGATGAACTTGTTACTTCCAGGCTTCCACTCTCAGAGAGAAAGGCAGAACCTTATCATGCTTTACTCAAACATGTTTGCACAAAGAAACTGTTCCCTAATAACTTAGCTCTCCAAAGTGCAGGTACCCTGGTCTTGTATCAGAAACACAACTATAATGAGCATTTGCTGAAAGAAATATTATATATTACTGTTTGAGGCGTTTCTTTGCATTTTATCCATCCAATTTAGCATCCTTTGGAGTAAAAGCCTATGGAAAAATTCAAGGAAAAACTACAGAAGAAGACTCCAATGTTTTCTACATTCATTTACCCACCTGGAGTCTTTAACAAAGTCTGAGATTACAAAGGCTCATGAAATAGATTCCGACTCTCACTTTTATATGCGTGCTCACATAAAAGGATTTTCAGGACATTTTCTTGGCTTTCTCAGTTCCTTGCTAAGCAATGTTTAAGAGTTATCAGTTCTACCAGACACTGATAAACTTAATTTTTTGAATATAGCAAAGGATTGTGTCTGAAAATTATTAAAGCTAACAGCTGTCTACAGGAACTTTTATTATTTACATAATTAAATTCCATTGCAGAGATACTATATGCTGCTCCAATAAACAAATCAATGATACAGCTTTACTTCACTATTTCAGGAAAATGCAGAAATGAAGATGGAAAATTACAAATTCAGGATAACACTTACTTTCCCCATGTTTCTTCTGGAGAAACAGATACAACAACATCAACTGGTAATGTCATATTAACGTAGTGATGTTCCTTATTTTCCCTTTCAATGACTGGAGCCAAAGGAGCTAATGGAGATGTCATTTCCAACATGAGGTCTATATTGATTACCTGCTGCTGCAGAGAATAAAGACACCAATAGCACATGCACCAAGAGGGCAAAAGTAAGATTGTAAGTACTTGATATCAAACTTCATAGTGAAATTCTTGGGGTTAAAAAAAAAAAAAAGAAAAGAAAGCTAGCAATGTTAAAGACAAACTTCTACATGCTGATCTACTGTAGCTGGATCTCTTCTGTCACAGCGAATGTCAGTGAGTTTAAAAGCATTATTTTAAGACATGTCAATGTCTATTCATCTACAGAAAAGCCTAGGGAGGGCAAATCTAAAAATACTTAAATGATATGTTGCATGGTATAATAACTTATTAATATGGTTAGACACATACCGTATCTTGTAACATTTTATCCTTTTTTTTGCCAAGCTTTCGTTTGGTCTCATCATCTTGATCAAATCTGAAGTATCAACAAAAAAAAAATGTCTGCAATGTGAAATTAATCTTTTGTTGTAATTTTTAAAAAATTATTTAAATATACTCACTGTATAAACCGTTTTATCTCCTTACAAGCAGAATCATCAGTC
This sequence comes from Phaethornis superciliosus, assembly GCA_023637945.1. Taxonomy (NCBI): domain Eukaryota; kingdom Metazoa; phylum Chordata; class Aves; order Apodiformes; family Trochilidae; genus Phaethornis; species Phaethornis superciliosus. The sequence continues at coordinate 22,392,874 of JAJQWJ010000005.1, read as the reverse complement.
AGCTCTGGAACAGTGTTCGTACCACTGTTAGGCCACACATAGACTGAGCTGTGGCAAATTCTTAACACAAGAACATCTGAGGACAGTTTATTTGCAAGATCACTGAAAACATATCCTATTGCCTTTTTTGTTGATGCCTCTGAAACACAATAAGGATAAAATTAGCCTAGAAAATTCCCTCACTTTTGTTACAGTTACTGGGAGAACATTTTAAAAAGTCTGGTATGGTTTGACTTAGACTAAAAACCAAAGTGCTGTTAGGATAAGAAAAGTGTCTGTCAACTGAAACTGAGATATGACTTCACTTCGCAGGTCTGTCTCAACTATTTACTCATTTCTGCCTGAACAAAAGCATACAGTTTCTCTCAGATGCTGTCAAATATGAAGAGATGAATGAACTACAGAAGAATAAGCTATGCTGTAGCTGGCTCTCACATCAATAACCCCTAACCAAGCCAACAGTCACAAATTAACTTCTATGTACACACTTTTACATGTTGTTATATTCAGTTTTCTGAGTAAATCCTGGAAAAATTCAATTGGAGTCACATGCTTCTGACTTCCTATCATTCAAAAATACAAACCAAAATCATACTAAATTTTTTTGAAAAGCAGGGCCTACACTCCAACTGCAGACAAAATTTTGACCAACATAAATCTGTAACTGTAAGTCACACCCTGGCTAGCCTGAATCTCTATTACTGGCATAGTCATCTTTCAGAGTTTGATTTGACACGTCACTTTGGATGTGACAAAGCAACTTTTGCACATGACCAGTATTTTGCCACTGAAAAAAAAACCATTAAAAAACATTACTTGTTATATAACAAGTTATACATAGCCTGTCAAGCCATCAAAGACTATGTTGAATTGCATGTCTTTAATGTGTTAACTTAGGTTTGGCTACTACTAGTTTACTTTTGCACTAGTACTGTGTAAAATCCACAGTATTAGAAAAATCAAACCCCAATGTATTCAGCTACATTTCTGCAAAAAGAAAAACCTCAATGGCTACAGATAGCCTTGAGCAGACTTTCTGAAATGAATGTTACAGTAGTGTAAGAATGTGGAACTAGTACAGCCTCTTAATGCCATATGTTGTACTCCCTTCTTATCACATGGAATTGCAGTATGTGGTATCACCTAAATTCAGTAGAATAACAAATTATCTTGCTCATCTTCTCTACTGCTCTAGAAAGAGTGGACCTCAAAAATGTAATATTAATATAATCCTGCATAAACAAAATCTTAGTCATTAATTTTTTTCTGTTTGCTTAGGATTTCAGAGTCAACTTTGGATTCAAACCGCAAAGTGACCCCAATATTGTATCCATAAGCAGGAAATATATGTAAGTAAAATTACCTAAGAATGGCAATTTAAAGTTTACTTCAAATTAAAAATAAAAACATATGATTGAAAAAGAGAGTCAGAAAATTAATGAAGATAAAAAATAACAAATTTCATATTATTTTCTTTACAGGTTTGGGAAGAAACACTTTTGATGAAATGCCAAGGCAATAAACACCATAACTAGTTAATTCATAAAGGGTTATTTAACTAAATGTTAAGAAATCTATTACAATCTTAAAGACATACCATCAATAGTTGCTAGCTGAAATGCAAGATCCAAGCCTCCTCTTATTCTAAAGAGTATGTCCATTGCTTCAAGAATTACCTGAACAGAAAAAAACCAATGAAAATTAGCAGGTGTTTCAACATGCTTTTTCTCAAATTACAATCGACTGTTCTTATACAAGGGTGTTCCAGCACACCAATAATTACTGCAGTTGCTCAGGGTGTGAGAGGCCAGTGAATGAAGCCAGTAGCAAAGCAGCAGAGTTGCTGGAGCCTGTACCTCAATAACTGCTACAAACACAGCTCTTAAAACACTTCCTACCTAAACTAGCAAGTCTTAACTCTATACTTTTCCCATTTAGAAATATGTTGAGTAAAATGCCGTCATTTCTCACTGTTTCAAAACAAATGCTATGTGAGTGAGTCTGACCTCACTGATTCGCAATTGTCTCAAAGGAGCAATTTTAAAGTGAATGGCCCTGGCTAGGGTGGAGGAGCCAGCTGGCCAGAGCTGAGCAGGGGGTGACACCTCAGGATGTGATAAGACCTACTGTGTGGAGACTTCTCCTCTTCTCTGAGCACCAGCCTGCAATGCCGGGTGGTCCCTCCAGGCACGACTGAGCCACCGTGGTTGTACTTGTGAAGTACCTGGCTAAGGGGCCTGGAACAGAGCAAGGATGGCACCAGGAAAAAGATAAGAATTGATGACTGTGTGGGGGACTACAGCCTTCTGCTCCCCTCCAGGCAGCCTGTCTCCCAATGAACCTGCTGACTGACAGCTGCCCCTTCGGAACAAAAGGGACTCAGGGGTATATCTATGGCTGTCCATGCTTTGGTTTTGTTGTCTCTTGACCCGCTGCCATTTCTGCATCAGACCCTGTCCAGAATCAGCACCATCCTGAAGAAACTCGCTGGACAGCCAGACCCCTGGTAGTGACTCTCTGTCTCTCATTCTTCCCACTTTCTTACCCTTTATTTCTCCCCTTTTCTCTCTCATTCTTTCTTACCACTTTGCTACCACTTTTCCTCTCTCTCTCTTTTGCCTGGCTCTATATTTTTGCCTGTGTCAATTGTCAAGTAAAATCTGCTTGCGCTAGAGTTGGACTTTGTTTCATGGATCCAAAACAAAAATAAATTTTCAAAATTTTCATGTTACCTCGGACCGTAACACAATGTTTCCCATCTTATGAGACTTCTTCCAGTTCAAGTAAACCAAGGACTGCTCTGAGCATTAGAGCAGAAAAGTAATTATGTACATTCATCTCATTTAGTAAATCACGGCTTCGGGAACAGAAAAAAAAACCAACATAAAAAAAAAGGCCACAGACTCTAGAACCCAGGCAGAGTTTTACATTTGACAGAGGAGCCGTATATTGTAGAACAGAGACCACCCAGCTGTTTCTTTCCCCTTTCAAAGTCTCTGCTCCGTGTTCCCACAGCTACCTGTCACAGATATTTTTCCATGAATTTCATCCAAGAACTCATCCAATGGAACATTGGTGTTGTACTGAGAGAAGACTTTCTCAGCCAGATCGATTCCTGTCAAGCACAACACAGCACCCCAAAACTGCAGTGCCAGTATGGAGGAACAAAAAGCGACCGCCCAGAGGAGGGTGGGCATTGCTCAATCTAACATGCCACAAAAAGAAATGCTTCGCAGCCTCAATCCCTCTAAAAAGAAGCCACCAAGCACCTATAGGAGAAATCACGCAGTCAGACCCTTTGGAAAGCCTTACAAGGCATGGGAAACTTCCAGGTGCAGTGCTGTCATTACCCATGAAATCAGAGAATCAGCACAGGACTCATTTTATTTCCACCAGAAGTATTATAAGCAAAAATATATATAAAAAATACATGCATGGCTGATGAAAATACAAGCATCCACCCTTGTAGCTTTGCAAAAAGGATTATGAAATCACTCCGTGATTCTGGAGTGCTCAGGTTTACTCCAAGAAAACAGAAAAGGCCAAGAGTGCAATGCCTGAAAACCACATTCCTGAGTCAGAAGCAGAGCCCTGATAAAGGAGCTTTTCCTACAACCCCCCGACAAAAGCCAGGCAGCCCGAGAACCCCAAAATCCCCAAAGGCGCCGGGAGCACGGCTGCTGCCAGGGGCGGGCGAAGGCGGCAGCGGTGTCACTGACCCCCTGACACAGACCGCTCCCCGCACAGGGCTGCCCCTGGGGCTGGGGGCACCAACGCCGCCGCGGAGCACCCGCGGAGCAGCCGCGGAGCAGCCGCGGAGCAGCCGCGCAGATAGGCACCGACCCCCAGACAGCCCCGCTCCACACAGGACGTGAACCCTTGGGGCTACTGCGAGGGGAAGCCAAGTTCCCCGGCCCCACTGCCAGCCCAGCCCAGCCGCCTCCCCGCCGAGCCCAGACCCCCGCGGCCCCAGGCAAGGTCGGACTCACCACGTCCCTCACCGCCGCTGCGGAGCTCCCGCCAGCCCGCATCCTTCCCGCGCATGCGCGCTCCCGACGGAGAGGAGCAGAGGAGGGGAGGGGCGGATCCGCTGCCCCGCCCCGGGCGGGAGCCACGTGACCGGCAGCCTCCGCACCTCTGCACTGCGGAGCTGCGCAGCCGCCATCGCCTCGGGCTGGACCAATGCGGGCAGCCGGGGGGGTGCGGGGTGTTGTAGGTGGGGGTTCCCTCTCTGCTTGTTGGTCTTTCCCGGCTCCGGGGTAACCGGCACCAACAGAGGGCGGGAGGCGGCTCGGGGCCTTCCCCGCCGCCCTCCCGCCTCTCGTTACGCTCTTATCCGTGTGGTACCGGTTCCGGCAGCTCGGTGCCGCCGTACCCATCGGTTCCCACTTGATTCAGCAGCCGTCCCGTACGGGTGGGCTGGCGCCCTGCGGTGCGGTGCGTAGAAGTGACCTTTCTTGAGCTTGGGCATCCCCCCGTAGGTGTAGTTGACGCAGCGGGTGCAGTATCAGCGCTCTGTGGCGCAATACTGGGATTTCCTCACCTTTCCTACACGTTCTTTGGGAGCAGCTCCAGAATCTGCTGCCTGTTTGCTGCCTCGGAATACTGCTGCCAGGCTCCTCCGCCTCCTCACTTCTCTCCTCAGTCGCCTCGGACTCCTGAGGTCCGAAAATCCTTCCCGTTAATCCCTCGATCAACGACACTTGCTTTACACTGTATATAGTTTAATTTCGGGTCTGTTTATTTTTGATAAATTATTCCTATCCTTACCAACAGTCCAAATTAGTTTCAGAACAGCGAACCCTTAAATTAATTTCCAAGGGTCAGTTCTCTGTCCTTTCAGTTCTATTCGTTGTCACCTGCCCTTGGGTTCCTTACCCAATGTCTCTATCTGACAATAATCAGAAAAAAATACCAAGTATTGTTAACGGATGGTGCATTTTACAGTGCATGAACTTCCACACCTTGAAAAAATGAAATGCTTCCAACTCGAGAAAACTTAAAAGCTACACCTTCATGTAGGATACTGTAATGTGTGATACCAATCCTTCAGGGTTTCCTGCTTCCTGAGTTACTCTCATTCCTACCTTCCATTTTACCCCACAGTTAACACCTGTATTTAGTCTGTATTCTACCCTAATGTCTTAACTTCCCTGCTTTGTTTTGAGCTGTATGGACACAAATACTTCAGCAATTTATTTGCATATCCTTGATTTATTTTTTTTTTTTTAATTCTTAGATTGCATGACCTTCAAGAAATAGCTTTCCTAACTTACTAATCAGTTTCTTCTACCTTAATTTACATTCCCAGTGAATTTACCAGTTATTGCCATCTTCCTTCTCAAGGCAGTTCTTCCTCTAGCTGACTCTAATTCCCATTTCAACTAGTTTTCACTCTGGGAATCATATCTCTGCTAATTTTTTGGTAATTGTATCTCAGGTGCTAAGCCTGCTCTCTACTCAAGCCCATGGGTTTCTCTCACTTGTTGACCAGGCATTTTCCTTAGTTGTGTCAGGCTCCAATGAGGGTGATGAGGGAAAACTAGCATTCACTGTAAATAATTTGCAGTACAACCAAGAAGAAATGTGAAATATTTACCACAACTTGGTCCCGGATTGCAGTTAGATGGCTTCCAAAATTCCTCTCATGTTTTATCTGAGACTTGTCCATGCAAAGACCTTCAGTACTGTTATTAGAAAGTGACTGAAAACTGCTGCTAGAGGTGATAACCTACAAGGTGAAGGGAGCTGCTTGGCATGTTTTATTAGGGCATGTTAATGCCACTAAAACATGTCACCTTAGTACCCTGAAGATATCTGTTAAAATTTTTTAGCCCCAACTATGTAAATTCAGTAAGAGTTGCACCAATTGTATTACAAATGCATTTGATTTGCTCTCTCTGCTTATCCTTTGAATTTGTTTAACAGAGGAGATACAATGGTGTCTGGATCCCACATTTGTCCTATGAGCATCAAAAATATCCATCATATTGTAGATTATTCAGATTACTTTTATTGCTAATATTTTTAAAACAGAACTTCTTGCATTTTACTTAAATAGCCTTTTTTTTTGCAGGTGTAGACTAACAAACTTTTGCAGTGGAACAAACAAACAAGGATACGTCGACCCTTTGAGTGTAGTGCACTGCCAAACAGATCCAGCCATGCCTGCAGAAGGGAAAAGTGATATGGAGAGGATTGGCCTCTTCAGTGAAATGGGTTATGTTACCATTGGAGACAAATATGTATCACGTTATATGCGTAAGTGCATTTAATTTTAATCACTGTTTAATGATAGGCACTGCCCCAGTATCTCTCTACTTTCAGAATTGCTATTTTCTAATATTTTTGTTAGACGGAACTGATTTTTCATACATATTTTTTGCTTAGACCTACATTATTAAGAGAAAAGCTTGATATGCTGGAATGAATGTATTGAAGAAAGGAAAAATACAGTAAAACTGAATAATATGTATGAATGATTGATAGAATGTTTCAGTGTATGCATTTCTTTTCAATATTGATTTTCTGTAAGTTACCAGTATTTTCCTGCTTTTGTGAAAAACAGTAGTGTTATTTGTGTGCTCTTTCAGCAGGTTTTCTGTTACTGATGATTGCATTGTCATTTTTAATAGTGTTGCAAATATTTGCTGTTCTGCTATGACTCTTGCGTGAGATTCCCCATCCTGTCTTTTAAAATAACATTCTGCTTTTCTTATTGTTTAATGGGAATACTCACCAAGAAAGGTAATTTTTGTAATTTGTAAGGTTACAGAGATTGACCCTCTGCAGATGCTTTAAAGTGATAACACAAAATAATCCTGACTTCTCAGGACAGGCATTTCTGCTGTGTTGTTTTGTCAATGATGAACATGTCCACCAGAAGGCCAGTTGATGCTTTGCTGCTGAGTGTTCAAAACCCAACTGGGGGCTCTTAAGCTCTTCTACCTGGTCTGTAATCTAATGGAAGAGAAAGATGCTCCTTTGAAGTCTTACTTATTGTATTTAAATAGGGATCAGCTGTGACTCTGAAGTGTAGTCTGGAATAACCAATCTCACTCCATTGCACCTAAAGGAAGTGCAGAAATTAGAAAACTAAAACTAGGTGCTGTGAATACCTTCTTATAGCATTGTCTTTCAGGCACAACCATTTATTTACATGTGTGATTCAGAAATTAAGTGATCTTTGGTACATTTTTTGAGCTACCCAGATGCAGACCTTAGTTTTTTAATGTAGGCTAAGAGAATCACTAACACTGAACAGGTTTTTACAGTGCTTGCTTTTTTAAAGGTCCTTTTAACGAAGCTGCAAGCAAGAACAGACAGATGTTACCTGGGGGGTCCAAAACATTGTCAGCTCTGCAGGCAGGTTATTTTGATCCTCAGTTTGTGAGGATTTTTGAAGCTGAAGCCTACTCAGACCCTGTTCAGCTACGGAGACGCTATAGAATGTCAGAAGCAAAGAAAAATTTGGGCAAAGCTTTCCTTCCCACTAATGGAGACAAATGGCCGTAAGTGTTATGATGTTTTAAATTGTCAGATCTCATACAGTAGCCACTGCTTTTTTTTCCTGTTCTGTTTTGTGGTTTTTTTGGGGAACAGGGACAGAGGGTTGGTTTTGAGGTGGGTCGGTTTTTTTTTTTTTTTGTTTGCTTTATTTTGTTTTGGTTTTTTAAACCACTGTACCTGTAGCTTAGTGGACCAAATTGCCATTCATCTATTTAATTAGTTTGTCTCAGTCCTTTTCTCCTTTAGCATGCTGCTAAAGTCCTTCCTCTTTAGCTGCATGATCATGTGCATCAAGAGCATGTCATGCATTAGTCAGCAAATACTGATTTCCAAGTTGGTCTTTAAAAAATGGTCTTTATGAATTCCTGCAGCTTTGAAGATGGAGGTATTTCTCCTAAATTTCTCCTATTTCTCCTTTTAATTTTCTTCTTAGACAACACAAAAAGTTAATCAGTCCTAACATCTCCCAGGGAAAAAAATATTTCAGGCAGATACCTCATGTTGCTTGCCACTCCATTATCATACCAACACTCTTTAAACTTGTAGGAAAGACTGTCCTGTCATCAAGCATCAAGTCTGTCTCCTTTGTGTCAACTGACTCCTCTGTGTCTCTATTTGTGAATTGGTCTCTACCAGTGTTACTTCACCTTGTTGGGGCAAAATTAAAACAACCCCTACTAAGAATAATTGTATTATTAAAATACCTTAAAACTTGATTGCTGCTCCCATCCTGTTTCTTTTTCTTCTGTAACACTGTGAACGTGACTGATCTAGTAGTAGATCCATGTCCAGTGGGTCTGATCTGACTTTATATTTAACTCTTGGGATGTATATGGATTTTGAGTTTTCTTACTGTAGTTTTAGCACACTAGCTATGGAAAGCCTGGAATATTTGCAAAACATTAATCACGGTGTTTGTTTACTAATTTTTAGATGTGGACTTGGCACCTATTATGGAACCATAGGAGGACCATATCCATACTTTAGTGCTCAACTGAAATCCAGAGAAAGATATGTTCCTCCTGGAAAGAATTTTTATACTAATCCAGGAAAGAAAGGAACTGGATACGGGTAACTTCACAATATTGCTTCTTTCAGAGTATTTATTAAATATTTGTGAGTACTGAGCACCTAAGTAATCAATTTTGTTTTTGCAGTTATCCAAACCTTACCATAGGTGAACAATATCCACACAAACCTGATGGGTATGATCTAGAAAGAATAAATGCAAAGGTAAAAATATTTGCCTTTATTATCAATTAGGGTCATGATTATTTATTACAGTTTACATGAACTTATTACTTGTGCTGTTTCCTTTCATTTGAGATGAGTAATGTCTACTTACAAAGTGGAGGAAGGAAAACAAGTTAATGAGCATCCTGTACAAAAAAGATTTAGGCATTGTTAATTTATTATTTTTCCTCTGAGGCACTGGGCAGTATCCTATCTAAGATCTACCGTGCAGTATTTGACGTTAATTTTTTATTTGGAGACAGCAAGAATAATAATACTTCTGTGCTGCTGTCAAAAGACTGGGACCTCATTATCCTAGGTGCTATATAAAAAAAACGCGTTCCTTTTTTCACATAAGTTTACAAATATAAGATAGCTCATAAATTTGCTTGTACTGATTTTAGTTATCCTGCATATTTCCATCCCATGTAGCGAGAAATAGCAGCAGGAGGGTATATGTTGGTCTAGGATAACAAAAAGTTTAGACAAAACAGTTTAGCTACCTTCATTTGAGATAAATTAAATTCAAAACTAAGCATTCAGAACAGAAAATGAGAACAGAGGAAAGAGGGAGGTGAGATGGTTTCTGCTGGGTGGAGAAAAGGAATTTGCTCTGATTGATTAGCATGAATTGCCAAGTGATAATGTATTGCTGAGGGTACACTATATGCTTGTCTTGTGATTGTTGGTAATGTTTTAACCTGTTTTATTTTGAAATGGAATCTGGGAAGAATAGTCAATATCTCCCATGGCACCATGAACCAATTCTTAGAGAAGGTTCTAAGGTGCTCAGAATCTGGGAACTGTAGTGGACAGGGGTCACAAATATGAGCAGCTGGGATGCATGGATACAGAATGTTTAAGCATTATATATGCATGCATGTCCAAGATACAGGTATTCCATACTATTAGACACATCTTAGATGAACAGTGCTTTTCCTGACATTTTCTCACCCTACTTCTGTAGTGATTGTTGTGCTTCTTGCTCAGTAAATCAACATTCCATTGTACATGGTGGTTGTATAAAATACCTTGATTATCAAACAAGAGAAAAGAAAGTTAGAGTTAACATTATCTAAGAATAAATGAAAATTATTTCCTTTTTTCTATTAGAATAACATACAATAAAAATCTTCAAGATTTGTTTTACAGTATTCTACAATTTTCTAAGTATTTGTTTTGCAGAAAGCACAAGAGCTACATAAACGATTGCTTAAAGGAGGGCCTTTCAAGTTAAATCTATATCCCCAGGAGTATTTTGATGCGAATCCCTACTTTAGTGATAAACCTTTGCCACCTGTGAGGAAAGCACTTCCGAAGAAGCCAATTGCACCACCTTTCAAACCAAGTTCTCCTGGTAAAAAGGTTAGTTAAATATTCAGATATTTCTTGTCAAAAGCTTTGCATACAGCATTAAGTATTACATTATTAAGATAGTAAAAAATATTTGGTTTTGCTATTAATTTCTTATTTTTCTTACAGAAGATGGTATTCCATTTACTTAGTTTTCAATTTACAAAGCAGTGTATTCTCTCATTTGGAATCTGATTTAGAATTCGCCAGCTCTTCAGTAGCTAGCAGAAAAAGAGGAAAAGGATACGAACAAATATACTTGGAAGGGCTTAGAAGACATAAGAAATAAAACCTGGAGTTAATATGAAGGATATATAGGGACATAGCTCATTGGTTCCAGTTGTTTATTGTTATTATTTATGGCTTTGCATTCCATAAAGCTCCATCTTGGTATATTTTTTGTGATGAGATACTAAATTTATGCCATTTCACCTTAGGCTAGAACTCAATTTCACATTGAAATGGGTCTAAGATGCATAAATACCTTTCTTAAATGACTCAAGATACCTAATACAGTAACACTCCTCAATCTGTCCCTTTTCAGCTCTTCATTTTGGAGTTCCATTGCCAATTGTTTGATATTGTGCTCTGCTAACCACTGTTTTCCTAGTGTTATGTCCTTTACCCATTACTTATTTGACTGACATTGATTAATCTGAGGGAGATGATGGTAGCAAGAAAAATATAACTATTCAGAAAGAGACAGCAAAAATACTTACACGGGAATAATTGTGTTGGGTGGATATGAGACAGCTGAGAGCTTTCAGAATGGGAATCTGTTTAGAAAATTTAGCTGCTAGAAAGTCAGCACTTCATCTGGCTGACAGGGCTGGTGATCTTCCTCCAGGCTCCCCATCCTTCACACCATATGCTCACATCATATATTCATCCCCATACTTCACACCATATATTTAAATTATTTGCACTCCCCAAGCCACTGCATGTTTTCCCTCTCCGCTGTGTAAATTCTGATGGGCAAAATTGCTATATTTTTGATTGGATCACTTACTCCTGCACTTTTCAGGAGCAGAAAGACTGTGGCATTTAGCTGTGCTCATGGATTGCAAAGAATTAATCATGTCTCTGCGTGTTTTTACACTAAAATTTGCCACTCTGGTAGTACTAGTGGACATGTTTCAGGAAAAGCAATGGTGTATTTAATTCCATATGTCAGAAAGCTTATTGATACTGATGCCCAGGCCCTGCTGTACATAACAATCAGGAAACACCAGTACTGCACATGGCAAACTGATAGCAACGCAGGAATTTTTGGATTTTGCCACAACATAGCTCATTTTAGTGACTTATGCTTCTACCTTTTTGTCACATTTTTAATATCCTTCCCTCGAAATCCAGGCTTAGGAAAGAAATTTAAAACTAGGAATACATCAAAATAATGACTAAAATTTTCCTTAAAGTTTCCATTGCAAATTTAAAGTATATTTGTTTTTTTATATATATGTGGTGTAGTCTGTTATTCAGTATCCTCACATGCTTTTGCATGAGAAATATTTTATTTAAGTATATTTATTATATTGGATTGGTTTTTTTTTTTTTTCAGTGTGGGGGCATGAAAGCAGGCACATTTGATCCTTACCCAAGCCATTCCACTGACCCTTACTTAACTAAAAAGCCTAGGGCTGTCACAACTACTAAGGAAAAACAGATTTTTCATCCTCCTCCGGGACCAAAAAGCAGACCTGTTACAAGCATAGTAACTTTAAATGTCTCAAGGTAAGCTCCTTCAATTTGAGTTCATTCTTCATGTATACTGTCTACCAAAAGTCATTACCACAGCTGTTCATTACTGTCTAAAATAACTGAAGAAAGGAATTACTAAGAAAAGGATGAGAGAAGAGATATCTAAGGATCTTAGCTTTTTAAATGTATTCCTACTCTGTTCTGTTAATTCAATTTGCTTCATAAGGCTGAGCATATCATAGAGACCTTTGAAATCATGCTATACAGGTGTCACTGAAAATTTATTTTATTAATTATTTCTGATTTTATAAATGTAAAAATACCAGGAAAGTTCAACAAAATATGTTGTTTCCGTTATGTTTATGGATTAAAATTGGCTCCCTCTGCTGGCAAACATAATACTAGATAATCTAAACCTGTGAAGCTTTTGAAACAAGGATACCCAAATTGGATTCCTAGGCACAAACATGTCACTGTGTAATGTTAGAAGAGATTTATAGTACATACACAGATAGTAGTGTGGTAGATTAGCATGTAGTTCTATACCTTTTTATGTTACTAAAATATAAACCTTCTATTTAAATTTATTTTCTGCTTTTGGCTCAGTTGTAATTCAAGCAGAAATGAAGACAGTGTTCTTTAAAGTTATACAGATAAATTACTTTCAAATTACTTCTAAGTAATACTACTTCTAAGCAGACTTCTAAGATTGCATGCAGAACAGCTAAGCATATTATTTTGCATGCTTCATGAATAATATGAAATGTAGAAATTCTTGATTAAAATTTGAAAAACTGTCATAGAGAAATCTGCTTCACATTTGTCATTTGTCTTTTACATATCATATGTGAAGAAGAAATACACCTCCCTTATTCACCCATTGTTTTATCTGCTTTATTTCAGCATGAATTGACATTTGCGTATTCAATTTTTAAGTTGCAGGGATAGTTTGAAATTTTTACTTACACTGATATGGCATATTATTTCATATTACTTTACAGTACTAATGGAAAGTAAGAAAGAATTGAAAATAATTTATTGGTACACCAAAAAGTGTGCTAACCACTAACACTGATGTAAAAAGTACAACTTTCCATGTATGCACCGGTGCTTTTGAACTAGGAAAAGAGAAAAAGATTGGTATTTTGGTCTGCTTAGCCTTCTTGTCAGTGTGTTTGCTTTGGTGTTTTATGAATAGAATAAAAATTCACAAATAGAATAAAAATTCACATCCCCAAATGAAATATTTTTATTAGGGAAAAAACCTCTAATTGTATGTGAAATTGGTTTCAAAATTGGAAGAGGAGGGACTGATTGTAAAGTATCACTATATCATCACTGATGCAATTAGGATGAACTCATTAAAAATATTTGTTAAGAGAAAAGTTTCACATATCCAAAATTTCACAGAGACAAATGAAACTTTGTATTTTAAATTCTCTACTAGTATTACTCCTAAGAATTTTAAAGAATGTATTTTTTTTTTGGTTCTGGTTTTTTTGGTACTGGGTTTAGTAGAATGAGAATTGTGAAATTAATTTCTTATAAATATGAGCTCATAACTCATAGATTTTAGGAAATGTGGTAAGGCATTTTTGAAATAATATGCTTCCCCACTGAACCACAGTTCAGTATACTTTCTAGTGGAAAGCTTATCTTCTGATATTTGGACCATAATCCTCTACCTGGATTTGCTAGTGTAGATTCTCTGTCATGCAGAGCTTTATAGAAATAAATTTGACTTCATGAGAATGCAAGCCATTAAATCTAATTACAAGACTGGTTGTACCAGGTTTTTATTTTTACAAAACTCTTTTTTAATTTTACAAAAAGTCTTGTAATTTATATTCTACAAAAAAACAAGTAATTTTCTGTTTATTTACATTTCAGATCACTAAATGTAAAGAACTACAAGACTGCACAGCTGGCACCTTATTAGGTACAAAAGGTCAGATGAAGGGTACACTTTCTAGACTCTATAATAAACAATCCAACCTGTTTAAATATTGAGAATGACATCTTTTGTTTCTAAATATAAAGCTTTAATAAATAATTTAAGATCATATATTTATTAAGTCCAGGTTTGTATTTTTATATACATTTTAATCTTACTGCTTGATTGGAATTTTGAAATTTACTTTTAGAAACAGTGTATTCTTAGAAACAGTTTTGGAGACAGTTCTCTAGATGGAGTCTCAAAGAGCAGAGCAGAGGGACAGAATCACTTCTCTCAGCCTGCTGGTCATGCTTCTTTTGTTGCAGCCCAGGATATGGTTGGCCTTATGGGCTGCCAGTGCACAGAGCTGCTTCATTTAATTTTTCATCCCCAAATACCCCCAAGTACTTCTCTGCAGGGCTGCTCCATTCCACCCCCCAGCTTGTATTTATTGTGCCCAGACCCAGGTGCAGGACCTTGTACTTGGCCTTGCTGAACCTCAAGAGGTTCACACAGACTGACTTCTCAAGCTTGTCCAAGTCTCTCTGGATGGCATCCTGTGCCTCAGGTGTGTCAGCCACACCACTCAGCTTGGTGTCACCTGCAAACTTGCTGTGGGTGCACTTGATCCTGTTGGCCTGTGTCATAGATGGAGATATTGAAACAGTACTGATCCCAATATGGACCCCCGAGGGACACCATTGTCACTGATTTCCATCTGGCATTGAGCTGTTTATCACTACCTTCTGGAAGCAACCATCCAATCAATTCTTCATCCACTGAACAGTCCACCCATCAATTCCTTATCTCTCCGATTTAGATAGAAGGAGGTTGTGGGGGATCACGTCTAAGGCCTTACAGAAGTCCAGATAGATGACATGTGTATCTCTTTCCTTCTCCACTGATATAGTCACTCCATGATAGAATAAAACTAGGTTGGTCAGGCAAGACCTGCCCTTGGTGAAGCCATGCTGACTGTATTGAATCACTTCCCTGTCCTCCATGTTAGCATAGTTTCTAGAAGGATCTGTTTCATGATGTTCCCAGGCACAGAATTAAGGATGACAGGTGGGTAGTTCCCAGTATCCTTCTTTCTGCTCTTTTATAAAATTGGTGCAGTGTTTCCCTTTTTCCAGTCAGCAGGGGCTTCACCTGACTGCTATGACGTTTGAAATATTATGGAGAGTGGTGTTAAGAAATGTTAGGATTAGTAGCTAACTTGCTTAGCATTAGTAACTGGATTTGCTGCAGCCTTAGGTGGCAAGCTGTGGACTTTCACCTAGATATGCTTTGGTCCAGGTTCCTAGTAGCTGGGACAGTGCTGTGTTTTGGATTTAGTGTGAGAGTAATGTTAGTAACACACTGACACTTCAGTTGTTGCCAAGTAAACCTTATTTTGAGTCTAGGACTTTTCAGTTTCCCCTGCTCTGTCAGTGAGGAGGTGCACAAGAAGCACAAATAAGAAGATAAAGAGGCTACAATCATCAACAGAAGCTGCAACTCAGTAAATGGCATACCTGGGGACAGAGTCCAATAAGACCCCAGACCAGGAATCACTGTTGGACTAAAAAGGTGTGTGGAGAACATGAGAAGAGTGTGTGAGGGATGGGTGTATAAATTGTAAGGATATAATTGCCCAGGGATTTCTTTGTTTGGGGTTCTTCTCTGGAGAAGCTGGCTTGATCTGTTGTTTTGAGCTGTATCAACTGAATATATTCTTATATAATATTTGATACCTGAGATTTTGTTCCAGGAAACCTAGAGTAGAGCTTGGAGGAAGAGGAGGTTCAGTGTGTGGTCTAAAGGGGCACCACTGGTCCCTGGATCCAAAGGCTGTGAAGGGACTCTGGTCCTAGCAGTTAAAGTCTCAGAGTGGTGTGAGTGCCACTCTTTGAACAGTGCTCAGTCAGCAGCTTCTTCCTTCATTCCCTCAGGACTCTGGGATGCATCTCTTCAGGTCCCATAGACTAAAATATATCCCAGTTCCTTGGGTGGTCATGAACCTGGTCTTCTCTTACAGTGGGAAGGACTTTGCTCCCTCAGTCCCTGCTGTCCATCCATGGTAGAACAGCTACAACTTATACTTTATTTCAACTATAATGTTGTGTAAGAACTATGTTAAAGATGTATGATTTTTAGTTTTGATGACCTCAAAACATTAAGCATTGTTCAAAACCGGACCACAAGCAAGCTGTTATGAAGGGAGTCACCTCTATTTGCAAACATATGTTTGCTGCTGCTCTTCAAGTTTTTGACAACCCTAAGTGCTGCT
Organism: Phaethornis superciliosus; assembly: GCA_023637945.1. Lineage (NCBI taxonomy): Eukaryota > Metazoa > Chordata > Aves > Apodiformes > Trochilidae > Phaethornis > Phaethornis superciliosus. Next base: position 22,376,870 of record JAJQWJ010000005.1, on the reverse strand, counting down.
GTATTCTCCAAGAGCAGCTTCGTTTCACTTTGTGTCCATGGAAGGTTCGTAACAAATCTGTTTTCACTCTCAAAATAGTTACTTTTCAGGTGGAACTGTGATTTTAAATGTACACCTTCCCTCCAACTTAGTAATTTTTGTCAGGGTTTTTTGTGTAGTCCAAGAAATTTTGTCATGTAAATTAAAGCTGATTTATTATAAAAAATTTAAAATACTCAGCATTTATTTATTTGACCTATTACATGACAACAAAATACCTTTATTAATTTTTATTAGATTTATTGTACCATTGTAGAATATTAATGAAACTGTATCCTTACTGCTGTTAACAGAATGTCTTAAAGAAATTCTAGACTGGGCCTCACATTTCCTGGCATCAGTGAAATGAGAAATACAACCATGAATTGTTAGTCAAGTCTTCCAGCCTGTGTTGAAGCATGAAAACTCTTGAGACCAATATGACTCAACAGTAGTTGAACTTTTTGAACCTCACACAATTTTTCCTCAGCCCATCAATCCAGCCTGTCCAGATCCTCATGTAGAGCCTTCCTTCTCTCAGGAAGATCAGCACTTCTGCCCAACAGGTTGTCATCTACAGTCTTACTGAGCGTGAATGTGATCAGATTACAGATGAAGATATTAAAGAGAACTGGCATCAGCACTGTGCCCCGAGGAACACCACTTGTGACTGTCCACCAGCTGGATTTAACTCTATTCACAGCAACTCTTTGGGCCAGGCCATCCAGCCAATTTTTTACCAAGTGGAGAGTACACCCATCCAGATACACCATATGGAAATTACGCTTTATGCCTTGTCATCCTGCAGTCAAAATATTCTTTGCAGGTCAGTTGGGTCTTCTGCTCCTACTGTGTGATTATCTACAAATAAAAGCAACATCTCAACAATTAACAGAGATTAAAGTTCCCCAGAAGTGCCATTTCAGATCTAACAAGGGAAAACTGAGAACCTTGTGGTTCAGCAAGGACATAATTCCTTATTTCTCCTGCTCTGGATTGCCTGGGTCCTGCTGCTGTTCCTGGCACAGGAAATGGTCATCTGTGGGAGACTGGAAGGTCTCTGTGGAAGCAGCCCAGGCTCCTGCCAAGAGTGAGCATCTCTGTGGAACAGGTGAAGCCACCATGGCAAAACATGTACCTCAAGAGACTCGTGTCACCAGCATGAGGGTCATGTGTGGGGGCTGGCTGTTGCAGAAGGTGGGACAGCTCCTTGTTCCAGCAGCACCTCTCACCCTGTGCTGTTTTTCCTCCTATTGATGCCAGTTCCTCTGCAGGAGGTTTGCATGGCTGCATCAGCCTACCTGAAGAGCAGGAATGGGGAACACCCCTGAGCTCTGGTCTCCTCACCCCACTGACACTGCCAGATTTGCTGCCCCTTCTGAGACATCACGGGTTGCAGTGCCTTTGCAGCGCCTGGGGTGTCAAGGAGATACACTCTGCAATATTCAACACAGGTTGTTAAGTGTCATTGTTACTCATAGAGCATCTGTAAGGCTGACCTACATGGGAAACCTTTGTTTGGAAAAGCAACTGCTAACATACCTCATTGACATTGTTTTGAAAAGCTGCCAAAGGTAAAATGTGGTGGGTTTGTTTTTGTTTTTGTTTTTTATTTTATTTTACTTGGGATCTGTGTCAGGCTTTTAATTTAAAGCATATCTAACAGTTAATTGGTTAAAGTTAAATATATTTCTAAAATTATAATATTTAAAAATACTTAAATAGTACTGCATAAATACTGAAGACCTGACAGGATTTGCGAATGGAAGAACAAATACAACCTCAAAATTTCATTGCATATTCAAGTTGTGTAGTTATTTCTTTTGACTTTTTTTTTTTTCTTTTCAATAGGAAGAGGGAAAGTGGTGGGAGATGCTGAAAAAATTTGAGATTTTTCTGTTCAGTCATGGAACTTGTAATCAGTGCTTATGCTAAAAGTTTATGCATGTGCTTCCAGCATCAGAAGATTATAGTTCCACAGTGTAACAGAGGCATTGGTAATGTACATTTGGACATTGTTTTAGAAGGATAGTTTGCAATTACGTAGATAAAAGAGTTAAGTTGGGATCATGACTCTCAGTCCTTAAGAATGGCATAGCTGAAATATTCAAGGTTTTCAGCTCTCCAAATAATTCTCACATGTTTTTTTGGAAGTACAAAGTGAAACTGCTTTACACCTGTCGAGGGACAGCTGAAGAGTTCAGTTGCTGGAATTAGCCCAGCAGCATTACACAACAACAAACATAAAGCTCTCTTTTAGCTACTTACTTTCCAGAATATTTTTTTTTCCTGTGGCAGCATAAGGGGAAAAACAAGTTTTGGCTGATAATTGGCATCCATAAGTAACAGAACGTAAAATCTGTCACTATAATCTGTCTACCACTTCCAATATTGGGGGAGGGGGTTGTTCCTATTCTAACATTAATGGCAATGTTTCTTCAGTATTCTTACATGAACTAGAATCAGAACCTTTTATTGGGAGTTACTGAGCTCCTGATGGAGAAATTAGCCCTTAAAATTTTAGGAATGGCTTTTTGATGGTTGATGGTTTTGATTTTTGAACTGAGCATTTCAGCTTGTCCTTAAATTATGCTAGTACATCAGGCTGTTTTATCAAAAATAATTTACTAAATGTTTGTCATTTGTAAAAGACTATATTATACCATGGAAGGTTGGGAAGACAGAAGGCTTTGTTCCCAAGCAGAAATGCACGAGGAAGAAGAATGAACTAGTGATGCAGAAAAAAGTCAGTGTTTGCATAAATATAAAAATGATTTTCAGCCTCATTTATTTCATGATTCTGGTGTAAGACATTGAAATTGTGGAAATTTCTCATGATATTGCTTCTTATTTGCATGTGAAGACAGAATCAGTAAGACCAGTGAGTTCTATACATACTGCTGGTATGTATAGAAATTGGCATACACAGCACATCAGGTTAGCATTACCAAGAGTCTGTGTGTGAATCTCAGTCAGGGAGAGATTAAATCCTGAGGTGTGCTACACGTTTAAAGCCCAAAGTAGGGCTCTAAATAATGAAACTATAAATCTACCCTGGAAGAGACCATTTGCTTGACAGTATCTTCATGGTACTCTGCTGCCTGTTTGTGCCATCAGAGGGTGTGTGTGTGCCATATTATTCTTCGTCTATACAGCATTGTGGTCTTACTGGAATTCTTAAAAACAGGTAAGGATGGTAAGGACAATGACAAAAGCCTTCTGGAGTTGTCAGCTTCTGTTAAATAAACAAGATCAGCTATTTGAAACCTGAGAATAAACCAGCTCCTTTGAGAGAAGCATCTAGTCACAGATTTGGGGCACACAGAGAAGGGATGTGGAAGTTTGGGCCTGAAGACAGTATGATCATTCTAAAACTCTGATGTACATGTTTATCTGAAGAAAGACCAGAAGATTATTTTTCTAGAAATAAACTGTATGGTGCACTTCATTGTATCTAAAGACACATCAGGAAATTGAACCAGGAGAGGTCCTCTATTTCTGTCGCAAGAAACCTGTGCAATGTCAGGAAAGTTAAACGCTGCACAAAATCTCAGAAAACAATAGTGGGTGATGAAGTAATTGGCTGCAAATGAAGAATTGTTTCAGCCAGTTTGAGTTAGTATAGTGTTAGCAGTCGGTGGAGGTACAACCTGTCCTTCTTTCTCTCATGACCTGTTTTCCATAATGTCATATTTACCTGTTGTAGAGGTAAAGACTTACCTAAATTGTATCTCCAACACAACAGGCTTCTTAAAAGCATCTAAAAATCTTCGTAAGAGATGTGGACAGGAAATGATAAAATAGAGGAGCATTTGAAAGTTTCCAGAAACCTAGGAATAAGCAGATGAAAGCCAGGAAGCACTGGCAAGTTAAATAAGGAAAGGAGCCATCAGTATTCTGGGATGCAGGATTTGTTTAGCAGCATGCAGTTACCTGAGTAAGGAAAGGCAATGAGTTATGTGATGGTAGTACTAAATTTGATAAATAATATAGTGTTTGAGGAATAGGAAACCCCAACAGCTTCCAGCAGGTATTGATTTTATACAACAAATTCAAAATATGAAGAAATCTATGAAGTGTTCTTGAGAATTTTCAAGCAGTTGAGCTAGCTTGGAAGAGCTGTTAGAATCCATAGTTCAGCCTCAAATTTTAATGGTGATCAGAGAGTAAAAAATGCCAAAAAAGTCTGGTAGAAGCAGCTTAATATTCACTTCAATGGTATTTTGGAACTTCATATATAAAGCAAATCAGTAATTTAGCACATTGCAATCTTGGTATAGAAAACAAAAGAAAATCTGCTGAAATATGCAGGGACAAAGCAGAGTAAAAATTGTTAGGGGGAGATGCAAGCAGTTGCATTGTAGGGAAAAGATAGGTATGCACTTAATGGAAGCAAATAAAGAAATGTGACAACCAGTTGGTATGTACAAGAACAAAAACCATCTTTACAGTGTCAGTAAAGAGGGACGAGGCAAGCCATGACTTGAGTCATGGAGCTCCTCAGAGAGCTTGCTGGACCAGGACTTCTGTGGCCACCAAGGCAGGAACAGGAGAGAAATCTCTCAGCACACCCCTTGTTACACAGCCCCAGTCTCCATGCACAGGTAGTGGAGATGCTCTTTGTGCCCCAGAAGATGGTTTTGGCATTAGTTTCTTATTGGAGGCATGTGGATGGCACTGTGGGTGTGTGTTCCCTAGGGTGGCCCACTCATCTCATTCCCTGTTTGCCTTAGGAGCTGAGGGGTGCATCCCTTTGAACCTGGGAAGGGCTACAGATAGGTGATTGTGATACCCAATGTTAAAGGTTTTGGAGAAAAGATAATAAAGGAGTTGTAGGGTGAAAGTAAGTCATTGCTTGGTGACATTGCTGGAATAGGTAGATTGCTGAAGTTGTGGGTAGGTAAATAGGATGTGTAGGTAAAACCTGATCTTAAAAAGAGAAAGTAAATCACTATTTTTTGTCAGAGTGGCAATTCCAAAGCTCAGGAAGAGTACATAAACTGTAGAACAAGTTCCAATGAATGAGGAAATCAATTTCAAAATGTCTTTTTTTGACAAATATATGTACACCATAGTTGTTTGTCATGAAGTTACTCCCTTGGTGGGCTTACTAGAGAAGAGCAGACGGAAAAAAGGGATGGGGAAAGTATTTAGATCTCTGTAAGCATCCTTTACATAGCACATTTTTTGCCTATTACAACTATGATAATTTAGCTGTAAACATCTAAAACTCTTTGATAAATTAAAAAAATGTGTGTCTGTATTGGATTAATTTTTTTTTCTTTGATGGGAAGGGCAAGTGTCATATTTTGAGTGAATGTTGAGGCTGAAAAAATTGCCAAGGATTACTAGGCATTACTAGGATTATTACTGCTTTTCCTTAACTGGTATTTGACATTGATTGTCTCTTCCTTAAAGACAGCTTTCATAGGAAGAGTCAGGAACTATATTCACTGTTTCTAACTTAAAAAAAAAAAAAAAAAAAAAAAAAGGTAGAGACATATTTGGAATCAGTCCATTGATCTCATAACCTGCAGCATCAGATTACAACCTGTCTTGAGACTGCACGGCTCAGGTAGCATCAGATGCTAACCTGTTTTGATGTTTTGAGCCTGCATGTCTCAGGTCTTTATAGCCCCATGAATTTTCGTAGGGAAATGGAGGCTAATTAAATCTGTCTGTGTCCCTAAATATAATAGAAATGTTAGAATCAGCTACAGGGACAGCTGTTACCTCTGGATTATTGTGAGATGATCAGTAGACATGCTCCACGAACCTTTGAACAGGTGCAACCTAGACAGGTTTAATAAAATATGCTAGCAGTAAGTATACAAGAATGTGAGGCATTGGGATTTGACAGGGTGAGAGACAGAGTATGTTAAATATTTGGAGATCTCAGTTTGTTTCTGTTCTCTGACTTGAGAGGCAATGTACAAGTCAGAACTACTGTCAGTTTCCCTAAATTGACATCATTCAGAGAGATCTGAAGTATGAAGGGCAGAGTCAATTTCAGGTAAAAGTTCAAAAGAGGATTCCTTTACCACCACTCTGGCAAACATTCCCACTTCTATGTGTAGGAATCTGTATGAGTGTAACTATTATATTATTAATTTTAGCCTGTATCCTCTGTTATTGGTTTTTAAACAATTGGTAAATTGGTTTAGTAACCTTGTATCTTATGACCTTATGTCTATAGACACAACATTTTTGTATGACCTTGAACTGAGGGGAAAAAGAGGTTGTCCTAATTTCAGATTACAATATCATCCCTTGTATTGTGCTGAGAACATCAGTTTGAGCCCTTTCAGCATTCAGGAGGTAGGGTTGTTTTCAGGAAATTAATTGCCATGAAAGGCCTTTTGGCAAACAGTGATAAGATCCAGTGCAGCACTGCGGTCTGAACGCCTCAATGGTTTTGCCTTGTTCCTTATACACCACAGTAGAACTGTGATTGATTTGACAGCTCATTATTTGCTCAAATGCCATGTCTGTAAAGCATATTTTACTCAATCCTTATTTTTATCCAGAGCAGGGCAGTAGCTAGCACAATTTTTGCTAACAGCCATCAAAAGCTACGTCTGTGTTCAGCTGTGACTTTCAAAGAACAGCTGTTATGTCACAAGGTGATTAGAACTCCACACTTAATAAAGGGATTTACCTCAGTATTTTTGTGGTCTTTTAGGGAAAAACAGCACTGTACCTCAGTGCATCTTTTCTGAAATGCTACACTTCCATACTCCTGTCAAGGGTCAGAGAAGCTCGTGATTCAAGAATGCTGGTGGTTAATAAGCAGTGAATAGAAAGTGTGTAGGAAAGGCAGCTAACAGAGCCGTGTGGTTATGTATTCATGGAGAAAAATCTCATAACAAGTGAGAAGGGAAAAGTATAGATTAAATATGAGTCAGAGAAGGAAAAAAAAAGCAAATATTTTTAGAACTATAACACTGTATTAAGGTCACAGAATCTCCTGAAATCCCTCAGATTCATAAATTCATTTATACTCGAACAGAAGTGTAAAGAACCAGTCCTGTTAACACAGAGCAGGATCCTTACATGGTCTCTCATTTTTCCTATTCATTTGTGTTTAGGAAAGAGAGAAATTGCTATGACCCAGCTGGCAACTGCATCAGATAACAAAAGAACGTGCTGGGGTCTTAGTGTATGACTAGTTTTAATACATTTTACTCTGTGTGTACTTTCTTTGTGCTCAATGGTTATTTGTGCTTTTTCCTCTCACTTTCTAACTCTTACAGCTTCTTTATTACCTCAATCCACCAATTTTATGTAAAGAAAAGCAAAAGAACAAAATGTTTATAAACAGTCATGCCATTTATCATTCCTATTATATCTTTTCCCTTCCATACTGTAACTGCCTTGACTGCTTTGTCTTAATTCTAAACAGTGGGTTGCCAATTATTTCTTATTTTCTCTACAGTGGCTGATAAAGTTGGGTTATCTCTGCTTCTGAATGTTCTTGTAATATATGCTTTTCTTATGAATAATAAAATGAGCTAAGTTAGGCAGTGGAAGCATTGTGCTTTGAAACAATTACACTTTTCAGTTGCTACTTATATGTAGTTTTGAGTTGGCTCACTCAAAGAAGTGCAAGAGATGTACAGCAGTGAAAAGGAGCTCTCTGTAAAAATGACTGGTTTGGTCTGATGGAGCATTCTTGCAGTGAAAGTAAAATTAATTAGAGGGATTTTGCAAGAATAAATCAGCAGAGCATTTAAGTTCTTGGAAAATATTAGAAAGCCAATATAAAAGCGTCTTAGTTTAATTGTCTCATATTTGACAGTAGAAGATGTTACAAGTCTAATCTCCACAAAGTATAGCAGTGGTGAGAATTATTTGTGACACTGCCAGCTTGAGAAATTTCAGTCAGAAATATGATTACTGAATATACAGCATTCATTTATAATAAATATTAAATAGATTGCAATAAATAATTATAAATAATAAATAGATTGAATGAATTCTATACACAAATGGAATAGCCGATATGTGACAAGAATATTTTACCTGTAAGTATACCAAAAGACTGATTGTAATCTATGTGCAATCATAGATTCTCTATGAGATTTACTTTGCCTCTGCCTGTGCTTTGAGTGTCTGCACAATCTGGGAGCACCTTGTAATTACTCTGTCTGCAAAACCGGTGCTGGGAAACTTCTATTCCTTTTTATATGGAATATAAAATGGATGAATATTTCTGTGCCTTGTGGCATGAGTGTAAGGTGTTGCTACTGGCACCCTACAGGTTTTGTGTAGAATCATAAACAACATTGCTCTTTGTTTTCAACTAGAAACTTGTTTTTGACCTAAATGTGCTGAGAAAATTTGGCTGCATGTATTACTTTTTTGTTTGGTTGGTTGTTTTTTGCCATTGAACATATTGCTCCAGTCATATCTCTTTAGTGTATCTGGTATAATAAATATTTAGCTTTACATAGGCTGCTGATTTAGCAGGATAATTGAAAACCTCTTAAATTAATATTATACTAAAAATAATAATTAAAAAATCATTATATGGAGAATGAGACGTATAAAATTCTCATTTGGAACAATGTCTGGAAAAGAAGACTGAGAAACAAGAGTTTTTTCTGCTTGCTCAGACTTTTCCTTTACTGAATATTTTGTTTTCTGAGTAACAAATTATGATAATCTTTAACTACTTCACAGTTTCTATGTTTCTGGATTTGCCCTTCCAACACAGCTGCAATATTATCCACACATGAACTGTATATAATGGTGTTTCTTTAAAGTTTTATGTTGTGTACCTCTCCTAGCCTGTAGCAAAGAGAGAATTTTTTTCAGAGTAATATGATATACAATCTTTCAAGACTCTCCTAAAAGCTTTACTGGGGTTTGGATCATGCCCAGGTGTGAGGCAAGGGAGAATTAGGTAGAATGAGTATAACTAAAAACACTCACTCAGTATGTTAAAACAAGCATGTGCATTCCTGTGTATAGAAAGAAAATCCTTTGTGAACTTGGACATTGTGTAGATAGTGTTACTTATCAAGCACGTGCTGTGGAGACAAAGATTTTAATTTAATTAGTGGTGCTGAGCATATGCTGAGGATTTGTAGGCATTTTATTATAAAACTTCATGAATTAAGAAAAAAGGAAAAGCTAGTTTATGGAAGTTCCTTTTTAACAACTTCCAAAGAAGCTGTCTCAATAGCTTGCTTGGATGAGATGGGAAAAAACAAAGCACAAAAGTGCCAATCTCCCAGGTATGGTTGCCTTTAAAGATAAAAGTTGCTGGATACATGTATAAAAAAAAGTGATTTATTTATAAATTCCCTTTATAGATACTAGATAAATAGTATTTATCTAGTAATTGTAGTAGGATAACAGTAATCTTGTCCTTGTGAAACTGTCTGCCCATCCTCACTCCCTCCTCGAAACAGAGTTAAATCAAGTGCATGTGTTTTACATGTAAGTCGATTTATTCCAGACAAGAGGGTTGTTCTCTTCTAAAATTCTTGACCAAACACTTCTGACCTGTGGAACATGACCTGAAACCAGCTACAAGTTCTGAGACAGGATATTTCTCTGGTTTTAAATGGTCAATAACTTAATTTATGATAAGAAACTTTGTATCTCTGAAAGCTGCAAGAAATACTTGGAGCTATTAGCAGGCAGCCTGGTGCAGGAGGAGCAGGTGAGTTGGTATGGAGGTCCTGGTATCAGCCTGGTATGTATTTCAGGAAAGGTCTGTTTATATCTAGTTTGATTCTGTGGAGTGAATTCCCTTTAGTGGTTGGAGTGCATTAGCAATGCTCCCAGAAATGGTCTTCTAGTTGAATTTCATTGTAAAGGAAACCACTTTGTATACTTTAAAGCTGTTGTATGATGTGAAACAAAATGCAGGAAGCGGGAGGGATCGGAGGTTTGCTTTCAGTAGCATACCTCTCAATTACACAAAAGCACTGGTTGCATTCTTAAAGTGGTGAAATGTGACAGAAAAACTGAAAAAAAGTTACGAATTTGATGGAAGCAACACTGTTTTAACTACTTTATAGAAACTTTTGGGTGTCAGATTGTTGAAACACTTCAGTGTTACTTAGAAGATCTAAAGCATTTGTCTTGAAATGATACAAAAATAGCATATAAATTAATCTGTGTATATTCATATGCAGTTCTTGGTTTACTTATCTAGAGACATACAGACTCACGTGAGTTTTTAAAATCTCCTAGAACAGCCCTGCTGTTTATGCAGCAGTAACACAGCTGAGGAAAGCTTTTCACACCTGTTGATGAGCATCTGAAGAATCAAGATGACAAGCATGTGAAGTCACTCTTACTATCTTTCTCTTAATCTAAAAATAAATGCCACTGCTCTTTTCAGCTTGTAATAGATACATATAAAAATCAGGACACAGCTAAGAAAAGGCATAGTAGCATTAAGCTATCATGAATTACTGACAAGGCCATTCTTAAGCCAGAAGACAAAGTGGATAGTTCTTAGCTGGACACTTTGTGAAGGATTTGTGCCAGGAACCACTGACACCCTATTCACTTAAAGCATTCGGCCTTCAGCACATGATAGAGAGCTCTATCTTTCTCTCACATTTAAATCTCTACATTCAAATACCTCAGACTGTAGTGACTGTGGTGTGAGATTTACAATGTTGTTTCTCTATCAAGATCAAGGATTTTAGAATCTGCATATCTGAAAATCTTTGTTTCTTTTATGTTATATTGATGTAAATGTTTTCATGTAGGTGTGAATTCTGTGAAAGTCGTGTCCAACCTCAAACCTCTCAAAACAGCACCAGGTGGTGATGGAGTTCTACTGAAATTTTTGCAAAGTTTTGGTATCAAGTAATGGTTTGTGACTTTCTTTTAACCCAACATTTTTTGTATCTACATTTCTGAGAGTTTCCCCCAATCTACAATTGGTCTGCTTGTCTTATTACAGAGAGAGTGCTTTGGGATTTTCAGTTTTGAAAGCACATGATCTCATTCATTTTTAGAAAGCTAATGTTGCCCAGATGATATACTTAAATGCCTACTATAAAAATTGTATTTCATTCTTGCCACTGGTTTGATAAATCCAAATCTTACACCTCTGCCAGGCTGAAAATGCCAAACTCCTGTTACTGTCAAGTCACTTTCATATTTTCAAACCAGTCAAAAAGAAATACACAATCTTTAGCACATGTAGTAATTTATTTCTACCCACATTTTATGTTACTCCACAAAGAAATTAATATTAAGCAAATATTTTAAAACACTGATGACATTTTAGGTTTGTCAAAATAGATGTGCACTCTCACTTTCAAAAGCATTTTCAGATTTACTTTATGGGCCTTATCACTGGAAAAGTAAAGCTTCCCCAGAGGCTCCATGATAAATGGGGAGCAGAATTACATTTTGTATCCCAAAATAATTCAGAAACTAACCTTTAAAATGGTACAATATTTCTTTAATGTCTGCTTTGGATATGCAGACATAAATTATAAATGCAGTGACACATTTTTAAAATATTTAAATTCTGGTGTGTCTTTATGTTCCTGGCACCTACCTGAAAGCAATGTAGCCCTTAAAAAAGTCAGAAATCATATAAAACTGTATACTTTGTTTTTCCTTATGATTTTACAAGGCTTTAAACTAAAGTTCTTTCCTTCACGTATTTAAATCAACATTTATTTGTAAAGCTGTCATGTTTTAATTTACCAGGAGTAAAGATTTTATGATATTTGCCTGTTGTTTCTATTATGCAAACGGAAAGATGGAGATGCAAAAAACCTACCATTTTCTATAGAAAAGTTGTAAAATTTACTTTCATTCTCAATTTGTAGTGTTTTCCTATTAGTGTGTTTTGCTTTGGTTTTTTTCCCAAAAAACAATGTATGTGTGTGCATGCCTCAGAACAATTTTCTGCTCAGTGATATGAAAGCTGATTTTGTAAAAAATCATTAAAGCAATATAGATCTTCTGTTTTGCTTCTTACTAAACAGTCTTTATTATACTAGCTATTTTATTGTATGACTTGATACTTCTTCCATATCACAGTTTCTGCATCAGAAAATTAAGTCAATATAACCCCACATTCAAAGCACAGTAAGCAAAATCTAGTCTTTGTATACATTAATGGTAGTTGAATAACAGATGGTGGAAACAGACATGAACAACTGCTTTTTTTGTGCTGTTCATGTAAAATAGCTGTTTTCCAAATGTTCTGTCAAGTTTCTACATTTGTTTGGGTCCAGCCAGTGACACTTCCATGGCTTTAGCATTTGAACAGATACTTAATTTATGTTAAATATTATGTCTTGATTACAGCACTTATGCATATGCTGTAGCACTCATGTAATATCTCAACTGTTTAACTTTTTTTTTTTTAATTCCAGTACAGCTGTTTTAACTTATACTTTATTGAGTTATATTGACAACTGCAAATATAAAGTTTTAGCAGAATTTTACTGGTATAATATGCTACTGGTGGCTAATAAGGACTTCTACCTCCCTCAGAATCCAATAAGGAAAAGTTTAAAAGCTGCTACTTTGGAATCAGGCAGAAGTCCTGACACTTGTACTGCAGTTCTAAGCTGTTAATGGCTTTTTGTGTACATGCATGTATGTATTTTTGTGTTAGAGTAAGACTAGCATTTTGGGTAAACAGTGACTGCTTCATATCCTTCTGGTGGCCGCATGCGAGCTCGAGCATGAGCTTCACAGTATAGCTGTCCCTCCACAAAGAAGTAGCCTTTTTGTTTCAGGTTGAGATTGCAGTCAGAGCACACAAAACATTCTGGGTGCCGGTATTTATCACGTGCCTTCACCACTGTTCCTCTATATGGAAACAATAAAAAGAAAAAACCCAGTTAATTAATATGAATTTAAAGTGAGAAGAAACAACAGTATGACACAAGGTAAGTTCTAGCTATGTATCTTAAGGCCTTTAGGTTATCCATCTGGTGGGTTTACCAACTACTGTATAATTTAAAGTTGGAATCTGAGTTTGAGTAAGTGACATAGAATGCTGTAGAGTTGATCACAGTTGAATAGTTCATTGGAAAACTAGAGTTTAAAGAAATATGTCAGTTTGTTTACAACACAGAAAGTACAGTCTAACCTATGCAAATGGTGACAAAATTAGTTTAAATACCACATTTCTACATCTCAGTGACTGTGTTCTCTGAGATCATCATTACCTGTATTCTTTGCTGAAGTAAGTTACATCATTCAGAAAGAAATATGGTAGTTTAAGACCTATAGATTTTTCTTGATACTCTCATTCAGTTTGGAGAAGAGTGCTTTACACTACCAAGAAACTTCTGAAAATTCACAGCCTAAGACAATGCAGAATAGATAACTGCAGGTTTCAGTTGGTATGTTTTAATGATTGACTTGCAAAACATCCTGAGGATTCTTAATTTAGGCCTTGAAGGTACACTGGCGAAACTGGAATAATCTGTATTGGATGTGTCTAAGGTATAAATCAGTAATTTGGAATTTAGAACAATGTGTGTTTGTATCTCTGTTGCCTGGAAGCATTTTTCTGCCAATTCAGACAGAGACCAAAACCATCACTAGGAAATCATTCCACAGTATCTGGTGGTGGTTGAGAACATGTGCAATTGAACCAGAGATTTCTAAAACTAAAAAGAAACAACTTACACAATCCCATTTCCACACTTGTCACACAGTGGCACTTTCTGGGCACCAGGCATGGCAGAAGGTATCTTTGTGACAGGTGCTTTCACACTTCTTGTACCCACAGGGCGTCCATCTGAGAACCAAACCAATCCTGTTATGTACCAGCTAATAAAAAAGCATCTGCTGCAGTTTAATACTTTTCCTGTAAATACACTGCTGGATGTACTTACAGGCTTTCACTTATACCAACAAACAGTGAAGTTTCTCTACACTTGTGGCTCACAAGTGGGCCAGATTTGAAACTGGCAAAGAGACTGTGCAGCTTGTGGCCAATAAGCAAGTACAAAAGTGATGTATCCTGGGCTGCATCAAAAGAAGTGTGGCCAGCAGGTTAAAGGAGGTGATTCTGCCCCTGTACTCCATACTAATGAAACCCCACATGGAGTACTGTGTCCAGCTCTGGAGCCTCCAACAGAGGAAGGACATGGAGCGAGTCCAAAGGACTCATTGCAGCTTGTCTCAAAAGTTCTCTTGCATAAAACTTTTTATCATTCAGTTAAAGTCAACTTTGTACATTAACGATTTTAAAATCTGAGCAGTTTTCCCTTCCCACAAGTATTTTAAAATGGTTTGAACAGATAAAATATGTCATTATTAACCACCTTCCTCGGAGACTAAATTCTGGAGCACCTTAAAGGACCCAGACTGGCGAGGTTGAGTGGGCTCCTCCTGGTTGGCATGCAGCATCTTGTACACATCAGACTGAGGCACAGAGTTGGGGCATGGGTCACTGTATCACAGGGAGGAAGAGCAGATAAATCAGATCAACAATCATAGCTTTAAAGCCACAGGTTCTACGAGGCACATATTCTGATTCAGTAAACAAACACAAAGACAATGTGTTTCTACAACTACTTTCAACTGAAAGCCTCTCTTCCAGGTAGCATTACTTTATGTAGTGTCTTCTTGATCTGAAAAGTGCTGAAAAAGTATCAGTACAATAGTTACAAAAATAAATCTAAAAACTCATTAAAGCATTTCCATGATTACTGTTCTGTCTCTAATGGCATTTCGAAATCAGCTGGTGCCTGGGTTCAAACTCAAAGCAGTTGCTTCTTGAAATCAACTGCTGGATCACTAGGTGCTCTCTGGCACAATACCCCTACGTTCCCATTTCATACCAGCTGGCCACAAGAATGTCATTAAAATCACAGCCCATGTCTTCACATAAGGTCAGCCAACATGTAAGCAAACACCTTCTTGAGGGAGTACCATGGCTTGAGGGTATTCCTTTTCTAAGTTGGTTTGATCACTAGTTCGTATAGTGATTGTTTGGCTAAGACAATTGTTACGTAGTTAACTTATGAAGATGACAAAAAGAGTGAAGTGAGAGTTGCGTAGTAGGAAGCATTGTAAGGTGAAAAATGATGAGTGAAAATTTTGTTTCGTAGTTTAGGTAGAATGGGACATGGCTAACTTTTTGTAATGATAATTTTATAATAAAAACATAAAGTAAGCTGCTGTCCAAACAACAGCTGATTGTTGAATTTCCAATGATTTGTGAGCTGAAGATTTGTCTCAGAATATTTCATGGTCTTTTAAACTGTGATGAATGGTTTAAATTCATCATGATACCTAACATCCTAAGTAGTACAGGGGAAGAGCAGATGTCTATATGCAGTGTCAGGAATTAGACTGAATGTGTGTGAGGTAGCATTTCTGAATGCATACATGGCGAAAAGCAGTCTCTCAAGAAAAGAAACTTTTCAAGCCTATGTAGAGAGTCAGTTCTCAAACTGGTGATGCCACAGGCTTTGGTGAAATCTGATTACTTTGGGCTTAGTCCATGAATTCAGAATAAAGAAAAAGCATATTTTTCTTTTATTGTTCTCTAATTTATGCAGTAGCATAACATCATTCTGCAAAGACTTAACGAACTACAGTTTTCATCACATAAGGTGAACTTGAATACTTCTATATGGAAAATACAGTTTTTATGGTTAGTAGAGATGCTGCAGAATGCTCATTGGTGCCAGTGATTATTGCTTATTTAAAATTTTAGTAAATAGCTTTAGTTCATGCCATATATATTATGAAGGATTAACCAAAGTACTATTGTAAAACAGAAAAATAGGTTACTACTATGCAAAAGTGAAGATAAAGCATTGTGTATGATGAACTGTCCCTTGAAAAACTTGAACAATGCTTTAAAACTTTTTATTGTATAATCATCATTGTTATCCAGAGGTTTCCATCAAAATTTTAGTCATTGCAATGGATAAAATTCGTAAGTCAGAGACTGATTTTTAGTTTTACAAAGTCAATTCTGGCTCTCTTTGTACAAGAGCTTGTTGTACTCAATCAGTTTACCTGTAACGCTGTAAACATCTACAAGATTTCCTGTTTCATCAACTGAAGTTCAACAGTTGAAATAAACATGAGTTAATAATAATGTTACTGATTATTAATAAGTTATTGAATACTCATGTTAATAATAATAAATACTTGTGAATTTTTGAGGGAATCACAATCTTAATTTGGAGCGGTCAGTCAGGTAATAGTCCAGGTAATCTCATCAGTTTTTATTAGCTACAGCTATGATTATTTCCTATGAAGTATTTATTTTTAAATATATTTGAAAGCCTCCTTTAATAAGGAGTAATAAAAAATAGTCATAAACTACTAATATTGTAATGAAGAATTTGATGGCTTTAAATGATGTAGGTTTTCTCGTACCCTTTTATCCATTTTCATAGAAACAGTATGATACCACCAAAGCTCATGATTTTTGATATATTCTAAATCTGTATATTCATATGTAGTAAAGATGTTGCTCTAATTACCTTATGACAGGTGTTTCCCCCAGAGCTGTAGAAACTTGACCTTGCAGTGTTTCCATGATATTGTCCTCTGAGTACAACTGCATAGGTGTGTTAAATTGAGCATGTACAATCTTGACACCGGGAAGCTCCATTTCCAAGGGAATGTTAGGGGCCATCCTAGATGCTGCTTTCAGCTCAGTTGGGCAGATAGAGCTGACTGTGCTAATGGAGGAGGGGGTGCTGCGTCCACTGCCACAGTCAATGCCCGAAGGAGTGCTGCATCCGCTGTGTTAATAGCCGGGTTACACAGGAGTGTGCAGTGCGTGTCGGATTACAGAGGATAAAGACAAAAGTAGAGGAATATGGTGATGTTAACAGGGCTGGAAAGCATAAATAGAACAGATACAGAAAAGCAGAAGTAGAGAAAGTAGAGATAAGCAAAAGTATGTGTGCTCACTGGAAAGTATTTTCCTGTAAAAAGTACCAGTGCCACTTAAAAAGCAGTCCTTAAAGTTCTGGCATGCATTTTGTTTAAAGATAGTAAAAAATTTTTGTTAGCTTGAACAATTCAGAACTTTACGTCTTTAATGTTAGATTTTACTGAGGATTATTTAAGCATCCTTTAAATTCTTTTCCTGTGTGAATATTCTTAACATCCATAAAAGGGAAGCATACAAAGTTTATGTGAGTTGTCTGTGTCAGTGACAGAACGAACATCTGCAGTTCTGGGCACATCATTCCAGTCCTGCACCTCACAACCATCTTAGTCCACAGTTGTAGAGACTACTATAAACTGATGTAAAATAATGCATGTGACATTTCCTAGAGTTCCTTAAATTCTACAGTAAGACTGAAAATTTCAGAGCCACACATACTTTTGTAATTTTGAATTACAGTGTTCCCAGTAGAATGTAAAGTGGTCCTTCACAAGAACAATGGATATGTATTCAGAGAATTAATTTTACTGCTTTTGAAGTATATTTACCATATAATTTTTATATATTAAAAAGGTTTTTAGAATATTAATTTTGCTTGACATTACTGAAGTGAAGTTACAGCACACCAACCTGACATATCTGGAAAAAGATTAGTAACATAATGTGAACATTAAACACAAAGCTTTTTTCAGTGTCCCTGTTTTGAACACATCAGTCTTTTCTCCGTAGCACCTCATAGACTTCTTTGCTGTGAGATATTTTTTGCTGTTGTTGTGTAACACTATATAACTCTGGCTTTCCACAGTCATTGGTTACCATTTATGTGATATTTAGAGCTATGAGAGATAAATATGCAATCTCTTTCCTCAAACCTGCATATCAGGATTATGGTTGCTTCTCCCCCAGAAAATGTTTCTGTGTAAACCTGGGATTGTATTTCCCAGGCTGATAGTACAGTACTTTGCTCAGAAGCTACTCCTGGGCAGAGAAAACCCAAAATTCTTCCTTAGATTCAGAGAGAACTTTGTGTAGGACCACTTTCTCAAAAATGTAATGGTAAATATATATTCTGCCATCAAAAACATATCAAAAGAAAGTTAATTCCAGAAACGGTAGACAGGCCTTAAGGTAAAAGTACAGTTCTGCGTCATCACCTTGCATGAGCCAGCTAAAAGAGTCACATGGGGGAAAATTTGCAGTCCTATCTTTTAGAAGAGTAAATGCTGCCTTTAGATCCTGTAGGAAAGTAAGTTTTGTCAGTGCTGATAGTGTTAGTAAACAGAAGGTAGCAGGAAAATGTTAGAAAAAGCACAATTCTTGCTGTGAGGTGCCAAAGTATTGTTAAAACACAATAAATTATAAATAAAACATAATACTGTGTAGTTGATGTTTCTGAATGAGAAGATTAGGCTTTTGATATGCTTATTTGAAATTCCATAAATCCAACTGGGTACCTGTAACTGGTACCTGGTGGTCCAAAAGTCAATTTAAGTGCAGTATGCAAGTGTTGCCTATGGTTAGAGGCCATGCATGTTTGCTAAGGACTGTTTTGTCATATATCCTGTATCAGCATGGGACTACAAGGAGAGATGGGCATCTTTTCTCCACTGTGAGGGTATTCTACATTGATAGTTCTTGTTTGCAAAAGGATTGGACTGTATCCATCTTCTACATTCTCCTCTTATTCAGTCAGGTAGCTAAAAAATTTAACACATCTCACAAAACTGATAATCCTCGCGAGATTTTCCTTTGTCCACAGAAATCAGGTATCCTGTTTTTCTATCAGACTAAAACCAGTCTATTTGAAATGCGGGCATTTTACACCTTCAGAATGAAATGCACTGATGAAAATCACTACTGCTTGAAAGACGAAGGGTTGCATCACAGAACATAGCACCACACAGGCACTTTTGAGCTTCCTTGCAGTTTTGGCCAGAGTTTGCATTGGTTTTTTCCCCTCTGTATTTAATAGCATAAATAATAGTTAGTGAGGCATTTAATTCCTGTTTATGATAGAGGAGTATTAAACTAAAATGATGGATATAAATATATAAGCTTTTCTTCATTTTAGAAGTTCATGTGTCTGTGGCATCAGGTATTTCTATTTTAGCTCTGCATTAGGTTGCCTTCTGAACAGAGGTCTGCTGAAAAGCAAACTTGAAGTGTCTGGATGGCATATATGAAAACATATAACTAGCTATCTTTTAATTAGCAAGTTAACAAATAGCAGGTATTTGCATTTAAACAGAAGAATTTCAGAGTGCCCTAGAGGTATAAGCATACTGTACCTTGTGCTATGCTTTACACCGAATCATGCTCACAAATTCAGTTACTTCAGACTCGTAGCGTTATAACTGAGATGAGAGAGGGAACCTGCAAGTCTGATCCCTGCGATTCAACCATCTCAGGTTTTTGGGTTGTGTTTTTTGTTTATTTGTTTTTAATTTCAGCTTTAGGCTATTTACTGCTGTAAGTAAATTTCATATGCATAAATATGCTTTATTAATGTCAATGGTGAGTACCCATTAAAAAAATAACACCATGCATCCAAATCCAGCACAGCACTCAGAGTTTATAACCTGCTTCGGCCTGAGACTATGAAAGGTTTGGGACGAATATTATGCTTGTGTTCAAAGTAGTTCATATCCTGTAAAGAAAAAAGGTTAAAATAACTTTCTTTGGCCTGTAAATGCTTATTTCTACTTAAAAAGTAACTAACAAAGTGTTAAAAATGTAACCGTGATATAACCGTGTTGAGTTTGCCCATTCCTAGTGCTCTAAATACAATTGCTTTAGCTTTCAGAGAAATGTGTAGTTGTGAGAGAAGGATGGTAGGTATTGTTGCAGCCCATCATAGAAGACAAATTTTTGCTACCTGCAGCATTGCTACTACAGGGCTGCATGGATAGTTTTCTGTGTCAGAAAAAAATTAATTTATCACCATTTTTTGTTTGAATAATCAATAAAATCCTGATTATCAGAAAAACAGCAAGAGCTGGACTTTTTAATTGAAAACAGAACATATATTGATATACCACAAATGACCATATATTATAAATAAATACCAGTACTCACTTTTGTGATGAGTTAGGAATGAGACCCCTCAGTTGTCCATGAAGCGCATCTTGAATATTGCCAGATGAATAAAGCCCAATGGGAGAATTATAGGAGGAGCTGACTACCTGTCTTTTGTCATCAATATTTGCTGCTGCAACAAAAGGCTGGGCCCTTCTGTTGTGAGCTGTACCAATAGGCTTGAATTCCTGTACATGATAGGCAGACAAAATACACAAAGCTACAATGCACACCAAAGCTATTAATGAGTAAAACTGACAATATCAGTATTGTTAATCTCTGCAATTTTTACTTTTGCAGCTTTGTTATTTTTTAACTGGTGCAAGCATACTATATTTTTCCATGAGTTTTCTATATGCTACTTAAGCCATGCACATTCAGAAAGTATAATTTTCTTCTCCCGAGACAAACAGATGTTGTTCCACATTTGCAAATAGTGTGCAACTTTAGGAAGAAATGAGAGGGATGAACACTACAATAACCTGTTTTATTCCTCAGATTTTGCAATGCTTATGTTCCTCTTTTAGAAACATTTGATATGTAGTTAGGTTAATTGCTTTGCTTTAGTTCTAATATCTTGCTTCTGCATTTTTGTCACATACTGATGAAGTATGTCATCATAAAAGCATGAAAATTTTATTCTAAACATATTGCATGGAAAACAATATTTTTTTAACGCTTATTTAAACTGATATTGTCTTGAATGTATGTCATATTGAATACATTCTTCTGAATTTATTTCACATATTGAAGCATATCTGTGCCTCAAAAATTAGGATGCTGTAAAATTTAAAGTGAAGCCATCATAAATAAGTAAAACCCAGAAGTGGGTAAATTGCAAAGAATTCTGCCTATGTTTGTTTATTTCCGGAATATGATTTTTTTTCCCCCATTTTTATTTTTGGCCCAGATAATTTCCTCCAGTTGCAGAATTCATGGGGATAAGATCTGGTAAGAAAAATCTCTCATGACCTTTCAGATAACTTAAAATTTTCTTCTGTGGTGATTGGCCAGAAGAGATAAAGACTATTGACTATGTGAACATTCCACTATTTGTTTTATGTGTTTTTAGTACAGTCTCCTTTGAGTCTTTGCCAGCTCAGGTACATCTCTAATCACACTTTGGAAATGCAGAAATACACATTTCAGAAAAAAACAGTGCTGTCTTCTGCTAAGGGTTTTTTTTTCCTTCTTCACTAGTGGGTAGAGAAGGTTTGCTGCCGTAGTCCCATCAACTTTGCTGATGTCCTGCAGTGCTCTTTGGAGACAGTGCTGTGAGAGCACTTGAACTTCTGTCCAGGGAATAAAAAGTTCTTATTCCTAACAAATAAGTTTCTACAGTTTGAATTGGTCTTCTCTTTAGATTCCAAAACTTGCAATGTTAAGGTAGCACAGGTCATTAATACATCAAATTCTTTAGAAATCTTTTCCAGTTCTCTGATTTGGCTTTGTTTTTGACTGTGTATACACCTACAATAGTATAAACTATTTCTGCATTTATGTTGCTACTCTGCTGTGTTATACCACATGTATAACATATGTAACTTCAGCCCAGCTTCTGATATTGCTGAGTAAGATTGTTTTCAGATTGGTAAAGATTGTATCTGAGGCACCAGAGCTTCATCACTGTGTGCAGTTTGAGCTGTCTTATATTTGCTATCACATATTTTTCATGGTGACACATCCCTCAACTTCAGCTTTAAAATTATTCAGGTGTAGTTGTGGTCTTTCACTTGCATCTAGCAAGCTGTATGAACTAGTTTCCTTAGTTCTGCACTATTTATGTCTGCTAAATAAAACTCAAAACAAAGTAGGGGTTTTTTTGGTGCAGAAATGCCTTTTTAAAAAGATTATGTTAGTCTTTAGGAATGCTAGAAATACTTCCAGCTAGAACAAATCCAGCCTATTAGCAGAAGTCATGTTAGATATTTGAATGCTAAAAAATCCACAGCATAAATAGAGATAATCAGGGCAGGTTAGATAAGTATGGACACATTTTTCACATCTGTAGATTTTTATTCATTCCCCATAACATTCTTTCCTTTCTCAGACAAAACAAAATCTCTGTTCAATGTTTCAGTGGATAATTTCTAAAAATTATGAAAACCTGAATGTGAATTGGCCCTCTTTTTTTGGTGTGTGGTTTTTTTTTTTCCATTTAGAACAACTGATAAGAAATACATTTAGGAACAGACCTGAAGAAAAGTTGTGGTTACATAGAAGGTGCAACCAGAAAATGCAAGTAGTAAAAAGCAATTTTATTAAATATAAACATTTAGCAGCATTGCACTCTAAGAGGCTACTGAAAGCGACAATCAGATACATGAGCACAAAAATTTTACTTGCAGTTCTTTGTTTCTGTCTAATAGAACTGTGTTGCAATTAACAGAATGTATTAGTAAATGGAAATCATCCACTAGTGTTTAGTGTTTCCATTAGTGTCTACTTAATGGAAGATATTATTGTCAAGGTATTTAAAATTTATTTTAATCCATATATAATACAAAACTAACAAAACCAACTGTGAGCATTGTAATTTCATCTCCTTTTTAAAATTTCTTGTCAACAAACACAGCACAGAAGACGTGGCATTGTAATACCATGTTTACAATGTAACAGTTGCAAAACAAGAATTTGAGTTAGTTAGACTTGAATTCTGTTTTCTTTTAACTCATCTATTGATATAAAGTGTCAGTGACAGAACATACAGCAGCAAAAATAGTCCAGCTCTTGTGTTTATTTGATCTCATTAAATCTTTGAAAAGTCTTCCTTTAGTTCAAAAGTTAAATTAGATTTGGGTGTTGTTGAAATTCCTAATCAGGAATGGTTTTTTTTGTTGTTGCTTATTAAGAATGTAGCCCCCAAAGTCTATTGAAATGCATCCATATAGACCATTTTGTGGCATTCCTTGGGGATAATTTCTGTGACACTCCACAGACGTGTACATTCTGGAGAGAACATAGATCCTCAAAACTAGACCAGTATAATTGTTTCAGAACTTGATTATAAATGGTAATAGACTATTAGCTTGCTTTTTGGAGTAGTGGCTTTTTAAACATGTTTATACTTATCTATGTGTATAGTAGTATAATTGTATCTCCCAGGAATGTATAACGTCATTCATAGTCGTAGTATAAAAACTGCTCAAAAGCAAATATGGAAGAAAATAAGAAAAGCCCCAAAAATACAACGGAAGAAATTGTGGCAATGGAAACAAATTCCTTTGGGATGAGGTGAAAGGGATTCTAACTTAGAAAAAGTGTACAGATCGTAGTATTTTTTTACATTGACAATACAGCAGAAAGGATTTAAAAAATAATTTTGTAAGATACAGTTTGCCATTTAAGTGGTTTTGTTTTCTCTTCCTAAATATATTGAATCTTATGTTCTAAATTGCTTTTATACAGAATAAAATGTGATTATGTTAGTAACACTTGAAGTAATGTATTATTTCCTGATGTTTATCCATCACATTATAGATTGCTCCAGACTAGCAAAATTAGGTGGCTTATTTTTATGTGGAATGTTTAACTTTCAGGTTTGGCTCTCAGTCAGCTACTTATTGCTGTAGGCTATTTATAAGAATTGCTGTCTTAGTTTCCTCTTCCTAGAGGAAAAAATAGTGAGAGCTTTTGTTGATCTGTGAAAATTTCCTCTATCAATCTACAAATGACTCTCTGGGGATGCTTGGCTCAATGCAAAAGTTTGTTATTGTGTGCAGGTTCCTTGTTCCACAGCTGCAAGTGGGCAAAGTATCATCAATAGAATAATTTTTTTTTTTTTTCAAATTAACTGTAGAATAATTTTCTTTCATTTAAACTGAAAGAAGCATTCTGTCCAAGCTGCTGAACAATTTAAAACATGTTTTGCATTAATTAATAATGATCTTTTCTTAGCCTGCAAATATAAATTAGTTACTTACTAAGAAGACTGTGTTAGTCTGCATCTATTATTGTAATTTAGTTGGCTTATAATGAATTTTAAATTACTGAGTTCCATTTGTGGAACTTTCTTAGTGAACTTCAAAATGCCTGTCTGGCAAGAGTGAAAAAAAAAAATAAAGAGGCTTCATTTATTACTGGCTGACAGGCAGCACCCAAAGGGTGGTTGAAAGCAGTTCGTTTTCAAACTGGAAACCTCTCCCAACTGGGGTCTCCCAGGGATTGGTATTGGGCCCAAGACTGTTAAAAAAGCTTCATAAGCAATCTGGATGTTGCAATCAAGTGTACCCCAATGAAGTCTGCAGATGATACTGAGTTGAGTGGGGAAGTAGACACTTTGGAAGGGAGAGCCACCCTGCAGGAAGACCTGGATAAGCTGGAAGAGTGAGCTACCAAGAGCTTCACAAAGTTTAGCAAGGACAAGTATAAGGTATTGCACCTGGGAAAACATTATCCAGGAGGGCAGCACTGGCTGGGATCTACCTCACTGGAGAGCATCTCTGGGGAAAGGGACCTGGGGGTCCCGGTGGACAACAAACTCAATATGAGTGAACAGTGTGCTGATGAGGCACAAAAAGATGACAAAATGCTGGGTTTCATCAACAAGGGCATCACCAGCAAAGCTAAAGATGTCGTTATCCTACCTGGTGCTTTTCAGGCCACACATGGAATATGGTGTTCAGTTCTGGTCCCCACAATGAAAAAAAAATGTGGACAGGCTGAAGAGAAGGGCTGCCAAGATGATCAAAGGACCAGGAATCCTACCATAAGAAGGCTGAGAGAATTTTTTTCATTCAGCCTGGAGAAAAGAAGGTTTAGCATCACCATGCTCCAGTACTTGAAGGGTAGCTACAGAGAAGATGGAGACTCCCTTTTTTCAAGGAGTTACATGGAAAAGATGAGGGTTAATGGGTAGAAGTTACTCCAGAGGATATTCCAATTGGACACAAGAGGAAAATTTTTTCACAATGAGAAAATTCAGCTATTGAAATAACCTCCCCAGGGAAGTGATGGCTTCCCCAACGTTGCACACTTTTAAGATTCAGGTGGACAGGATGCTGGGCCATCTTGTCTAGATCATGCTTTTGCCAAGAAAGGTCCAGATAAGGGCTCGTACAAACTGTTATTCTATGATTTTATGATAACATCTATGACTTTTGCATAACTTTAATTTTTATATAAATGTCTGAAATGCTTTTTAGAGTACTCAATGATTTTCCATTTCTGCATACTGATCAATGTGTGCAATACTTTTGGATAGCACTGTTTTACATTTGAAGAAATACTATACTGACTTTGGATTTTTCTCTATTCGTTTGGGGTTCAGGCCTTATTATTGTTGTACTTCAGCAAACTCTAATAGGACCTAAAAAACACAGGTTATAGTTTTGCAATAATTTGTCATCTTATGTTAAAGAAACTTTTATCTTGTAATGTTTACTGCTCTACATACTACTGAGTCTCTTGTGCTATGACCAAATATGCAGTAAAAGAATTGCTACTTTTCTGGGGCTTGTTATTTATTAAACATACTTACTATATTTCATTCCTTCCTAGGCAGGAAAAAGGGATACCTACTAAAATGAAGAGGCTCACTATTTAATCTAAGTGAACAGCTTCTGTCCCAGTAGACATTGCTTTTTAATAATCTGCCAAATAGTACTTTGTGAAATCTTGTGATTTATTTTTAAGCAACTATCATTTTTAAGAATGTAACTTCCACGCAAAGGGATTACTCTTCTGCCAAATATGCCTACATGTTTTTTTCTGTAGCTTTTAAAGTGAATTTTCTGTTGTATTACATTTGCATAATTGATATTGCTAATGCATAAATGGCATTGCTATTTGTTTTATATATATCCCAGATATTCAGCAAAAATGCATTTAAAATAGTTTTGTTTCTTCACTGTGCTAGTTTCTACTGCTGAAGAGTCTAGGTTATTTCTGTTGAAGTGTACTGTGTGAATTAATGCAAGTTTTTAGACTGGCAAGGGGAGAGAGAACTGGAACACTGAAATGCCATATTCCTATTTAGGAGTGGCTCTTTGAAAGCTGAATTGGTGGGTATATTTATTACATAGGATTTACTGAAATGCAATCTGCACTTACATTTGCCAGTACAGCACAGAATAAATAGTTTGACATACTTGCTTTGCTTTTTGATCCTGGCCTTCCAGGATCAGCAGAATGCTCTCTGCTCTCCCCTTTCCCCTCTTGAGAGAAGAACAAATATTCACATAGATTAAAGAGGAATAAGAAAGGAATAAAGCACCTGTAATAGATATTATCTAGTTAAATAACTATCAACAGTACGGAGACTTTGGCTCATAGCTTTGCAGAAGGGACTGGGTGCAAGTTTGAAGAGAGAGGATGATTTAATTGATTGGATTTGCTTTGCTCATATACAGGGATCAAGAGTTTGTTGGCCAGAAGTGGTGAATGGTTTGCTTGTTGATCAGTGCATGGGTTTTATAAAAACTTGTAACATTCAGCACTGCTGTGTAATATAAAAATATGTGGAAGTACAGAGACCAAGTATTAATAGATCTGTCTTTCTAACTGACACATCACAATGATTTTTGTGATGTGATGAGTGTATTGCTTTGGTACTTGACAGTTATTCCTGATTAACTTCCTCATATGATGATGAATCTTTAAAAGAGTTAAAGCAACTTGTATCAGAATAGAGAAGAGATACTTTCTTTACATAATAAAACTGTGTTGATATGTACAGTTTAAAAGAAAAAATGTTAATGTTTTTTTCAGTTGTAGCTGAAAATTAAAGAACATCCAGTCAGGTAAAATCGTGTTAATACATGTCATAATCCCGATGGTTCATATTAGCTTAAACTGTCAGGTAAGGAATGAAGTGCTATTCAAAGGCTTTTAATGACCAGAGGGGAGATACTTCAAAGTGTAAAAAGGTGAATGGAAATAGTCAGGTACATTTTAATAAATCTTACCTGTGGTTCAGCTTCTAAATTTATCTTGAAGGGATGTGCTTTGCCATCTTCTGAAACTCGTGGGGACCATAATTTAGTTCCTGCCCTGAAAGACAGGCAGAATTTAAATACATTCAATTCCTGTGGAGTTGCATATATCCCAGCAAAATATAATGTGGCTTGAAAACTGGCATTTTGTCCTTTGCTTTTTTAATGTTTTGATGTTATCAGATGCATGATACTTCAATGATATATTTATGTGTACTATATGTAAACATTATATGAAAAGTGTATTTACTTTTAAAAAAAATAAATTTACTGTGAAAAATGGGAAATAATTTATTAGTACTAATCAAATCCAAAGGCAAAGGGAAATTAGCACCTTTTTGACCTAAGCATACCAACCATTTTACAGTTTTGGATTTTAATGGCTGTTAAAAGGAATGTTTCATCTGCAGAATATTTTACACACAAAAAAGTTACTATATTAGTAATAATCCTAAGGGAAATTTACCTTTCTTTTTTTTATGACCACAATTTCCATGCAAAGCCTACTTTTCCATGTAGGAGGAGTGCAATCTCAATATGCAACCTATATGTGCAATTGTAAGTAGAGTTTGCATAGATGATTCTTTCAGTCACGGAACCAGAGACAGCAAACATGTCAATATCAGGTACGACTCTGTCTTTATTCATAAGTCAAAATTTGGCAGATAATGGAATGATAAATATTGATCTAGTACTGTTTTTTTAGTACTGTTTTTAGTTAAATACAAATATATTGCATTTAAAAATATGCACATATTTCATAGGCACAATTACACTTAACATATTTTGAAAATAACTTCCTAAGAGAGTGTTAAATGGCATCTCTCAATCTGTAACAGAATCTTGAATTAATTGCAGGGACTTTTTAATTGTGGTATGTGCTCTTGTAACTAGGCAATGCTTGTTTATTCCTTAAAAAAAAAAAAAAAAAAAAAAAAAGATGTGGGTTGCTAGGTTCCTTCTCTTGGTCTAGAGAAATGAATGCAAAAAGTTTCTGGACTCTTGCAGTTTAGGTAAGAGATGGTTTTTTAGCTTGTTTTTAACTAATTTTTCAATTGCTTTGAGAGTCCTGTGTTTGTTTTAATACAATGTGACCAAAGAGTTTGGCTTTAATCTCCCACATTTGTCACCCCTTATGAAATTCTGACATGATGTTGCTTTCTCTGACTGGGAGGATAAACTAGCAGCTGTGTCTGTGCAGGAGGCAGGGAAAAGCACCTGTAGCTGAGGGGCTTAGAGCAGAGAGGTAACTGAATGAGTAGCAGCTAGGTGAGAGTTTTATTATTTCCCCAAAATATGAAGAACTCTTTGGTAACTGACAGCAAACACGGGACCTGTGGAGTCAGCAGAGGCAGGAGGTGGTGTGGTTCACAGCTCTATAAATGTGGTGGGTAGCCTGAGGGAAACTATTCTTGCACCCATGAAGACATTTTCTGGGTCATCTCGTGATCTGGAGCTGATGAGGTAGACCTGGGTGTTGTAATTTTAAAGGATTTGTGAAATTCTTAAAACTGCTTAAAGTTTTAATGGTTGCACTGTAGACTCGGTTGGTTGGTTAGTATTTTCCTTCAGAAGTAAGCAGACATGTACACATACCTCTCTATTTTCAAAGAAAGCTGATGTGTAGCTGCTTTAATTCTCTCCTGGGCATCATTATGTGTCATGTTCTCTGTGCTTAGACCATCAATAGCTACAATAACATCACCAGGGCACAGATTGGCAGATGAAGCCTTGCCTCCAGGTGTAATCTGAAAAAACAAAATTTAACTGCTTAAACACCACGCACACCTGAAAACTGGTAGAGAAAAGTAACTTCACTGTGCTTCACTATTTCCTAGTGGGCTGAGGGAGTGGGCCTCTAAACATCTGTAAGATTGCTTACAAAAACAAGTGAGTTCTTAACTCTTCCAGACCATCTGTAGTTCTGTTGTCAAATCACCATATAAATGCTTTATTTATCATGCTTCAAATCAGGTGGAAATTATCTTCACATTTCTGCATTAAACAGGTGCAGCTTTCATTTCTGTAGTTTCTAGAACTTGTCTTTGATCTTCTGTCTCAACTGCCATTGTGTAATTTGTTTGGAAAAAAACTTTCCTTAGAAATCCAGGGAATAGCAGAAGAACAGAACTGTAAAGAAATAGTGCTATTAATGTTCATGTGTATGATGTCCTGGCTGCTGACAGGACAATACAGAAAGCCACTTGTGCTCTTACAGCATTTAAGGACAAACATAGCAGTTAGTGTGTTTTCTGCTAACCTGGGCTCTCATGCTGTATTTTTAAGTAATCATAAATATGCTAATAATTCTGAAATGAGATTTTTCTCTTTATTCATGTCTAATCCAGATCCTGAACTCCTTAAAGTGCTTAGCTATTAATCAAATTGCATTTGAGTAACAGTGGCCCTGATCCTTTAGAGTGATCTGTGTGGTGTAATTCATACTACAAGGCAATGTGCCAACAGCAGTAATGTTGATAGAAATAGCCCTATCCTTGTCTTTCTATGCTTGCTTTGTTTTGGTCCTGTTGATAAACTTCTAAATCATAGTTAAAATAACTAAAATGCAACAAAATTCTGTTTTAAAATAAGTGTTACAGGGGGGAGGCCATGAACTTAGATGCTACAAAAGCTTGTTCTAGATACCAGGCCTGCATTTGCAAACAGGGGACTTCTCATACCATGACACCATTTGAACAGGTCTTGGTCACTGTGTGGGATTTATGTCTGTTTAGGCTTATATTCCCATTTTAGGTGACCTTTGATAACCAAGACAACAACATGAAATTGGTGGATGTAATACAAAAGGTTCTGGAATTAGTCTGTTCTAGAACAGCAGAACAAAGGAGGCAGGTTGATTCATCTAGAATAATACTTGGTGCTTTTTTTTTAAGTAAATGAATCACAGTGTGAGGAGAAAAATGTCAATATAGTCTTAAAAGATTTCTCAGTTCTGTGCCATGTATGAAAAGAAAAGCTATAGGAGAGATCTTGTCTCACTGTGCATTCTGCTACAGGCAAAGCAAGTGCTATCTCAGTTATTAAAAGTAAGTTTTTTGGAGGACTGTAAAACATGCTATGGAGTTGTTCTTCAATTCTGGTGTTTCCCAGTTTTCCAGCAGAGAGAGAGAGTAAGATGCCCAGTATATATTCAGTATGTTCTGTACCCCAGCTCTGGTGAACCTGTCAGACTTGTGTCTGAGGGTGACAGTACTGTCATCATCAAAGTCATATAGAAATATTATTTTTGAAATGTGTTGCATTGGATTAGTTTTGAAACAGTGGCAAAAATCAGCCAAATAGTCACTCCTGCTTTCTAGTGGTCCATTTCTGTAGGTGTGTCTGAATGCTCAAAGAACTTAGAAGGGTTTTTGTGTGCCTTTTTCTGCATTTGAGCATGTAAACCTTTTTCTCTCATTTCACTGTAGCAAACTACAATGCATTAGCTATTATCCAGTCATGGAAACTTTCTGAATGGATACCTGTGGCCAGCTGGAGGCTTTTACCCCCTCACCTTCCAAAAGAATGGATTCCTGTGTATTGTGTGCTTAACAAAGTGTTACAGTGTGAGGATGAATTGAGAAAGTTTCTTATAAATTCTAAGTCTGCAGTCTCCAAAACTGTTTCTCAGACCTCAGATGCTTAAGGTATAAATGAACCACACTGAGACTTCTTATATTACTGTTAGAAGACAGAGGTAGAGTTATGATGATGCTTCTCCCTTTAAGCTAGCACAGCTCCTGACTGCTTAGCATGTTGTTGACATGCATGGAACGACAAACTGAGGCAGATGTGCTGGTGTTCGATGGTAACTCTTGATGCTCTAGTACACAAAACGGGCAAAACCAGATATTCTTGGTTTCCTCTCAAGAGTAAGCTTGTTTGAATAATCCTTATATAGGTTGTTTGGTAGATTACCCTTTTTACAGGCTACCACAAACCATCTGCTGTGTCTGTGGCATACCTCAGCAATGGACTGAGATAAAGATCCTGCCTTATAAAGCAGCATAGCTCTCCAGCAGAGTACATTCCCTTGCAGCTGTGCTACTAGCAGGACACTTTGTGTTGCTGGTAATAGGGTACAGTCCCTTGGCTTTTCTTAGTATATTGTCACCAGCTGCACTGATATTACTGTATGGTTGGATGGAGCTGCCATTATTTGGTGGGAGCAAGAAGGAAAAGGAGCAGGAGTCTATATTATTCCTTAGCAGAACTGATTATTGCCAGGCTTCCAGGATGGGTCTCTTGGGCTTTAATACCTTATAGAGTGTGCTTAGCTGTACTTGCTCAGGTAGATATACGTGCCTGTATATCTACCACAAGGATGGTGTAGGAGGAATATAGAATCATAGAATTGGCTGGGTTGGAAGGGACCTCAGAGATCATCAAGTCCAACCCTTGATCCACTACCGCTGCGGTTACCAGCCCATGGCACTGAGTGCCACATCCTGTCTCTTTTTAAATATCTCCAGGGACGGTATGCCTCTATCCTTAATATTTCAGGACGAAATCCTTATGGTTTCTTGTGGGGAAGGGGAGGAGATGAAATTTCTGAAGCCTACATTTCATAGAAAGTCACCAGGCATTGAAAGATCACACCATATCATGGGTATAATATTCACATTGTGGGTGCCTCAATAATATGATTCTTTTTCTTATTAGTGATACATTAAATGTGTATAGTGAACATGTAGAATCAAACTGTGACTGCAGCTTTTTTTGCTTGCTCACCCATGCTGCATGAAGTAGGTTCTGCTGGTGCTTTGTGAAAAGGCTTTTCACCTTGCTCTTCAGGACATGTCTCTGTGGCATGCCTGCTGGTCCTATATCCTCGGTATCTCAGATTTACAGAGATCTCAAAGTACATGTTGAGCATTCAGGTGTAATCAGAGACTAGATTTAACCTCACAAGGGGCAATGTATCCTATGAAACTTTGAAGAGAAGTTATCTGCATCTGTTAATAGACTCATGAAAATCACCGTGGACTGTCTTTC
Organism: Phaethornis superciliosus; assembly: GCA_023637945.1. Lineage (NCBI taxonomy): Eukaryota > Metazoa > Chordata > Aves > Apodiformes > Trochilidae > Phaethornis > Phaethornis superciliosus. Next base: position 22,344,977 of record JAJQWJ010000005.1, on the reverse strand, counting down.
ATCAGTATTTCAGGCTCTGTGTTTTCTGAAGAGAGTTCTGAGTGTGTGCAGACAGTGGCTAAATATGAAACTGAGTTAATAGAAATACTTGAATTATGATCTGTAAAGATTTATGTTAAAACAGAGCTTAAATTTAGAGCTGATTTCACCATTCCCTCCAATCTCTACAAGCTTTAATTGCTTCTGCAATGCTTTATTCAATCTGACTTAAATTCTAGGATTGCATTCCTCTAAAGACTGAGCGCAGAGGGTTGTATTCTGGTCAGAACAAACTGAAATTATTGAGCTTCATTTATTCTAGGGTTTTGATCAGTTTCATTGATGTAATTCATTTTCATCTGTGTAAATTTCATAGAATCATAGAATCATAGAATTGGCTGGGTTGGAAGGGACCTCAGAGATCAAGTCCAACCCTTGATCCACTACTGCTGCAGTTATTTCAAGGACTTTTTTCATTTTTTCTGGCTAGTTAATTATTTCTGACCCTAGTAGACTCCAAATATCTCTATTTTTAGTGCCCTCCTGTTCTTTCCACCATCCCAGTGACCATGACCTGTGGTTTTTGCATTTGCTTAAAACAGTTGAGAGAACTGCCTTGCTTGGGAAATTGCAGATGGGTTTTTGAGATGACATCTGTTTTTTAGACAGGTGGATGTTGATCTCTTATGTTGTCTGTTTCTCTTGACCAGTCCTGGTAAAATCTTTCATGTGTTGAACAGGGACTATAGCCAACCAGACTTAAAAGCCTGTGCACATTATTAATAATTGTTTTATTAAAAATGTGCTTAAGCATAATTTCTATTTATTGTCTAAATGTTTGTCTTTTTTCTTGTCAGGACAGTTAAGCCCAACATGAATGGGCTGCTGGTGACACCCTCTACAAAAGGAACACTTAGGCCCAAAAAAACAAGACGTGAATTTTGAGAAATATTCCTTAGTTCTTAAGGGGTACTACATGTATACTTATAGAGAGGCTCTTCTAAATATATGGTGTGGCAACAGAAAGAATAGTTTTAATCAAATCTACCACTAATATTCTTGAAGGTAAACTAAGGAAACTTAAATGTGTAATTTTCCCCTATATGTATTTTATTTCATATTTATACTTGAAAATGTGATTTTGAGCAGTTCTGTAACATGCAAGAAACAAATGGTTTATGTCTTGTGAGGCATTTGGCAGGTATGAGTCAATTGGAAAATCACCTGTTCTTTAGAAAGCTACATTTATAGTAACATCCTTTGTTAGTACAGCTTTAAACTTCATTGCACTTAATCTAAACACAAAGAAAATACAAACCAGACACCACTAAAATATTTTTCATTGGAGATAATGGAAACTATTTTTCTTTTGGAGGCCCATAAAAGGCAATGAAAGCCCCCAAACATCCAGAGATATTTTTCTTCTTTTTTATTCAATGTTTTTTTCCTTGTTCCTCCAAATGTTTTGCTATGTCCTATGAGCATTTCTTATTAAGCTACACAGAGTCAGAAAATAGCATTTTGGTTTATTTCTGTTTAAAATAAGTAAAATCTTTTAAGCTTATATGAATCTGAAATGAGTAAATAAATGAAATTTATTTTTAGTAGTATAATATGTGAAAGATTAAGCCTTAAACTTTCTGTAGACTTTTGTTTAGAAGCATATTTACTGCAAGGCATGGCAAGTGGTATACATCCTTCTAGGCTCTCGATGTTTTTTTATTTAATACCAGGCATAGTGTATATATGGAGTCATAGTGCTGGGCTTTTTTTAAAAAAACAAACAAACAAACAAACAAAAAGCTGTCAGTGTATCTTAGATTCTGAAATGCAACAAAAGGAGACCTAATTCCAGTCTGATGTGCATTGGGTGCAATTTTCAAAATACATATTCTGTTTTTTGTGTATATCTATGACTGTAGGTGCAGGGCAGCTGTCAGTGTTTCATAGGCTGCATTCATTGAGTAATTTTTTTTTTTAAAGTAAATTACAATTAGCAAAAAAATCCATTGAAAAATAAAGGCTCAGATCTTGCCCTTTATTAGGGCAAGTAAAGTGTCCATTTCTAAATATGGCAGAAAGCACTGAACAACTGTCTATAAATGAGGAGGTTTCTAATTATTCGCAAATTTAACATGCATGAAAATGAAAAACTTTATATATGTAAAAACAGATGCTGTTGCCTTTACTGACAATAAACTTATTTTAGTTAAATGAGAGTCAGATTAATCTTGTAAAGTTAGCACAGAATTTGCAAAGCACAAACTTCCAGACGTAAGGAGCTGCTGCCAAGTAGTCTTCTCCCCCAGTGATCACAGAGGCTAGTTGTGAAAATGATAAAAAAGGAGTCTGGTCTTCACTAGGCTCGAAACTAATTTTCTCATCTGAATGTCTGGGGAAATAATGCCAGCTTTATCCTGCTGCCAAGGCACGTAAACCCAAACTTTAAGGCAAAAGTAGAAATGCAATTAAAGTCAAAGCAATCCCAGAAACATGTCACACAAACTTGTAAAAACTGTTAGCATTCTAGCTGGCTCTCCTCAGAACTAGCTGCTACTTGCTAATCTACTCACAGCTTCATCTGTGTCTGAACTCTATAGCAAAAGTCTGCAATAACTAAAGAATGTAATAAACAGAAAGGAAATGAAGAGAGTACCTACCCTGGTTATGATTAAAGGTTGGTTAAAATCTATCCCTCCTGAGAGCCTGAATCCCCAGGGTGCGGGTCCTTGGAGAATAACGTTTTGGGGCATTCTAGATGGTTTCTTTTCTTGGTTACTGTTCTTTTTTCCTTAGGTCTGTGTGAGGAGCCGTGGGGTAGGGTGCTGTCACTGGAGCACCTGCTGGATGGGGCAGCCGACCTTGTGTACCTCTTAGGAAGTTTTCCTCATCCCACAGCTGCGGGCACTGCACTTTATCCCTGCTCTTTGGCTGACGTCAGCCTCTCCCTCAGCTTCTCCACCCACAGAGGGGAGTATCAAACCCAGACAAATAAAGCATGAATGCTGGAAACTTTACAGCAACTGCATCAGCTTTATCTGCTGCTCCAGCGTCTCCCTCAACAATCCTCCAGCGTCAGCCCAGCAATCTGTAAGCCTCAGGATGCAGTGTCCCTGTTTCTTAAAGCAACCCCCTTGCTCATTTGGTGTCACACTGAGTTCCTTGCTGGTGATTGTTTTCAAGTCTGCAATGCATAGCTCTGACTCCTTACACCATTCTGTTTCGTGTAAACAGAAATATTGATAAGGAGTTTTCCCTCTCAAGCTTTTGTTTTACTTCTTGTCTTATTTGTAATGGAATAGTTTATTGCACTACAAAGTCCTTCCACCCCTTTAGCTGAGTTTTGCAGCTACAGTCACTTGAGAACATGGCATGCATCAACTTTAATGGCTTGAAAAATCTGGACTGATGTTGTAAATATTTCTCAAACTGGGGAAGAGAAATGCAGTATTGGTTGATGATCTCTCTTCTCTTTGTAGAAATCTTTGCTTTTTAAGTTAATTGCAGATACCTGCTGTTGCTTGTTGGTGTTACTGGATAAACACTTTGCATTCTTTTTAGTTTTCTTTTTCCAGCCTAATCAGCTTTATTTTGCTTCTGTATTCCATATTTTCCTCAAAAAGACAGGGACAGTTTGTCAGGGATAGTAGATGTGTCCACTCTCTTTCTTACTATGTTACAGATTTCTCTTTCATCTGTAGATAGTATCAAGCAAGATTTTATATTTAATATTTTTTTTCCCAACAGCAAGTCAGTGAGAGCTTGGAGGGGGTGAAAATGAGTTATATGTATTTTTGGCATAATAATTTGCTTCTATTTTCTCTGTACACTTTTCTTTCTTACAGTTACTAACCTGCTCAGAAGAGTCTCTGATTAACATGAAAGAGCAATAAGTGATATGGAAAAATAAAATGCAGATTCATGCCATTCATGTATTTTCTGATATGGGTAATTTGTTTATATGTATATTTCAATATGAAATATTGAAGTATTTCCCACCTCCCACTCTGACATGGTGAATTTCCATATCAGTGTCTGCTGCTAATGTCTGTATAACTGAAGCTCTTCTTGATAAGATATTCTGAGTTGTGCTGGGAGTAGTGGTAGTTTTTTAGGTGCATTTGTTTCTTTGCTTGTTTGTTAGCACTATGAAGGTTAGCCTCAGATTTTTTTTTTTTTCTGTCATTTGTTCTTTATTTGTGGATTGCTAATGTGCAAATTGCATTTTGATTTTCATTGAGTACTGGCAATCTCAAATAGTGAACAATTCAGTACATTTCGTAGAAAAAGATTCAGAAATTAAGAATTTCATATCAGGTCAAATCGATGATCAGACTCTGAGTTTCCAGTGTCAAAAATCAGGTAGTTGCATGACAATTTTCTTTCTTGGGAGTTTTCTTTGAAATTCCTGTTAATAAATTATTGGGTTAAATCTTAACATGTAGGCTTACATTTATTTTTTCATTTATTTTAAAAATCCTGTAAATTACAAATCCTGCCAAATGTTTGGGCTGGTGGTGAAGTGAAAATGGGTGATCATTTAGGAACAGCTGTTCCTGTAGGTGAAAATAATTTGGTATTGTTTAAAGTTGTCCATTTCTCTTTATTATACTGTGATCTGCTCATGTGTCCCTTCTACACTTGTTAGATACATGTTGGAGGTGGACAGGCTTAACCTTTTTCTAGACACTTTTGCTCTTAATTAAGATTGCTCTTAATTTCAGTGGAAGTCATATGACTATGAGACTGAGCTCTCTATGGATTAAAGATTTTTTTCTCCTGCCCAGTTTCCTGGAAGGCTGACTTGCTTTCCAAGGTGCTGTTATTGCAGGCACCATTTGCTAGATCCTATTGGTGTATCACAGATGGAGCTTCAAGTCTATTTATACTTTTTTCCCTCCCATGTAACTCTCAAAGAATTGTGATTTCAGTTATGATACTGAATTGATGCTGTTGACATAAGGCTGTTTAATAGTTTCTTTTCAGTGACTGCCTTTATGAAAGTACTTCGCCCACTTACAAAGTATGGGTACACTTTTATTTTTTTTTTTATTCCCCTGAAACCCTTCTGTTTTTTCATTCCAGACCAAGATGACCAGCTGAACAGGACTGAGGCTGGAGCCGTTTATCTACTTAGTCAAGGTATATTCCTGTCATTGAAGTAAAAGCTGTTTTCTTTTACTCTGTCTGGATTTAAGGCAACTTGTATATAATAATAGAGTCAAGGGAAGGCTTTGTTAATCATACTGAGAAGCTTCTAAATAGGCAAATCTTGAAATTAAAGATTAATTATAGTGAAACAATATAAAAACTGAGTAAGTGTAGTCTTCCAGTATAATGATAGTACAGATTTTAAACTACATATTTATCGGTTGCTTTCTCTGCTCTTCATTTTAGCTTTCATAATAACTCTAGCCATGAAAATGTTTTTTTGTAAATATGTAGGACATTTTCAGTTGGTTTTTTTTTCCTTGTTCCATTGAAGATTCCATATAAGAAAACAAATACTTTTAATATATTTTTTTTTGTTATACAATAAGATCATTGGTGTTCCAACTATTCTTCCCTTCAGATATTCATCCTCTGTTTTCATGGCTGTGCTATAAATTCATATATGAAGCATTTTTCTCATAATCGTAATATAGCCTTTTGATTTGTAATATGATTAGCCATAGAACTGAAACATGGAGCTCTTGCTCTTTAGATTGGTATTTCATTTGATTCTTGTGCCAAATGTTATCTTTCTACCAAATGAAAACTGAAGGAGAAAAATTACATATTTTTAAAATTTTTTTTTACAGAAGTGGGAGAGAGGGAGAGGTAAGCTGTGTGAACATTCTTCATACCTCCTAAGTTTTTCAGATTTGGGGGTGAGGGAACAAGTTAGGTATCATAGTAGTAGCATGGGGTACAAATTCACCATTGCATACCGTGCCACCTTGCTAGTTTTGGACAATCAAACCCCTGTACCCACTGCACAGCATCATTTTCCTCTGGTGTTACTGAAAGGTACACTTCCTAAGTCCCATCAGAATATTTTGAATGTTAATTTTCCATTTTATCTCCCAGTGGGTCCCAGTCCAAATGGAAGGAAATGTTATTTTCCTGTATATCTGACAGCTGAAAAATAAGTAGCAAAATTTTAACACCAGTTCATCCTGTAAAGTTATGGAGTGCTCTGTTGCAGGCTGCACAAGGAGAATAAAACTTGGTAGAGGCAGAAACAACAAGAAGATATATCTTGGAGTGTGTGTTTTAAACCATAAACTTCCTGTCCTATTTCAGAGATTAGTCTCTGTCATGGTAGACTGTACTGGAGTAGGCCACTGTTTGTGAAGTTTGGACAGTAACAGCTTAGGATCCTAAACAGAGCTTGAAAATCACTTGCACATGTTTAACAGTGTGTACTTAGACTGCCTCTCGGGAGGTTAAGGGCCAGAGTATTTCCTACTGCACAGTCTGTTTTCTATTTCAAAACACATGGGAATACAACAAATCTTATAATAAATGCTACTCATTTTAAAACAATTTCCTAAAGCAGTAAGATACAACAGTTCCCATACAGTTTGACATCTTTCCTAATTTCAGTCAGGGAGCAGGTATGGTTAATAACTTGCACTCAGGAACTTTCCATAACATCTTCTGTTTAGTGGATGTCTGATACATTAGCAGTATCCTTTGATTTTCCGGGTAAAGTAGAAATCCTCTTTACTTTCCTGGCTGGTATGATAAGCAGCTCTGGTATTCTTTTCATGCACCTGGCATAGAGAGGAGTGGGGCTCTAGTCTTGTAGCTCTCTCCCAGACATTAGAAATTTCCATGCTGGAAACACATGAATCCTACAACTCCTTCCAACCCACCCCAGCTTTGAAACAACATTTTGGCTGAACTGTCCACATGGCTCTGGTACTTTCTCTGATTTTCATGTTTTGTGCAGCAAACTGCAACTGATAAGCATCTTCTTAAATTTGCTGTCTGCAGGCTTGGGAAGCCAGGAATGTCCTGTCTTAGGCTTTTGGGTTTTTTTTTCTTCATTAATCTCTCAAGGCTGGTAATTTTTTTTCTGATAATACTGCAGAAACTGAAAGTGTCAGCCTACTCACCTTCTCCAAGAAACTTCCTACTTGGCAAGTGGGGAGTAGTTGTCTTAGAGCCTTCTAAAGCCTTTGCTAAAGACCTGATCTAAATCAAGTAAGTGAAAAGTAAATTTTTTACAGGAAGGGTATATTTCGAAACTATTTCATAAGCAAGTTGAAAGTAGAATCTGGGATTTTCTGTTTTAAAAGAATTTGTTTTACTAGTTACAGATGTGCTTGTTTGCATTTGAGTTTTCATCTTATCTGCAATTTGTGCACTGATTTTTCTTGTTTTCCTTTCACTAAAAAAAGTGAAGAAGGAGTTGGAGGCATCTCTAATAATTTGTGTTTCAAAGAAATCTAAAGAGCATTTTGAATGGAACAGGATGCTTAAGTGACATTAAGGTATTGAAGTACTGCTCAATTTCATTTTCAAGTTATTGTTGTGACTAAGCAAGGAATTTGTTATCCTTTTTTGGTTTCTTTGTGAGCCTTATGTAATGTCAGCTCATATTTTAATTACGGTTCCTAGCCTAAAAGTAAATTGCAAAGCACTTCTCAAATTTCATGCTTAATTACTTTTATGAGAGTTGAATGTTTTCTGAGAAGATGTGTTTTCCCGTTGTGTGTGAAAAAGGGTTTTGCCCTTCTGCTGTGACAGCTGCTAGAAGTTCTGATGGAGAATCTTAGAGCTGACTGTGAGGAAAGATTTGTTTTTCTTTTCAGCTCATACACTCATCAGTGGTTCTGCTCCCTTTAATAGCTACAGTCATATGTCACCTTCAAATCTGGCAAGCCGATGCCTTATTTGGTTTGAAGTTAAAAGCCCATTTTGGCACTGGAAACTGGATAAGCTCATTCCAAAAGAGTAAAGTTGGAATGAAGTTAGCAAGGCTCTGTGCCAGCAGATAAGTCCAGTATGCTTCATAAATTAGCATGCTTTAAACAATATAAGGTTGCTCTTAATGCATAGAAAACGTTAGATTTATGAAATCTCCTTCACAATACAGATTACAGAGCAGCATTCAGGAAAACAATTGAAATACTTCATTAGCTGTGTAATGACAAGTATCTGTGAGAACCATACCATAATCTTCAGACACCCATCATTGCCTCTAATAATAGTAAACTCACATTTTGTATTTCTACAATAATTAGCCCTATTTCTTGATTTCATCTGTGGTTGTACATATTTACATATAATTTAATCCTTTTGATACAGGGAAACTTTAACCTCTTTGTCTTTTCTGAATGAGTGCTTATCTTATTTATTAAAGGAATAGTGAAGAGATCAGGTAGGATCAAGATACCTATCACCTGCTTCTTTCAAACCACAGGGGTAAAATCTGAACATTACCTCTAGATTATTCTCAATGGCTGATGCTGACTCATACAAATGAGCTTTTCTCTGGCAGTGGCTATAAGCAGGCATGAGTGTGACAGCATATTGCTCCAGATACGTCTATCAAGCAGGTGCTGCTGCCTGTGAGCCTGGGTAGAAGTGGATGGGACTGCTTTTTGTTGGCTTTATCACTGTGAGACACTTTGCAGTAGCTGGGGCAGTTTCTCCACCATCTTGGGAGGGCAGAGATTCCAGAGCATCATCTATCATAATAGTTTGCTTGGCTGTGTGGGATGAAAACAGGAGGGTTGCCTGTGTCTGTGCAGGTCAAAATAACCATACAAGTGATTGTAGTATACTAGTGGTAGCTAATCATACATCTCTTCTCTGCTGGGTTACATGATGAAGTCTTGGCAATGCACAGAAACAAAGCTGAGAGTCCTTCTGGGGAAAGTAAGGGGATGAGGATCAGGGAAATGGGCAGTGGAAGTGATGGAGGGGGTATGTTAACTTATAATGCTGAAATTATTTATACCCATTAGTGACTAAGACTGGTACAGAACGCTGTGGGATGCCCCTGCTATGTTAGTTTATAGGAACTTATGCTGTACTTGTAACAGTATTATCTTTGATGTTAAGTGACTACAAACACTGAAGAATTAGCATTCTTCTACTCCTTAACTAATCAAGATAAAAGGTAAATTACAGGAAAGGAATGTTTGTGTGGAGAATACCTATAGTCTTACTGGAGAAGGAGCTGGTTTTATTCAGTAGCTCTTGATGTGACAAAAATTTCATAAAATTTTTCAAAGTTCAAGACATTAAGGACAGATCCATAACTGTGTGACTAGAGAAAACTGTCAGGCAGGAGGTAGTAGCAGTGCTACTTTAGGAAAGGCTGCTCTTTGAGGAGATTAACATTTCTTCTAGTCATTACTGGATGCTAAGAGATAGTTTGTCCTTCTTGGAGTGGTAGAACTGTGAGCTCAAGATCCTGTGTGTAGTGGTAGGTATGTCTCTCCCCATGGAAACACTTGTATTTGTATATGTTTTCTCTAGTCTTCTAGTTTATTTTTGTCAGTGGAAGTTTATCTCTGGAAAAAGATCTGAATTGAAGTATTGAGAAAAGAACTGATGTCTTGGTAAAGAAGAAAATGCTCATGAGTATATGGTTGTGATTTGTACTTTATTCCTGGTCTAAGCTTTACCTTTCCTCTAGATGATCTCTAAAGTAGTGTTGTATTGTTTTTATTTTTTTTCCTGTCTATAATTTTAAAATTATTAACTTGCTTTTGACTTATTGAGAAGGACTTCCATTGCAAGTAACAGATAATAAAAGTTTAAGAATGCTACTACCAAGTACCTGTCTGGAAGGTAGGAAACAAAGCTGCCCATCCTGTCTGGGGCTTCTTCTGAAGTTTCTCAAATTTTCATTCTAAGCAGTTCTTCGTGGTTTGTGTTTTTATCCTCAACTGTGAAACAGTCCTCTTTGACAGGAGTCTTCAAATTTAGGAGAGCAGTGCAAAGTACTTGTATCTAACTGTACTCCAATAGCATGAATGCCATTAAGAGTGTGACCCTGGTGTTTCTCTTGGGCTTCCTGCAGGTTTTTGGAGGCTTATAGGCCAGTAGGAGACCATAAGGACTTGGGCTATGGTCCATAGTGGCTTATTCTGTATCACTGAAGTTGACAGGTTTTTCCATTGACTGTTCTCTGTGTGTTTGTGTGCATTTGTGTATGAGAGAAAGATGCTTTTAGTAATAGGTAGTTACAGTTGTTTTGTGTTGGTCTGCTGACACAAAATCTCTGTAGGGGAAGCTTAGAAAGAAGAAAAAAAAATTATTCACCCTTAAGCCTGAAAGAATACATGCATTTTTCTAAGTGCAGGGCAATCCAGGGTTTCTCCAATGCATGTGTCAAACTTTTAGATCAATATTTTATGGACTCACAGGGGCTGACACTTCATATACAAAAGAGGTCGCATGTAAGGCCACGGTCATTTGTAGTCCAAGTGGCAAAACCTCTTAATACTTTTCTCTAAGAAACAGGCATCAGAATATCTTTTAATATAAAATTGTCTTCTTACATTCCATAAAGTACTGCATTTTCAATATCTATTTTTCTTTCACTTTGTGGCTTGGGTTTAGCATTTTAACAGCAGTTGCTATGGAAGCATTAGCCATGTTTATTGGGTCATGACAAACGGCAACAGCTGAAAGACAGATCTGGTATTCTGTCTTAAGTGGAAGGTGGGCCCTGAGCCAGAGATCAGCAGCTTCAGAATGCAGCAAGCCACAAAGCTGGATCCCAGGGTCCTGACGCACACTGTAGTTACTCAGCCGTAATGCTTAAATTTAGCTTACACTTGAAGTGTTTTCCTCATTACACACTTTGATTTCTCTCTGTCTGTTAAAAGGACACTGTCAGAGTCTCCGCGCTCATGAATTAGTTTCTTATCACCAAAGCAAAACACTGAATGGAAGTAGGTAATTATGCATTTCACACCTTGAGCTGAGTGGTCTTTTTGCTTGCTTTTGCTCAGTGAATGCAGGAGTAAATGCACAGTCTAGAGAAAACATTTGCAAAAGCTGGTTGTATCATAGGAAAAGATAAAAACACAGCACGAACAAAACCATCAGACATGGACAAACTTCTCAGTTTTATTGACATGTAATTACTGGATCTAAAATGGTCAATGTGAAAGCTGTCAGACATGCAGTCTTAAAACTGTTATTCAAACTTGCACTATTGCCATACTTCAGCATATGGTGACTTAATATAATTCATATCATAACTGGGAATTTTTGAAGTTTTCTAGTACTGTAGAAACCCAGCCCAGAATGTGAGTGTCATTCCTCCACAGTTTTATGAAGGATAATCCTCTCTCTACAATGTGAAGACAGTATATCATGGTACATACTACTAGTGCTTTGAAATGTGAGTAAATGTCTTCTCTCACAAATCTACCTGGAACTGAAGATCTGGAAACTGTCTTTGCTTACACTCTTTATCAAGACCCCGCCACCTCCCCATGCAAAGCAACCCCCACCCCCCAAGAAAACAAACCAAAAACCCAAACCAGAAAAACATTAAGAAATGCAAAAAAGTCTCTCTGAAGATTGAGCTTTTCTCTTGCCTGTCTATTAATTATAGCAATTTCTGTTCAACTTGCCATAGCAGTTTGTATCCTTGCTCATAGATCTTCTTCTCTCTTCCCAGCTAGTCTGACTTTTACAGGCTTTTCTGGGGTAGACCATTCATGGGTGGATGAGGTGAAGCAAGAAGGTTGGGAAGGCTGGCTTCACGAAATAGGCACAGTATCCTCTTTCCAGGCCTGAAACAGCTCTCTCTGGGCTCATCTGCCTCTGATGTCCCAAACTGGACTGCTCTTTCTCCACCAGTAATCAAGTAATCACTCTGCCTCTCTTCTGTGTGTGGGTTGTTTTTTGTTTTTTTTTTTTTTTTTTTCTTGTTTTTTTTTTTTTTTTTTAATTTGTTGTTTTCCTGAGGGGGGGGGAGGGGGTACGGTTGGAAGAATAACATAACCAGTATTTCTGAAACATCTCTTGTGTCTGTACCTAAGGAACAGTATGTGCCTATGAATATGTCTATAAATAAGTGACACAGTTTATTTCAATCTAGTGATATTTTTCTCGCCTGTATTAAGGCAAAGGCTAAGACCAAGGTCCTCTTAGGATGAGTGCTGTACAATAAGCTGCAGAAAGCTGATTCCTGTTTTGAAGCCTGCACTGCCTATGCCCATGTAATGAAATTGCAAATGGAAAACAAAGGCAAAGTGTGTTGTAAAAATAAAGCAAGCTTGGGTGGTAAGCAGGAGTTTTGGGATATTACTGAAAAGCCAGTTTTCTGTAACTGTTCAAAACCCATCAGTTTTGTAATCAAAACTGTGATGATCTGAAATTATTAGCTCATGCTGGTGTGGTTTGGCCAATTCTTTTCTCTGTCTGTTCTTTAGAGCTTCTTAAATGGTAGGTACAAAAATTTTGCACTCCTCTATAGCAGTCTGCTTGGTTTAGAACACAGGTATGGCCATGTGCAAGGTCCTGCACCTGGTGCAATCCCAAGCACAAATACAGGTTGGGAGAATGGACTGAAAACAGCCCTGAGGTGAAGGACTTGTGGATGCTGGTTGATGTGAAGCCCAACACGTCATGCAATATGCACTTCCAGCCCAGAAAGCCAACATTATCCTGGGCTGCATGAAAGGAAGCGTAGCCAGCAGGTCAAGGGAGGTGACTGTCCCCCTCCATGCAGCTCTCATGAGACCCCACCTGGGGTACTGTGTCCAGTTCTGGAACACCCAACACAGGAAGGACATGGAGCGAGTCCAGAGGAGGACCATGAAGCTGATGAGAGGCCTGGAGCACCTCTGCTATGAAGACAGGCTGAGAGAGCTGGGGCTGCTCAGCCTGGAGAAGATTTTGGGGAGACTTTATAGTGGCCTTCTAGTACCTGAAGTGGCCTACAGGAAAGCTGGGGAGGGACTTTTTACAAGGGTGTGTAGTCATTGTATGAGGGGTAACTTTTTAAATTGGAAGAGGGGAGATTTGGGTTAGACATTAGGAAGAAATACTTCACTATGACAGTAGTGATACACTGGAACAGGTTGCCCAAGGGACTTGTGGAGGGACCGCAGGAAAGCTGGGGAGGGACTTTTTACAAGGGCATATAGTAATAGGACAAGGATTAATGGCTTTAAAATGGGAGAGGATGGATTTAGATTAGACATTAGGAAGAATGCTCCTTAGTGTGAGGGTGATGAGGCACTGGAACAGGCTGCCCAAGGAAGCTGTGGGAGATGCATGTGTGGAAGTGTTCAAGGCCAGGTTCATGGGGCTGTGACCAACCTGGGCTGGTGGGAGGTGTTCCTGCCTATGCAGGGGGGTTGTAACTAGGTGATCTTTAAGGTCCCTTCAAACCCAAAGCATTCTATGATTGGTGGCTAGCAGAGGGGTTTTTTGTGTCCTAGTTGTTTATAGCTTTGATGGCATATGGCTTTCAGACTTTCTGCTCCAGATTGTGTGTAGTGCTGCTTTGTGCCTTGGTACCTTGGAGCTGTTTGCAGGAGCTGATGAAGTGAATCTATAGTTACTAGAGCTCTTTGAGGGCATATAATTACCACCCTCCACTACTTCAGATGTACTGGATGCATTCATTCTTTCACTTTTATGGTTGAAACAGGGGGTGCTGATTCTCACCTGTTCAAATATTTCCAGTTACTTTTGAAAAACCCCCTATCTATAACAAATGAATCAGTGGTAGTGTAAGAAAAGCCTTCAGTGGGTCTTGAGCCAGATGGTATTTGTACATGTTTCACATTACAGTTTGGAGCCTTAACCTGAGGAAGCATGAGGTGGCTCACTGCATGCTTGGGGTTTATCTAGCAAATCACAGCTACAGAAGCAGTGTGATGACCCAGTCAGAACGACATGTTCAGCCTCTTCAGTGTTCCCCATCTGCAGTCCTAGTTTCAGTTATATGCTTAAGCTTGTGTTGAAAAAGTCTTGATGCAAACAACTGAAGGCTTCAGTATTATTTTAATACTAAAGTCCCTGGACTTTAAGTGGTGCCTGCAGAAAGCCTTGAATTAAAATGCTTCCACTTAGTTTTAATGTAAGATAGCCAAGAAAGTCTTAAAGGACCAGATCCTTTAGGATATTGAAATAACAGACTGCTGTTTAAATCAGCTGGAGCTAAAGATAGGCACCCAGCGTGGGCCCATGTGAGTATATGGGTCCCCTCTTGCAAAGGGAAACAGACGCTTGGAGAGAGAAGTGTTTCTCCTTTTTGGAAGGAAGTATCAAGAGTCACTGTGTGTAACTCTCTGGTAATTCTTCATTAGCAGAAATAAATAATTACTTTAATTGGGGGGGGTATTTTTTCAGAGTGGTTCACTGATTTCTCTGATGGAGGGAAAATGTGGGAAGGTTACTTTGCTATGCATGCATGTGAGTGATGAAATAATAGCTTCCAAGTTTGTTATTTGTGTTGGCAGCAAGAAACATAAATTGTTGAGATGTGAGTATCTGTACTGAGGATAAACCTAGCAACGCATTTCTGGCTGTAAGGCAACACTTTTTTTTTTTTTTCCTATGGTGTCACTTGTGATGTAATGCCCTTCTGCTGGAGTAGAACCCTCTGCATACTTGATCTGTGATTTGATGTGACATCACTATACAAAGACTACTCAAAAATTGCTATGGGATATTTTTTTATAGATCTGTTTTAGTAAGAATGCTTTCTACTTTCTGGTAATATTCAATAGTCTATTAACAACAAATTTCGCTTCTTCTGTCTGACTCTAGAAGAAATAGAAGTTATATACTACAAGTCACAATTTGTAATACTTTATATATGGGGTTCACACTGATGCAATTAAAACAGGAGCTGGGGGTTTTAGGTGCAGATCTGCTGAAGAACTGCACACAGTGTAACTAAGCATTCAGTTTACTCTAAAACTTGTACCTGCAGGGTTGTGCAGGCTAATCACTGCAAATTAACCTAGAAACTTCTGCTATTCTTTCTGTGTTTCAGAGGAGGCACATAATACTTGAATGAGAGCCTAGATGTCACATGTATTGTTTTCCCTTGCCTAAATAGCATCTAACTTGGAGTACTGCAAGTGGGAATTAATTAATTCTTTTCTTTCCCTTTTCATGGGTTTCTGACATATTCTGCACAGACATATATATATATATAAAATATCTTTAATTTTTAAAGGAATGTGACCACTATATTCATGAGAATAACAGATTCTATTGGGCAGATTTTAGCTAGGACTTTAGAACTGTATCTATCTGGCCACTGAGAGGAGGATAAAAGTAAAGTGGCATTTTTTTGCATCCAGTTAAAATAAATGATGCTGATTGATTACCAGTAGAGTTGCAGAAGAAAGCCTTATTAAGTTAATCATTCCTGCTTACTCTATACACAAGGACTACACATGTTGGTCTGGCAATTTCCCTGCTCTAAAATGGGTGTATTGAGGTCTTGGCCTGATTGATACCTGCTGTATGAAACAAAGGGTTCTGCTACATAAGTATGTTTAAAAATTTAATTATTGGCCCTTTCAATATGCTTCTGCAGCTTTGCAGCTGCAGAGGATTTAACTTTGTTAAGTTGCCAGTTAGGTACTAAAGGAACTAAAGGAACTGTCTGCTGTGCTGTGTACCAGGACCAGTTAAAGTGGTTTCTGGTCTCTGCACTCATACTTTTCAATATCATAAAGCCAAACCAAGTCAGACATTTAATTGCTTCTCTTTGGCAATTTTCTTTTCAAACTAGCATAGGAACTGTATCACCAATACTGTGGGACCTGTTGACTTCAATGGAGTTTGCTGTTAAGTGGAGCAAAGGCAGGGTTTCACCATGTAACTATAAATGCTGTAAGGGAATATACTTAGCAATGACCTAAGGTCCTTCTCGAGCTACTGACCTCATGTTTTTAGCCTCCTATTGGCTTGTGCACCAGTTTTTCAAAGGCATAGTAAGCACCTCGTGTTCCTGTCCAGGGTCTGCACATCAGGAGTTAAAAGGCAGCGAGTAAATACCGGGCGCTGCAGAATGACAGCGTGCTTTGCTTTGGCACAGGTGACAGAATGTTAAACATGCTGGGGTGACCCTTCACTGAGCCTGGGATATAGATCATTACCCTGAACTGCTCATGTATTGGTCTCCCTGGCTTGCTGGTATCTTATGGGTTTTCTTGTTTTAAGAGGCCTTTGCCGCAACAGCAAACACATGGCTCACTGCAGGGTAGGCAGTGGAGTCTATTGCTTTTTTTAGGGACACTTAATGTGTTTGATACCTTAGGAATTTATCTGTAATGTAGCACAACTCTGTAACAAAGTTGATTTCATGTGGACTGACACAGGCTTCTCTTAGTCTGCTAACACAGCTGCTATGTCATGGCATTAAAAGAAACTCCTAATAGAAATCAAAATGTGTGCTACATATCCTGACAAGGTAAAGGGAATTTGGCTTATAATTTCATAGAAAAAAATCTGTGAATATCTGAGGTTTTTGATTGATTTTTTTCTTGTCTCTTTCTAGATACTAAACTAGCTGGCCTCTAATTCCCCAGCTCTTTGTTCCTCTGGCCTTATGGACGAAGCACTGCCTAGTCCTGTGGGGTCTCCTCCATGAATTTATAGGGGAGAATACAAGTATTATACATGGAAGCTCCAAACATCCTTCAGTCTGTTCCTTAAATAGTGTAGGCAGGATTTCAGCAGATAGCCTATTTGAATATAGTTGGTTTACATGGACACGGCTTTAATATTTCTGTACTTTTTGACTAAACCTTCAGCATGTCAGTTTTTCCTTTAGTGCCAATACCTTGCTATTTATATTACAATGACTTATCTTTTCCCCTTTTTTCATCCCCTTTGCAAAGAGGATGCTATTTCATCCTTAACCACTCAGACCCTAAACCACACATATTTTCTTTTTATATTAGTGAGTTTACACCTACCAGTTGATGTTATTAGGTTAACTCTTAGAAAAAAGACTACTAAAACACAGCACTTCCTACTTCTTACAGTATTTGCAGTTATATGGCACAAATCAGTGCTGCACTAGTGTTCTACACCCTGCAATGTGCCACCCAGGAAACAGATAGGACATAGGGTTGTAAAAAGAGATGCATGTGGTGAGTTTAAGGTAGCTTAAAACTAGAAGGGCACATTTGCCTCAGTGGTAATAGTACTGCCTAAATTAGGCCTTTTCCAAATTGAAGGCACTCCCAGCAGTGGCAGTATTTACATTGGCAAAGGAGTTTATCTGCTCGAGTTTTAATAGCAGCTCCCTGATTTTAGCCTTCCTGTAGAGGAAGTTACCTTTTTCATGGTAATCAGAAATGCAGAGGGACCAAAAAGCTACTCTGAGGCACTAGAGCCAGTGGGGGAAAAAAAAAAGATAATAGATGCCTCTGCTTGCTTACTTGGCTGCTTAATGGAAGTTTTGCTTTTGTTTGAACACTTGCTCCTTGCCAGACAGAGACATTGCTATGGGATAACTTAGTTTTGTAGGTAAAGTCCCAAGTGTAACATGCTGCCCCAGAAATCTGTATTTTCCTCAAATCTTGCTCCTATGCTGTCATGTTACAGAGGAGTTCTTGTTTTGCTTTTGTTGAAGGAATAGGATGTGGGAACTTTTGTTATGTATAAAGGGTTTGTCTCTGTGTGGTTTACCTTTGTGCTTCTGGAGTGAAGAGGGGATATGGCAACAAAAAACTCCCTATCTCAGATTACCACTCACAATGCAGAAAGTCCAGACTGTTACTTTTGGAGTTAAGTAGTTTAGGGACGACACTAAAGTGGACCAACTGAGAGCTGTGTGGGTAATGCTAGTTGCCCGTACATATAGATGTAATGAGTGCATGGTTGGTAGTGGAAAAAAATCTTTAAAAAAAATTATCTGCATATGAACTTGAAGAGTGAAGCACTTTACATCTATTTTGAGAAACGATGGCAGGAAACAGTTGTGTACTCCAAGCAAAATTTATTAGAAGTCTATCCAAGAAAAAAGACACAGAGACCTTTTGCTTGTAGGAATCAAAGTCAGTTACCTGAAAGCCAGGTATGAAAAACTCGTATTTTTCTAAAATCAGTTACAGAGTAGAAACAGTACTTTTTAAATATCACAGGCAACAGTTATTTAAGTATTCAATCATAAATGGCATCAAAGATAGGTAATAATCTCACAGCAAAGCTGCATGCAGATCTAGTTTAAAATTGAAAGCCTTTGAATATAAAGCTTTTGCCATGAAATCTGCAATAATAAAGGTATGCTGCACAAAGATGTTTCTTTACCTTTGTCTTAATGACATTTCTCAGTAATAAAGACATATGTACATTTAGATTTGGCTGGTAAACCATATTTTAATTAATAAAATTTTGCATAAAATGCTATCTTACAGAATTGCACTATCCTGATGTGCTTATGGTAAATAGAGCAAGAAAAGTAATATGCGTTGAAATGTTGTGTAGGTGAAGAGGGCAAAGATCAAATAAGGAACGTATTTTTTTAAAAATCAACAACCAAATGGCTCTGTACAAAAAAGCAAACATATATACAAAATGCTACAGAGACTACATACATTTTGATAATTTCAAACCTTTACCCATGAGAAATGCAGTAGAAGCTTTTGCCATCTATAAGGTGCTGAAGAAACCAAATTTAAATTTTTATTTTTATGAAGCCATAGTCATTATCATCCTGTGCCTTAATTTCATTTGCTATTTATTCTTACCTTTGCTTATGGAAAATGTATAATTTAAAATCCTTGTTTCACTTCAGGAAAAAAAACAAGCCAACACCCTCTAAAATGTATCAGTTTTAATACTTGTGACTCTTTTTTTCCACTGTATTAACTTCCTAAAAAGAATGTGTAACTCAGGTTTAGTTAACAAACATATATATATATAGTGAAGTAAATCATTACGTGATAGTTGTGAATATTTTTCAGGTGGCTATGTTAGAGAAAAAAACCCAAAACAACAACCCTTTGCACTAACACTGTTTACTTCCTGCTTCTTACAGCTCCCGTGGTACGTAAAAATACTAACCTCTCAAATTTCATGTTGCTCACTATCACAACTTTTTGATTACAACCATTTAATCTCAGACCTCAGTAGCAGGTTATTATTGTCTATGCTTATATCATCGTCTGCCTCTTCATCAAGCCTCCTTCCCAAGGTTTTCTGCCTTTTGTACTTCTTACCTTTTAACAGAAACACTACAGCTTTATCAGGGAAAGAAAAACAACAAAAAAAGGTTTAGCCAATACCATTGCACCCATTCAGAACACTTGCAGTTCTTCCATTTTTCACGATGCTTGCTTGAGATTTTACAATCACTGTGTATATGTTACAACATACAAGTGCAGGCAAAAAATCTATATTATAATTTGTCATACATTGTAAACCAGTACAATAGGCAAACCTGTGATACAGCAAAGTGAAAGCAACAAATGCTGCCAAGCTAATAAAAATGTGGAAACTCAAACAATTTTTGTTTTTAAAAATAGTAAACAGCAACTTCCCCCTGTGTTACATGCATGCTCAAAATATCCCACCAGGCTTCATGATAGTACCACAGATGTCCAAACAAAGAACAATTTCTCCTCCTTCTCATCCCCCCCACTGCCCTCCTCTCCCTGTGGCAATTCATCTGTGTACCTGTCACCAAGCTTCTCCTATTGTGTTTCAAATTAAAAGACTTTAAAGCAGGGAGTATTTAAATGGAATTTCTTGTTTCAGAAAAGCTGAGTTATTCACACGGTGGTTGTTGCTGTAATACTGCTGGAACGGTTTGGCAGGTGGGATGGGATGAGGATGAACTAGATGGCCTCTGTTTGAGACTGCAAGCAAGAAAACTGAACGGCAGAGTAGCATGTTTTCTAGCAGCTTTATGCAGATGTGTTGCAGAGATGCAGCATAAATAAGTAGGAAAAGAAATTCACAGCCTCTTGACATAGTTCCCAGGGAAAGTACCAAAGAATTTGGTTCTTCTTGAGGTTCCTGAAATTAGAAGCAATAGATGAAAGATGGGAATAACAACAGGATATCACTATGTAAGCATGGCCTTTAAGTTTTTGTTTCACATTGCACAAACAGAAATATCTACAGTTCTTTACATTATAACTGAAAAAACTTATTTTCAATTTCATTTGTGAGTTTTAACAAATTTTAACTGCAGGAAGGAAAAAACAAATAAGGGGACATATTTGGTTAAATTGTCAGGCCTGATTAAAAGCTGCACTAAAATTTTGACTTGGTACATAGAAATAATTTAATTTCAACAACATCAGGTCAGTTTAAATAATCTGAATTTTTTAAATGCTGAGGATTATTTACAAGATTGTCAGCCACTGTGTGTACCAGGGTTTGTGGAATGATTAAGCCACATTGTCTAAATCTAGTTATGAAATCTCTGTTCATTCAATTACACAAGTAGTCAATTCTGTAGGTGCATGAATGCAAGTAAGTTTTAGGTTACCTGGTCTTTATAAAGAGAACAGTAATACATACTCCATTTTCTGAGAATGACAACAGTGCTATACAACAAACTAGAAGCATATGTCAATTTGTATTGATCAGTTGCAAAGTGAAAAATCACCCTCTAATTTTGGTGTATATTGGTTGGGATTTCTCCTGATAAAGCCAGGTTCAGATTACACTGAGTACCAAAAAATGATTTGTTTAAAAGACACCAAGCAAAGAGCATGGCAAATGTTAGGAAGAAAAAAATAAATGAAAAGGCAACCAATTAAAACATACCCACAAACCATCCATCATCACACTTTTCCATCACATCAATGACATCTCCCTCTCTGAGCTCCAATTCATCTTCGTTCCTAGGAGTATAGTTATATAGAGCCTGAAACCTTAAATAGGACAAATGATGCATTTTAAAAAGAAGTAAGAGTTTTTGCACCTCTGCTGAAGTAAAGGAGTAGGTTTAAACATTTATGAACCTAGTGGATGCATTCTCTGCCCCAGCAGAGCAAGGTGCCATAATAAAGGTGCCTGACATCCCTCTGTAGTGGGTGCAGGAGAGGGGCTCATTCACACTGTGTCTGGGAGGAACTCCATGGGCTCCTCGGTAGCAATTTCCAGGGTGAGACTTGGCACTATAGGAGCACCAAGTGTAAAAACAGTGCCTTCCTCTGTGGGGAAGGTGGAAAGTAATTGCTGTCTGGAAACATACAGACCTAACTCCTTCCCTTGTTAAAACTGCCCCTGATATATATATATAAAAATATAAACCAAATCTCTGAGAGTGATGGAGAGGCTTGAATCACACCAGAGGACATAAGGATGGAAACTCAAACAATATTCAGACACTAACTTGTACCTCTACCCTCGGCCAGGGGCTACAGGATACAAGGATCTGAGGTGAATAAATGGAAAGAGGTATGAGATTACTAAATTTGCTTTCATTCCTTGTCAGCTTTTAATTGACTATCTTGGAACAGAAAGAATGGCAGTAAACTCTTTTAACAGGGGGAAGTGAAGGTGCTGACAGCCCACAGGTGGGACTGGAAAAGCCCAAGTCCTGCCCAGTCAGCATGTCTTTTTCTCACTGTCTGTGCCCCAGCTATGACTGACTCCATGTAAAGGTACCACTGCAGAAATTGTGCAGAAGAAATATTTTTCATTTCATAATATTGAAACAAAACATAATGAAATCCATTTTTCCCTCTTATCTTTAAACTCTTATTGCAATATACACTTCCCACAATAAAAAAAAAACAACTCCCCTTTTAATGTTTTGATATTGCTCTGTATCATTCAGGCAGAGTTTCCATGAAATATTTATTCCTGTAAAAAATTACTGCTCCTGAAAGACATATTAAAAAATCCTATGTACAGACTGGTTCTGGGCCTAGTGCAAAGATGGTTATCTGGAAAAAAACTACATTTCACTTTGTTGGTTTGGAGAAAAAAAGTCACTGTTCCATGAAAAAAAAAAAAAAAAGATTTTTAAGTTGATTTTTTGTGACTGGTAGTAACCTCCCAAATATGAAAAGCCTAATTATATATTTTAATCACACTATCACAATGGAATGAGACTGGTTGTTTAAGCAATTATGTCCAGTAATTTGTGTAGCAGGAGTAAGGACAATCTGCAAAAAATTAAATGGCAATAACATTTTCTGTCATGCTTATCATTATTCCAGGAAAGCAGAGCTACCATGGTATTTCAAGACTACTTAAGTGAAGCTTCTGAAGAGAGAAGAATTGCAGATGTACTTTGTCATGAATAGACTTCAAGCCAATTACTCAAATACACTAACAAGAACTTCCCACTTAGCACTATTTAAAAATTTTATCTAAGTCATTTCTCTATACTCCATTTTAATAACTCCTTTGTAGTAATTTTATTCTCTCTTTTCTAATCTGAAATTTTTCCAGTATGAAAAGTCTGCTCTCATTTGCAGCACTCATAGAATATATATTCAAGGCAAAGAATGGTTGGTTGGCAATTTATATATATTGCTTTTTTTAATTTTAGGAGTAAGGAACTTTGGTCATAAATTACTTTTTTTTTTTTTTTTTTTTTTTTTTTTTTTTTTTGTAAGGTAAACTTTCTAACATTTTAAAATGCTCATATGTAGCTACATTTAGAACAATCCACTTACTAGGACATACTCTGAAGTGCTCTGTGTCTGGAGGGAGAAGGGCTGCTGGTTCCAATGACCACCAAGGACCCCACTGCAAGACTGGAGAGGGTGAGGGGGCAGGGAATTGAAACAATTTTGCACCAATCTGATGTTTTAACATTCAGCAGTGAAACGGCCTTACAGGGTTTGTCTCAAGTAACATCGTTTGTGAAAATAAGACTTGAGATCTAGGTTCTTCTCCAGTTTTCAGAAGGGGCTTCTTATACCTGATTTTTTAATTGCACATTTATGTTACACACAAAAGTGTGACTCTATGTTCCTGTGATCAACCTTATCAATCTACTTTTTTTACTTACTAAATTTTTACTTACTAAATTTTACAAAACTCTTCTTTTTATGTGTAAACAATGGAGAATTATTAG
The DNA here is from genome assembly GCA_023637945.1 of Phaethornis superciliosus. Lineage (NCBI taxonomy): Eukaryota > Metazoa > Chordata > Aves > Apodiformes > Trochilidae > Phaethornis > Phaethornis superciliosus. The sequence goes on along the minus strand of JAJQWJ010000005.1, from coordinate 22,322,008 downwards.
TTGGCATGTCTTCATTTGATGTGAATTAAACAAGTAAGGCTTTGCCCTCTGGAACCTTCTTGGATATCTTCCTACATTATGCATTTATCTGTTAATTTCTGAAACTTCATTATAGTTGTACTTTGTGGGTTAACAAAATATTTGGTAATGTGCTGACTACTGATCAAGTGTTAAGTTTTGGTTTAGTAGACAAGAAGTATACTTACGGTTCCCCCCCACTGTGTATGTTTTCATGAGCAAGCACAGGGCGCTGTGGCTGAAATGAAATTATTTGAAATGTGATAAAGATTAAAGTTTAGGGTGCAAATAGCTGGATAGGGGCATGATATATAGTTGCTTGAGAGTTCTTAGTCTACCTTGTGGAAAACAACACCCTTCCTGCCCCTCTCCAACTCACAGTAAAATCTTTAGAGACATGGCAAGCGAAAAATATCCTGGCTGGTTTAAAGATCTGATTTTTGAAGGACATAATAAAAGATAAAACACAACAATGAACATCATTACCAGTCCATTCTATTTATGGTATAGTAGAAAGTAGGAACAAAACCCTCCTGTCTCTTCACTGTGAAACAGAAATAACAGTAGAAAAATCAGATGCAACTAATGAACATTACACATTCATTGGGTGACGTATATTTTTAGATAAGCAGAAGTTTTCCTGTGCATAATGGCAGAATTTAGAATTTTCATAGATAAACAGCATACCAAGTTACATACACACACTCACAAACACACACATACACACAGTGCTAACTTGGCAGCCATAACATGCTATGCTTTAATGAATTCTGTTCCACCTCAAGGGGGAACACAAAGCCATGCAGGCTATTGCGAAGCAAAGAGCAGAAAAAGGTTTTGAAAGTATGCACGTAGTTGTATGAAAGTAACGATCAACACTTTCACTTCAGAGAAAAAGTTAATTTGTATTTCCAGTGCAAAACTTTGTCAAAGAAATTGCCTTCCTTCTTAGTTGACCATTACCCACCACTATTATCCAACAAAGCTGAACACAAAGGAAATGAGAAATATTAACCTCCCACAGAAACCAGATCCTGCTATTCAATAGACATTGATTTCTACTCATTAGACTTTGGATGGGGCCAGAAACAGCACAGGACTAGCACATCACCAGCTCTGGATGTGAGGAGTGATCATGTCCTCTGTTGACTGAGGATGCCCCATGTTTGTGCTGTAGAGCCTGACAGTCTGTTCCAAGTCTGGGAACCATATCTATCTGAGTGTGGATATCACAACTCATAGCACTTCCTTTCATGAACTGAATAAACTGCAACCTGATCTTGAAGTAAGGGGATTTGTCTTATGGCTCCATGGTTCTTTCTTTCCCAAGTTTGACTTGGGAAACTTTCAGTTCATCTCATTTCAGTTTACTCTTGAAGACAACAGAGTCCTCCATTAGAGCCACAGCCCGATGATATCAACTGAACATTCAAAGGCACTATTTTTTTTCTCATCCCCCCAACATCTCCAGGTGAAACTGAAGTAGTTAAATTTCTTTTCCCCACATTTTTGTGTTTATATTGTATATGGAGAAAATACTGTTAACTTTCTCCCTCTATATAGTTTTTAAAAGGTGCCTAAAGACGCAGGAATTATAGACACATTACAAAACTTTTATCTGTATAAATGACAGCTAGGTGGGAAAGAGGTTTTCAAAGTCCAAAATGATTTGTCAGTCTCTGACTGTCTTCTCCTCTTGTTTAATTCTCCTCTGGTAGTTTACAACAAAGATGGATATCTTTTACTGAAGTATTGAACAAGGTAGACTACAGATTAGATGGTTCAGTTCCCAGAAAACTCCCTTCAACAGCTGACTTGTCAAGCAAGAAGAGAGCATTCCACTAGGCAGATTGCTTGGTATTCAGTCTGGAATCTGATCCTATTCTCTGCTAATCTTACATAAGGTCTGCAACTGAACTCAATGTCAAAGATAGTCAGAGATGCTGAGTTTATAGATTTTTTTTTGCAAAGAATACAAGTAAATATCCTAAACAATACTACAAGTGATTTCCTTCTTTGAACATATACCAAGCCAGGACGAAACAGGTAGGTCAGTACTATCTTTTTTTCTGCATATGCTTCAATGCTTTAACATGTTTTATTACTAGTTAACTACTGTAGAAAGAGATGAAAGTAAATAAAAGTGAGTGAAGATTTTCAGCTCAGTGTTAGTGCTGAAGAGAAAACTTTGCCAGAATTAGTATCTGGAAAAACTAGGGTGAAGTTATCTATGCTCTGTCTTATCAGGAGGACCTTGGACCTTGCTCTCTATCTGAATGCATTCCTCAATAGTACTCCAGCTGATAACAAGCTTTCTCTCTGTTTTCTTTCCCTAAGCTCTCATCCCCATATACAGTGGCATTGGCTAGAATGGGGACTGTTGCAAGATCCAGCTAATTGTGCTCAAGAGATGTCATGAAATGCACCACCCTATGGGTAACTCTTGGTGATTATGATTTCTGGTTTTCAACTGTGGCTCAGTTCACTACACTATCCTGTTTCTTTGGAAAAAAATGAAGGGCCTAATCCCAGAAAACATTAAAAAGTGAAGTCAATGGTCCCAGTTGTAAAGCAGATTTTTAGTTATGATTGATATGCACTTGTGTATAATAGTTCTACATAGTTCTGTACACGCAGACTAGGTGTACAACTTGCATTCTTGTGCTTTTGGAATTAAAGACATAAATGTACTAAGCACTGACCAATATAGTCCACTTAATAGACTGATTGTCACTCATTTAGAGAAAGATAAAAAATTAAAATAGGGCTCAATCTCCTTTTTATGGATCTTATTACCAGACAGACTTTCTTTGGAAAGTTGTTGATCTGCTACCACAAGAATCCTAGCCTTCCTATAATTTGTCTCCGTCAGTAGTGAAGAAAGTCATAGTCCCTCAGACCTGGTAGCAAACAGAGGCCTGCCAAAAAGGCAAACCTTTGAAAAGTTGCATAAACCCGCATATCTTAAATTAAAATTTGAAAAAAAAAGAGGAAGATGATGACCTAAAACTGGCAGCAACAGCATGGAAAACAGTTAATCCCATGATCAGTTTTAAGAGCCAAGTTTTAAGAATGTTTAGTCCTAAACTGAAAGTAAAACATAACACATAAATTCTGATTCTCATGTCGTTTGGGCCTTTTTTTGGTAGATTTTTTTTTTTTTTTTTTTCCTCCTCTTCATAATATAGATCAGCTTTCTGAATAAAACACATGCATCTGCTAAACATTCTGTCTTTCTGGCTATGTAAAATTGTTACAGTCATGTTAATGTTATATAACAGGTATGAAGGGAAAGGCTAAAGAGTGTGACACAAATAGCAGTGCTTGGATAAGAAGGACAATAGTGAGTGATCATAATAAAGAAGCAACAAAACATTTTGAGAAGAAGGACATGGGTTCAGAAGCAAAAATTCCACCTGTATATATGCAATGAAGTAAAACTTTTTGACTCTTAGAAGCTGTAATATTAAAAAAGTAGAAATGCTTTGAAATAGAGGAGTAATTTAGAAGAACACGGGAAATGTCGAGAAAATTGCTCTCTTACATCTTGTAGCACTGGAAATACTATGCAGTACTGCAGAGATACAATACAGTAATGGATTTATACAATATGTTTTGTTACACACAGACCTGTTGGCTTTCCTCAGACATCACAGAGAAGCACAACAGGAAGGATCTGCGGCAAACTGATAATGCTGTGACACTTGGGCAAAAGCAAAATACTGAAGGAGTAGACAGTGAGCCCCTTTTCTATGGAAATGCTATTATTGCACACTGGGCATCCAGTAAGTACCATACCCTGTGTGAATAGCTGTGACCTCTGACAGGTGAGCTGCAGGATCTCTTAGTCATCACTGGGCTACGAGGAGGCTTACCCATAACAAATATATGTCTCTTTAAATTAGCCTGGAAAAACCACAGAAAATGTGTCAAGTGAGAGTTTAAGAATGAAGCAGCAAGGGGTTTTTGCTGCTTCATTCAAACATGCAAAGTGGACATGCTTTTCTTGATAACAAAAAGCGATTGTGTTACAGTTGCAAATAATTGTACTATTCGTATATGGTGTATTTTCATTGTTAAAAGTTAAAAAGATTAATGAAGTACAGTGTATGCAGTTGGAGAAAGAACAATTATTGCAAGCATGCCCACTGAAGTATCTCAGTTAATAATATAGAAAAGTTCAACAGCACAGAGCAGAAAAACTGTCTTAGAAATACCAGCGACTACTTCCTTCTTGTTAAACAGGACATGGATCTTAAATTTGCATTTAGAAAGCAAGTAAATCCTTGATGGGAAGTACTTCAAGAGAAAGTCCTTGTTCTGTTAACATCACTTTCAATCAGCTAAATACGTGTCAGAATTCAGCTCTTCAGAGTGTGTGTGCAGCAAGTGTGGATTCTCAGGGGCAGGAGAGTTGATGGAATATGAGTGGAGTGCTGACACTAAAAGCCTTTTGTTTGGCATTTGTGAATGTTTGCCAGTAGAATGTGGTAAAACAGAAGAACACTCCCCTCTTAGGAGATGAGAGGGTGAATAGCAAGAAAAAAAAAAACAATACTAAGGGAGGCCAAAGAGACAGGAAAACATCATAATATCCCCTTGGAAAGTGTCTTCAGAGTTCTTCCTTTGGAGGACACATTCCTCCCATGAACATGGAGAAGAGTGGCACTTGCCACTTGCCACACTCCTTGTATTCTACTGCCTAAACTCCTGCTCATGCTTTAGATTTGAGCCACATTCCATACATATACATATATATATTTGCATATACTTATGTATGCATGTATATATTTTTACATCAAAAAAATTACCAAAGAAGCAGTATACTGTTTAAAGAACTCTCTGGAGAACCTCCCTTTGCCTGTGATATTTGAATCCTGGAAATGTCTCATGTTCTTTCTGCTGTAGCTGGTGAGAGGAGACTTTAATAATGGACAAGAGGATAAGAAATGTCCTTCCTTTTCAACTTGATGACAGCCCAAACTTGGCTATACTTATACTGCAACTATCTGGGCAATGTACTCAGTGTTGAATGCTGACAAATGTTTGCTTATCTTTGGGAGGAAATAAATCTATCATTTTCCAAGATTTCGTGCAAAAAAATCTGTTCTATCTGATTGTTTCAAGACTTTTCAAATAGAAAACTCAATAGTGATTAAGTTTATAAAGGAATCTGTTCCTTAGACTTAAAAAATAATCCAGATTTTAAATGGCTTGAAAATGACAAGGAGTTAGAAGTTGGTAAGAGCCCTTAAAACTCTAGTTCTTCTCAGTACTCAGGCTGTTGTGTTGTAAGATGGAGACATCTCTCCTGGTCAGTTAGTGTCTTGCCATGCCCCGTGTAAAGCAGTACACTGTTTAGGAGGACCCCAGGAGTAGATCTTTTAACTTTCCGTGCAGATATTTCCTCTATTTTCAGCTAGGATTAATAAACTGTGATCAAACATGAGCAAGGATTATCAGGATCACCTGAAAAGATTTTCAGTGTTGATGAGGAATTTTCTTGGTTAGAGTAAGCAAAAAGTACCCATCAACTTTACAACTGATAAATTATTCAAAGTTGCACAAACAAACGTAATGATGTGTTTTACCCCTTATTTGAGGTGAAATGTACCCAAACCCATACCAGACTCATGTCCTGGAAAGAACCCTTATGTTGCTTCCCTACTTTAGGAAAAAACCCAACAGATTTGGTGGACTCTAGAACTTGTCCAAGTCCATTATATCTGAGTGTGAACACACACTCTAAGACCTGGTAGATTTTTAGAGAGATATTTTGGGGGCTTTTTTGACCATGGATGTGATGATCAATTTTTCTATGATAGTTTCTCAAACTTTTTATATGACTCTTTCTCCTTTTCATGAGCAAATGAACTCTCTGGATGTCAGCAATGGAAATTTACTTTGGGTCTAAACTGCACTGGGAACTGACTTTGTCTGTCTAGAGCAATAGGATTTCCAGAATTCATTTTTCTATCACAGAGCTGCAATGCTGACACAAAGGGCAGTCTTGAAGAGGAAATAATCTTTGGTCCAGCCTGTGAATGACAGTACTGATGTTTAGAACATGACCCTCTGCCTTCTTGTAAATTTATAACTCTTCTCCTAGGCTTTGGACTGAAATTGAAAACACCTTTACACTAAAAATTTTACTTAGTTTCTCTGTGCTTAAGTATGTGCTTGTCTGTTCCTTTCTATTAAATAAGAGTTACTGATGTCCTGGTACAGACTCGAAATTGAGTTGAAGGCGTTCTGCATTCTGATCAGTGTTAAGTCTCTTAGGCTATTTCATTGTATCTTAATGTTTATAGTTTTATCTTGTGTTCCATTTGAAGAAGGCCTATCTTAATAGTCAATGTGCTATGTTATATAATATTAGTAAAGGAAACAATACATCTGAAAAGATCAAACTCAGTGTTAGCCTTGCCGTTATTTATTATATATGAAGAATTGCAACAATCCATACTTAAGAGTCGCATTTACCTTTAGCTCTGGTGAGTCTTTCTCCTGCTGATGTAAGGGTTTAGAAAGGAGGGGAGGTGAGAGAGAAGCAGTAGACTGGGATGTTGTAGGAACAGAGTGAGAAGCTGGTGCCTTGGCAAAGTGAAATGCAAGATTAGGAGAGTGTAAGGGAGAATCAGAGTCTCCTGATGTTCCCACAGAAATTAGAGCTGGCTTAAGTGTTTGAGAAAAATGAGAAGTCATAGTGCTATAAAACCAGCTGTGGACAACATAAAAGGCTGAATAAAGAGTCATGTAACTAACCTGAACAGTCCAAATCAGTGTTCCTGATTTGGTCATTAGCCATTTTACTATCCTGGAAGAATTTTTTTCCTACCATCAAAATGAGTTGCTCTTTGTGGCAGTGGATTTCTCCTACATTCTTAACTGTCTTCTCATGTGTTTTTCAGGTCAAATAAGGGCAGAGGCAGCCTTCAAAGTCTTTCTAATTAAACAGTTTAACATTTGGACTAAACCATATTGTCTTATGTATCTAACTTACATGTTTGCACGTGACTGCCAAAGCAACTGCTTAAGGGTCTGTTGAAATAAGAGCTGGACAGAAAGGATCTGTACTAAACCTGCCCAGAAACTACACAAACTGTCTAGCAGTATTGTGGCATTTAACAGCTAGCAGACATCTGGGATAGTTCATTGTTGTACTGTCCCAGAGAGGAACTGGGGAGGGCTTTAGGGGGAAGCATTTGCTAGCTGCCAAACATAATCTGATCTGTTATTTTTAGTCACATTCTCGTAACAGTCTACTATAAATATATCAGCTGGTGAAGACACGTGTGAATTACAAACAGCTGAGTCTCTGCAGGAGGCATGTCCCTCCCTTTGAAGACTGTTGACAGAATTTGCTTGCTGGGGCCTCTGGCTCAAAAGGGGTGGCATGTAAGAAGCCAGGGAGGAAAATGGTTCACTGGCTTTTCACATCAGAAGCCTGATGGTAGCTAACAAGGACAGAAGGGAAAGGACCAGCAGAATGGGTACACCATTAAACTTACAATGGTGTATATGGCTGCCTCTGAGAAGAGACTATCCCCAAACTGACAATTTTTATCCAGTGCAATAGCATAAAACTGCCTACATACAACACAAACATGCAAATACAAGAAAAGGCAGAGAATAGTTATACTAAGTAAGCCATGTGAACATGGAAACCTTTTTTTTTTTTTAAAGTTAAAATACCTTATTAATATTTGGTGAATTGTATCCTTCATAATGTACCATGGAGTCTCCTCCACTTCCTATGGGGAATTCTAAATTATCATGTCCCAGATCCTCCTCTATATAGAGTCTTGTCAGTTCTTCTGTTGTGCCTTGTGGTCCATTGAAGAAATCTGATTCTTGAGGCTTTGACTTATTGCCTATATTAACAGACACATCTGCAGTACAGATTTCCTCTTTTATTTCAGGAGCTGCAGCTAGCACTCTAGAGATGGAGCAACCTTCATGTGGTGAAGGGATGTTATGGCCAGGACCAGTATGTTCACCTTGTCTTGTAGTGTCTGACGAGTCTTGAGTTACTTTGATAACTGAAGAGTCAAGTATACTTCTCAAGTCTTTTCCTGGTTTAGTATTGTTGCTGGGATGCTTATGTGCTATGTCATAAGATGAGGTGGCTGAAGATGAGACAGAGGTAGATACAAGAAAGGGCAGATGAAGAGGCGTAGGAAAGCTGAGAAAGACCTCTGTATTTGGAATAAAGCAATCATCCTTAACTTGGTGAATGCTATTACCTGTGGCTACAAACTGGGATGTTGTTAATGCCAAAGAATTGAGTTCTTCTAAGTCACAAAGAAAACTGTCTGGAAATGGTGAAGACATGCTTGAGATAGACATGCTTGAAGGTGAAAAACCAGCAGTCCTTGAAAACCAGTCACTAGTGACAGCCTGGAGAGTCTTTTGATCAATGAGTGACCAAGAGCAGGAAAGGTGTTTGGAAGGTGGGGACAGTGCCTGGAAAGGCAACTTCAAAAATAAGAAAAACACGGGAATTTAAATAAAAAGCATGACAGAGAACTAAGATATGAGTAGACTGCAAAGGAAAACTATCTGTGCCATGATCTGGGTTACAGGGTACCATTTCAGTGAGCACGGGTGTCTGAAATCATTACTCATGAATCAGAACAGCCGGAAAGACATTTGAAAAATGAAACTGTATCAGGTTCTGGCGTGGGGTTAAATGTCAAACATTAAGACAGATCTGGATGGTTACATTCATGAAGGCGACCTGCATTTGATCTCCTAAAGTTATGTGACTTATGGCACTCTGTTAGTGAGGCTGTCACAAGTTATTAAATCATACAATTAATATTAATGTAATTTCCCCTGAACCATTACTGTTATTTGGAGAATAGTATTTTCAGAAGTACAGTTCAGGTGTCATTAAGTATTTCTTTTAAACTGTAACAACTGAGGTGATTTGTAGTTATCCTAATGTTACTACTACTTTTTCTTGGTACTTCTATCTAAATGCTTAAGAAACATCTTTAATACATTGCATACTTTTACTAAGGCAAGAGCAGATACAGAAGGCATTTTTCGTCAAAAGTAACCCTATTAGTTAAAAATGACACCAACATTTCTGAAAGATAGGCAGTCAACAATGCTATTAGAATAGTGACAACACAGTGCACAGCAGAATATTTTGAGTAACATTTGATAATATTGATTGAAGTATCCTTCTGGTAAAAGAAACGTCCTTTTGTAAGAATGAGAGACTGGTGAGTCATACGTACACAGCATCAGTAGATATCCATTGCTTCAGTAAATACTGAAAATGCATTTGTGTTACTATTAATCCTCAAAATTAAAACTGAATGAATAATATTTTGATCTCGTCAGAATTATTCAGAAGAATTAGATGTATATCTTTACATTATCTGGACTAGTTTAGATTTAAATATTGCTCTTGAAAAGTAATTTCAAAAGGCTAAATTAATGTCACAGCATAGAAAGGTTAATTTACTTACCTTCTGCTTGAGTTTTCTTGAGGCAAACAGCTGTATTTTATAGTTAGACAAACCTTTTCTTATAGAGTCTTCTGTACCAAAGTATACAGACTGATACAATGCAGTCTGCTAAAACATAACTAAGCTGTCACAGGCAATACTCCATCTCTTTCACTCATCTTTTCCCTTGAACAAATACCTCCAACCTGTAGTTTTAAGGTTAACAATACTGCCAAGGAGAAATTGCCATTTTTAGTTTCCTGTGGCTACAGGCTGCACTAGAGCCAAAGATACAGATGGCCTAGGACAAGTTAGAGCAAAGCTTGCTCCTGACTTGCATTGTTTATTTATCTTTATTGCAGTTATGCCAGAGAAGTTTATTGCAATTGCTCTAGCAACAGGTGATGCATTCTAAAAAAACTCCAAAGGAGTAGGAAAAGTGGTATCAATAATTGTGGTAAACTCCAGAACACCTTCAGGACTGCTTCAGTCCTTCTAGGTGCTCAGGAACCACATAGCTTCTTACATGGTATTGCCATTTCTGAATACAGCTGGATTCAGAAACAAGTTGTATTTTTAAGAGTGTCAGTAGAGGCTTTTTTTTCCCCTTTTTTTTCTGCTACTACCAGATGGTTGCAAAAGCTTCCTGTGTTACAAAGAAGACTTCTTCCACTTTCCTTGTCTACAGAACTAATATAATAATAACTAACAGTAATGGTGGCAGAACAGTTTTGTAATCTGAATGTAAATGGTCTGAAGCATCTCATGCTCAACAAAACTTATAGGGGTTACACAAAACACCAGCTTTAGCTGCAGGATGCTTTAGAGACACGTCTGCTCCATAGAGAATGGGGAGAAAGGCATCTGCAAATACAGAGAGACAGCTCTGTAATACTAAGCATGTACCGAGCATGTCAGTTTCCTCATGCTCTTTCCTTGCCTTCAGTACCCTCTGGATTCCTGAATAACAAGAGGCCCTAGCTTAAATACCTCAGTCAGCAGCTACAGAATGTCATGCTACTTCAGTTCAACAACTTTGTTGGAATGGAAGAGAGAGGACCTAGTTCTCTGTTGTGACACATTCGTGATAAGGAGACCATGTGGAATTTATCTCAAAGTTGAGGCCTCTAAAGGAGCACAGAATGCAAACATACTAAAGTAGAAAAAGGGGGAAAACCAACTGAAATAGAGATTAATAGCATGTGAAGAAGTTCATAATTACATCCAACACCCACTGCCCATGCTGAATAGATAAATAACAAAGGTAAAGATTTAGAGAAGTTTCCATCTTGAGCATGCAAAGTTCTTGATAGTACATTAATGCTAATCAGCTTGCGTACAGAAACTTTCTTGGTTTCTATCACTGCCAAAGAGGTTGTGTTCCCCTCACAGATGACTGTGAAGTCTCACAAATGAATAATAAATCAGAATGCAGGAATCTTTTTGCAATATCCTGTAGTATGATTTGTGGTGGTTATGTAGACTGGGAAGGAAAGGAATTCAGAACCTCTGACAGACATCTGGTGTGAAAAATTACAACTATGAATGACAGAACCCAAGCTTGTTGACAGTGTGATGACATTTGCCTCACTAGTAAAAGAAACACTACCACAACACTTGTCATACTGCTCCAAAGAACCCCTGTTGTACCAAACTCCTTCTAGAGGGTGAAGATGGAAGGTTCTAGAACAGAATTGTTGCCTGTTCTACTAGACTTTGAAAGACAATGCTGTTGGCAAGCTGTGTCCCCATGCCAATTTCTCTGTCTTGTCCTTTGTGTGCTTATGGGACTGCAGGCTTTTAGGACAGCTGTGTGATGGGAGTGCCTTCATGTGGAACTACAAAAAATCTCCTAGACATACCCTTAACGCTCATATTCTAAAAGTCTCAGATAAATATTCCACTGGCTTCATTTTTCTGCCCAAATTTTGCCTGGACCTACCCACAACAGTGTAATAGATAATGAAGAAAAGAGCAAAAATTCTGGCAGAATGTAAAACACACACTCAACTATTAATATACTTCAATAACAAGCTAGTATTGCAATTCTACCTCTGCAGGAAACAAAATGTAGTGTACTTATTGTATAAATTCAGCACTATCTTATGTTAAAAACAACAATAACAACAAATTATGAGTCCTAAACTCACTTCTAGGGGTCATAGGAAAGAAAAAAAAAACTTACCTTAGTTGAACTTAGATGTTGTATTCTGTCACTAGAATAGCTTTGGGGTACTGGAGGATCAGGGTAGTCATCAACACTTTTTGATTCATTCTTTTTGATGACTTCTACATAGGAAACAGGGAAGATGCCTTGTCTGTTGGTTCCAGGCATTTTACCTTCATACCAGTTTTGATCAACCCGCTTAAGAAGAATTACTCTGTCTCCCTGAAATGCATTATGAAAATGAGTTACCAGCAGACAGATCACAAGTTGATTTTTTAAGTAGTAGATATTATTTTAACACACCAATTATTTTTCTCTTCAGTGGTGTTCCCATAAGTCTTGGGAATTGTCTCCATTTTCACATTTCTTCTCCATTTATAATGACCATGTATGCAACTACCATTCCAGCAAAATAGAGACCTAGTCATGGACTGGAAATACCATTCTTTTAGATGAGGGGAATCTCATGTAATCTTGCACTCTCCTTTAGGGGATTAACTTTTAAACTTTTCTTTGGAACATAACCCATTTTACTTATTGACCAAACTACTAGCTAATCACCTAACTGTAACATGCAATAGTGACTGCTATGCCCATTTTGGTAAAAATTCAACAATTAAATCCACACAAATGCTTTGTTCCTATTAAAACTGGAGTATGTAGAGGTAGGAAGTTAAAAAAAAATTAGTTAATGGCAAAGATTAGAGAAAGAAGTGCTTTTCCTGTGTAAAAAAGATGGGCACTGAGTAACTTCTGTAAACTCTAGTTCTTAAAAAATAATTAAGAGGAAGAACTTTACAGTGGATAAAAGGTATATAAAACTTGAAACTACATATATAATTTCTGCAATTTTAAAGTTTTTCTACAGTGATAGTATTCTAGTTTGACTAATCTAAGAAATTAAAGATTCATTTTGCTCACATGCAATAACCACTAGGATGTGCATAGAAATATAAGAAAATGTTATAAAAAGCAGAGTGTTATTAAATTAAATATTTGCAAAACTGGTAGTACAAAAATATCTCTAAGCCTTTCTTTCCTATTTTTTCAAATTTTATAAATTTTTCCTTTTCTTTTGTTTCAAAAACTTTACCGGGATAATTGTGACAAGAACAAATAATAATATTAAAAAGGGAATGTATAGTTCAAGTTAAAACTAGAAATTTCCATTGGCAGTCAGCAGATACTTTCGTAAGCTAATCTACCACAACTCATTTTGCACGCACAACATATTTCAACTCTTTTCAGGTAGCTTTGAAAGACTGCAAGCAAATAAGATATTAGGTTCATACCATTGCATTGCTTTGTGCATAGTAAATACTGAATGCAGAGTGCCACAGAGCACAGTATTTATCTATATATTAACACAATGTTGCAGTACATGCTGCAATGGTATTTTGATAAAGATCTAAACTGTACCTTTTTAAGTGATAACTCCACGTTTGTGTCTGCACTGAAATTATATTTGGCAACAGCTTCTCCAATCTCTCCAATCTGTGCAGGGGGAGGTGGCCTGGCAGGCTGTGCTTTTTCTGGGGGAGAAAGTTTCTAAGGAAAAAAGGAAAAACACAGATTTCCATCCTTCCCAGGCATTTTTTGGATCTATCACCCAAACTAATTCAAGAAATTAAAACAGAGAACAAACCTCAACATACGAAATTGGGAATATTCCGACTCTTCCATGGTGCTCACCCTCATACCAGTTTTGATCAATTTTCCTGAGAATATAGACAGTATCTCCTTTCTTAAAGGACAGCTCTCTGTAACAAATGTATTTAGATCAGTGGCTGATAGCTTTATATTTAGCTGCTCTGCCTGCACAATTTCAGAGATAAGAACCTAAACAGAATGTAGCAACTAAATGTTTGAAGAAAAATCTGTCACAGCTGTGGTACCTTTAGCAGTTGATTATACCATATAAAATTACATTATTTACATTTATGAATCCCAGGGACTATCAATACACTATGTAGGCCTGTTTTACACTGTGAGTCTAAGGAGGTATTGCTAGTTATTACCAGAGTACTTAGTACAGGGTCTGCATGCAAGTATGATGTCTTTTGGATTGCAATTTAGATGCTGCTTTTGACAGGCACCTGATAAATATTTGTTATTCTTTATTAAATCAGTAGGGAAAGCTATAGAATATATCCTATGTGCCTGGCTTATTACTACCTTTTGCAGCAGCACAGCTTGGTGTGCTTCTCCTGTAGGCATTTTTCTTCCCAGGCAGATTTATAAAAGCATGAAGAACACAGGCTTATGTTTTCACCATTTCTGATACTAGTGGCCTGAGATATGCTTAATGTTGGATACCAAATCATAGAATCATAGACTAATTTGGATTGGAAGAGACCTATAAAGGTCATTTAGTTCAACACCCCTTCAACAAGCCAGGACTCCTCAACTAGATCAGGTTTCTCAGAGCCCTGCCCACCCTGACCTTGAATGTTTTCCAGGGATGGGACATCTACCACCTCTCTAGGAAACTTGTTCCAGTGTTTCACCACCCTCATTGTAAAAATGTCATCCTTATATCTAGTCTGAATCTACCCTCCTGGTTTAAAACCGGTATCACTTGTCCAATCACAACAGGCCCTGCTAAAAAGTTTGTCCCCCTCTTTCTTATAAGCTCCACTTGAGTACTGAAAGGGCACAATAAGGTCTCCCCAGAACCTTCTCTTCCCCAGGCTGAACAATCCAAACTCAGCCTTTCCTGTTGAGTACTGCAGAGCTAGATGCAGTACTCTGGGGATGGTGAGGGGAGAAGAGTGTGTGTGCGTGTGTGTGCAGCGTGTGTGTATGCATGCATATGTGTGCATGTGTGTGCATGTGTATGCATGTGTGTGTGCAAGTATGCATGTGAGAGTGCACCTTGTGTGTATGCATTTGTGTGCATGTGTGTGCGCATGTGTATGTGTGCATGTGTGTGCTCCTGTATGTGCATGCATGTGTGCATGTGTGTGTATGTGTGCATGCATCCATGTATGTGTGTATATGTGCGTGTGTGCATGTGTGTGCATGTGTGTGTGTGTGTCATTAGAGCAGAGCAGAGAGGTATAATCACCTCTGCCCATGCTGCTTTTATTGCAGCCAGGATCCAGTTGGCTGTCTGTGCTCCCAAGTTCACATCACTGGCTCATGTCCAAATTTTCATCCCCCAATCTCCCCAAGTCCTTCTCTGCAGGGCTACTCTCAACCCCTTCATCCCTCAGCCTATTGATACTGGGGCTTGCTCTGACCCATGTGCATTTAATTTGGCCTTGCTGAACCTCTTAAGGTAAACACAGGATGACTTCTCAAGCTTGTAGTGGTCCCTTTGGATGGCATCCTGTCCCTCAAACATGTCAAGTCATTAAGAACATTTTCAGATCCTGTAGTTCTTTGCTATACAATCCATTTGGTTTTTCAAGAGCCAATCTGCTGTTCTAATAATTCAAATTATGAGTTTTCTACCATAAACAGCTAATGTAATCCTAGTGGCAATATTTAGCTACATCTGAAGATTGTTTAAATGTCTTGGATCATCATAACAACAGCAGGACTGAAATATAGGCACACTGACTCTCACATCCTAGAGGAGTGTTTCCTGATTTAGTTTTTCTTATGGACCACTTTGGTTTGTCTTGGTGCCAGACTTGTCACATCCTGAAGAGAGTCTGCTAAGAGAGTATGCTAAGATGAACAGGAAGCTGCTGAGGCATTATACAGAATTTTGATAAGCGCAGTATCTATGACAGCATTTTAAGCACTGGACATGGTACAACTTAAATACAATGCACAATGAACAAAGAACGCTCACTGGGTGACCCTCAAAGCCCTTGCTCTAGAAGGCTGGAGATGCATATGGTCAAACAAATTCCATGGTCAGCCATTGATTCATATGGTCAAACAAATACAACTGAGAATAAAATAATTTATGACATTATTATTAAAAAATCACTTCTCACACAGTTTGCTAATGCAGAGACTGCTGTGACAATGAGCTTCCTCTGCTTCCATGACATCTGCTTTTGAAACTGGCTAGAACAGCAGTTAGCTGTCACAAATTCAAGAAAAAGTTGTCTTGATTTATGAGTTCTTAAAAGAACAAAAATCTAGTACTTACTTAGGAGTCTGAGCTTTAAAGTCATACACAGCTCTAGCTGGCAATTTCTGTAAAGTAGGAAAAGTCATTAATAGATTCAGGCAGTATTACTACATGGTAAACTTGTTTCTGCTTTTAGAAAAGTGACCAAGATCCAACAAAGGAAAGGAAATGCTCCTGATTGTGGTACTTGCAAGAATAGGTATTTAAATACACAGCTTATTTTTAAGGGCCTAGGTGTTCAGGACTTAGTATTTTAAAAATAGAAATCACAGCTAATATATTAGTGACTAGAATGAGTCGATTACGCTATCTCTGAGAGATACTACTTGTCATGATGTAAGGGTACACATCTTTTTGGAAGAAGGATAAAAAAGGACACTAGTAAGTTTTGCATGTATCTTTCACTGAGCTCTCTCCCTTCCTGTTATCTAAAGGCTGGCAAATTTAGCATACCTAGACCTCTGTCTGTGCTATAATAAAGAAGTCCCCAGTGTTGGTGTAGGGATCCTGTCAGCTTTCATTTTGTAATACTAACTCAATTTTCCATTACAGTTCTCCTTCAAAGAAGATGGCCTAAATTGAAAAGCATTTCTCTTTTCTTCTATTATTAAAAAAGTCCTTTAGAGCGGAAGAGGTATTCCTATCATCAACTGTATCTAAGCCCTTTTCACCCCTTCCTGATTTTGGTAAAGCTGGTGTTGTAAGTACAAAGAAGGAAGAAGGGAGATAATACTAAAAGAACATTGGAGCTGATTAAAAACAAACTACTTTGAAATGTTCAAAACACACTGGAAATAGAGAGTTTTCTTGTTTCATCTTTTAAAATTACAACAATTTTAAGAATGGCTTGTAGTATTTAGTGTTAAGTGTCTCATCTATTTTCAAATTGACAGATAATTTTTCAGTATCACAGAATTCTTTGGAACACACAATAGGGCTCCTGGAACTTTTTTAACCTTTATATTCAGCTCCTGTAGCCATTTCTAACCTCTAATACCATTTAGCAAGGTAGATGGCTCAGAACAAAAACTCAAATATTAGCATAAAATACAGTGCTGTTTTGTGTTTCCATTATTTTGTGCAAAACTGATAAAAATCAATAGAAAATGTTAACCACCTGTAGTCTGTAGGTACTGGTAAATATAAATGAACTTTATGGTTGAAAAAAAAATTCTCTGAAGCCTGTTTGGAGAGCAGTTGTAGATCTAGATCTAGAAACACACTTAAGATACTGAATGATATACTCCATTTTGGTGTGTATACTTTTCAAAGAAACTTGATGTCACTTTAAGGTTTGTATGCCTGCTTCTATTTCCTCTTCTAAAGCATAAATACAACAACTGAGGAAGTTTCTTTGTCCAATGCTCTTGATCTTTTTTGAAGTCACATCTGCTATTTTCCTCTGTCCCAAACATCCACTCTGGTCAACTTTGATAGAGCCTATCCTATCACTGACTAGTAAACTAGTATCTATTTAAACAGGGTATCTATCGGTATCTATATAAACAGAAATAAAAGATGCAGCTTATCTTGCAAAGCTTATTATTCTTTTTATTTCCTGAAGAGCAATCCCCTTAGTGAAAAAGAATGATGCTGTCCCATCTGATGATATGTTAATAAGTAACTGTTTCTTTGGTCTGTACCATTACAGTATTTTAAAACCAATGCAAATCTTATCTCAGACTTGTTACCAATTTTCCACATGGATGTTGTTTCATTATTTACTACCTCTCTGTCTGCAGCTCCTCTTCTGTCCCTGGGAGTACATTGTCCCACATCAGTGAAAGCAGAAGAATAGCTTCCAGGAGAATCCTGGTCTACTGAAAACAGAAATTTTATGAAACCATGGTAAATTAAACAAATTAATTCAAATCTGTGATGCTTCTTAGTTTAATTTAGGAGGGTGAAGAGATATTGAAATCTACTATTTTACCTTTAATAGCACATGATATGATGGCTAAAGTGCACCTTTAAAGAAAGAAAAGAAAAAGGATACTGACTCTCAAGAAAAGGCAAGGGCTGTCCTCTGATCCACAGCAGAATAGTTGTTAAAGGATCAAGAGACCAAACTTATGCCTCACTGTCTGAAGGGAGGTGCCCCTATGGCACCAAATGGAAGACATGACAGCAGTCCCTGTTGCAGCCATCAGGCTGCAAGAAACTGTTTCAGAATGACAATATAAACACATAATTGCATGCATAGAACATGGTTGAAGTGTGATTCCACAAGAAAATACTAAAATAAAATGGTTTCCTCCTAAGTCATCTGAGTTTCCACTTTACCAGGGTTAATTATTAGGCAGCTTAAGGGAATTTAAAAGGATGCTATTTCATAGACACTACTATTTTTTTAAGACATGGAGTAGAAATCATTACTGACCAATCTATGTGGCAGATTTTCTCTAAAGCACAGTTTTCCAATGTTTATTGCAGAATAGTGAGTATGTATTTCCATGTTTTAATAAAACTAAAATAAAAATTTTACAGTATTTGCAGCTCTGCAAGTTGCTGATGAAAAATTAAAATATAATGGAATTATTTCAGACCAGAGGATGGAGTGAACTGCCTCTTGATTACTGTGTTACTTATTACTATGTTAGCTTCCTACTGCCACAGTGATACCTGCCAGAGGAGACATAGAACTGATGCTTGCCTTCCTTTGACTTCAGTCACACAATCTGTTCTTACCAAGCCCATATATTTCTAAAGAACTACAAGTGGAAAAAAAACCAAAAAACCAAAACACAACAGAATTGAAAGCATCTCTTCCATTATGTTGGGGTATAAAACTTGAAGCTATCAATAAATACAGTGAGGACAAAAAATGAGATACACACTCCAAACATATTGAGTATTTTTTTCTTTAAACTCAAGCAGAAAGGGAAGAAAATGAGAGGGTAGGAGTGAAAATGTAGCAGCTTTAGGAAGAACAATTTGTTTTATTTCTGTACAGCTCCTTATGCAGTTATTATTGGTAGATTTCAGTGTTTTTTTGTTATGACCTTTGGGCCTCTGTGTGGCCGGGGTGTGTAAGAGACACGCATTGATCCAACAAAATATGAAACTTCATTAGAAGTAGAGCTCAGCCATGAATGGAAAATTCTAATTTACCAACTGTGGTGTGTGAACAGTGCAATTTCCAACAGGTTCACTATAATCATGTTGTAGTGACTGCCAGGGTTAATCCTGATCAGGCTTCAGATATGACCAATTCAGCTGTGTACTGTGTTTTACAGCTGTTTTTTTCTGGTGTATCTGTTCTGAACGTATCTGTTTTCACTAGTTAAGAGATGGTAACAGCCTAAATTCTGATTTCCCTTGAAATCCATTTTTTCTATTGTGATACTTGCAAAAGTTACAGAAAACAATATGAGGTTAAAAATAAGTAAAATGTGACTGATCATAAATTGCATAATTGGTAATAGACCAATATATACATATATATATATACTTTCTTTCTTACATCCACTTGTGATTTCAAGAACAGCTCTGTAATGTCACTGAATTCTCAGAGATGCTCTGTCAACAAGAATTCTTTAACACAAAAATGGTATTATTTTAAAAAAGAAATAAATGACAGACCAAAAAAACCCAGTAAGCTAAATCATCTGGGATACACCTTTGGGCACTCCTCATATGAATCTAGTTTGATTCTTTTAATAGTGCAAAAATAAATTTTAAAAACATTTTAAGCTCAACCAATTTTTTTGAGAAAAAGAAAAGCAGAGCAACAAACAACTTAAAGTAGGCACTTAAAAACCAGATAACTGTCAAGACAGACTTTTAAAAGTTACACTCACCCTGACAGTTTCATACAAGTTTTGAATATTGACAATTTCACTTGTAAGAAGATTGGATTCTCAAAATGCCACAGATGAATTAAAATTCTGAGAAGAACTAGCTTTGCTGCCACAGAAATTGGAAATTTTATTCTTTTAACACTGGAAATGGAAACTTCCTAAAATGACCTTATGTTCTATTCACAAAAGGTAATAATCAACACAAAAAAGTATTATAAGCAACAGAATTAGTGTGTTTTCATAAGAAAACAGAATCAACTGTCTATGATACTGTCAGAATTAACAACATTTTTATAACTTATTACGTAATTATACAGTACGTGTTTTAGATGCAGATTATTTTTCTTTTTTTACCGTAATAAAGGAAGGGCTATCTGCATATTATTTTTTGTTCGACCAGCATCTTCTGATGCATGCATTAACTTTTCTGAAAGGTTTTTTTCTTGAGGAAAACCCCACATTGCTTAATTGTATGTTATAGCACTCATAACCTTTTAGTTGAAATATACTGTTGCTCCAGATAGTGTATTTTGTGAATAGACCAGAAATTAATCTATTCTCATCACCTATGTAAAAATGATATCCTTCCTTAAGATTTTGTGGGATGAAAACTTCTTATAGATGACACGAATGAAAATGGAATGAGAAAGGATGGGAAATACAGGGAGTAAGGTTGGGTAAGTAAATCACAAGGACAGAGGAAGAAAGTTAATCCACCTGGGAAACACAGCACACTATCATTGTTGTTAGTTGCGTCCAGGTCTGCAAAAGAGGCACTAAGAGGTAATCTTCCACAATCATTCTGGTACGGTGGGAATTGGATAGCACCATCTTGAGGCAGTGGATGAAAAGGCTGGTGCATGGGACTCTTTTTCAGAGCTTTAAGAGATGAATTCCTTTCTGGAATGTCTGGAAGCAGCTCAGTAATAAGTCTGTGTAATATACTATTGTCAGGCAAGCTTCCCCTTCTTTTTTCAGCTTTAATTTGGTCACAGATGTCTTTAAGTGCAGAATCTAGTGCTTCAAATACAGATGATTTGCATTTCTTCTTTTCAGTTTGTTTTTTAGTAGCTGCACTTTTTTTCCTCCGGAAAGGCACAGGACTGACTAGGAATGCTATCTTAGAGAGACCAGATTCTGTTTCCTGTTTCCTGGGATCTTCAGTGGTTTCTTGTTTAGCCCTTTCATGTTTTAACATGGTGGTGAAGCGGGTGTAGGATGCTGGGCATCGCCCTTTGCACGAGCTGAAGAGATGCCTGTGGTGGTGATGGTGGTGGTGGCCTGATCCATAAAAGCTTTCAGATGATGTGAAGGAAAAGTGATCAAAGTCAGTTTCACTACAAAAGGATGAACCCTCTATCTGGATAAAGTCACTGAGGTCAGAAACCATTCCATCTTGATCACTATCTGAAAAATCCATATGTGATCGTTGTGGCTCATCGCTAGTCACTTCAATATGAATTGGCACCAAGGTTTTACACTTGTAGCTCTGTTGTACCTGAGAGGGATGCCTGCCTGGATTTTCTTCTTCCAGCAAGGATTCAATAGAAAATCGCCTCTTTGGACACAAGCCAATTTTAGGAGGCTCCAGTGTAACAGTTGACATCATTTCATCACCTAAGTTTGGCATTGATTTTGACTTCTGAATTAATTTTTCAAATTCAGATATTCTGGTTGGCACCATGTCTCTGGGCACCTCTTCAGTAGAAGACTCTCTCCAGCCCTGAAAAATACCTTTGTGCTGTTCTTTTTCATACTGCAGTATTCTGGACTTCACAGAACAAATCACCTCAGAATTCATCAGTTCCTTGCGATTGATGCGGTGCATCTTTTTGTACATTTTTAGGAAACCTGGTGCATCATGTGCAGATCTGTGACGAACTCTTGGCCTGCTACTACCACGGCCCTCAGCATATGGGGAGGTCCAGTTCATTGAGCAGGCTTCTTTGGAGTCCTCCTCACATAACAGAGAGCCCATGCTTTCAGACTTGGCCTGTGCATCAGGAAAACTATCGCGGTCATCTAACAGGTCATCACAGCTACGAGATTTTCTCTTTGGAGAAGCAGTTTCTTCTGTGCTGCTCCAGACTTCTGCATTTTGACGACTCATTTGCCAGCCGTTCTTGTAGCTGATTGCCCTCCTTGAATCATTTGGAACAGCTAAATGTTGTCTGTAAGTGCTACAGTAATCTAATTCATTTGAGGTGTTGTGGTTGTGCACTGAAAAACTTAAGAGGGATGGATATACTCTGCTAATATCCCCACCTTTAGAATCCGTATAGCAGCATGGTAAAAAAGAGACATGGCCAGAAATTAAAAGATTGGGAAAGTCAGAATTAACATCAGTAAGTATTAGAAAGATTAGAAAAGAGACAGCAATTAATGCATCTATCAACTTAGGTCAGTACATAGGTGGCTACAGAACTAATAATGAAGTTATTTTCTAGCTGTAGAAATGCACTCATGATAATCTGAGCATCAAAAGGAATTCCTTATGAATTATGGAGCTGTTACCCCCTCCACAGCCCTTCCCGCAAAGCAAAGCAAGATAACAAACATTAATATTGATTTTGAAGCATGTCAACATTCAGTGAAAGCTGCAAAGGGTTTAATGGTGAAGCCAAACAACAAATCTAGATCTCAATCAAATGTTGACTGTTCTACCTTTACATTCAGAAAGAAGCTGCTCAGATTTTTTGAGCTCTAAGATGCCCTGAGAGTTCATAGCAACTGCATTGTCTAAGATAATTAAGGTAAAGCAAAATCTTTATCTAAGATCAAATGGGAAATTTCTCCCAGTTGTTCACAGGCAGCACATGTAGCCTGTTCTTTCTCTGTGTGATAGCACTGAAGGGAGTAGTGTTTTCTAAGCTTATTGAGGGCAGAAAAAGATGGTTGAGAAACTACCGTGTGTGTGAAGGAAGACTTATCAGTTTACTGAGCAAAACCAGCATGTAGGAGCCATAACCCTTAGCTTGACTTCTGTAACAAAGCCTGAGTTTTCAAGTGAGTTTTAAAGCTTTTTTTTATGTTCACACTAGATCTAGAAGCCACAGGAACTGTGGCCTCCCATACTTGCACTAAACTTTCAAAAATTATCTCAAGTGGAAACATGTTTTTCAGGACACATGCTTCAAACAGCTCAATCTGCTTTACAGAAGAATAACTTGTGTCTGGATCAGAAACAATTCAATTCAAAATCCATGCTGGTCAAACAGCTTATAATGATCTGTTCCTTTAACAAAATTGTTAATTCCATGAAAATTAACATTCTAGTAGGTTTCATAATGTTGAGAGAGAATGGAGTGATGCAGCTAGACCACCTTATGAAAGTTCATTAGCTGTGGCAGGTGATCGTAAGGGGAGGATATTCAAAACCAGGAAGCATTTAAGTCATGGTAAGCTCTTGTTATTGATGGTGTAGGCAAAGGTAAATACAGGTAAACAGAGGATACGAACTTTTTGCTACCTGGCCTGGTATACCAAATGGATGAGTTTACCCACTTTCTAAATTGCTCCTAAAAAACTTGGTTTAAAATACATTTGCTTTTCTATCACTTCATTCTTATACTCCTCATTAATTTTCTTTGATGCATTCTCACGCAGCTTGAATATGTTCTTTTCAGAGGGAACCTGCTTTTACAGATTGATACAGTCCCTAGTACTACTATAGGCTGATTAGAAAGTACAGCAATTAAATGGGTATTAACTTAAACAGAAGGATACATACTGTATACAATGCTACTCTACCTATTACTTCCATCATATGTTTTACCAGAAACCTATTGTCTCACTTCAAACCCCCAAACCAACCAACAGTGATTTAATTATCTCTTTGCTGGAGAGACATGGAGAACAGTAATGCAGTGGTGAGCTAACCTGGAAAATGAAGCTAATTAGGCTACATATGTTTTTCTAAATACAAGGATATACAAAATAAAAAACAAGACTATGGATGTTTACTTGATTAAATTAGTTCCTGATAAGTGACAATGTCTAAGACATCAGGTATAGATTTGAAAGGTCTGCTATCCTGGAAACACATCTTTAATCTTATGTGCTGTTTGTCTTGGTTTACTTTCTGTATATACTGAAAATAGATTTAAAATCACAATAATCAATAAGTGAGTAGTGGAGTTACTAAAAATGTATGGGCTTATATACTGTGGTTCAAATCATTGTCTTCATTTAGTTCTCTCTTTTTATTTTTTTTTTTTTTTTTTTGTTTAGAGTAAGCAGTTGAAACTAGAAAAGTCCTTTCATGAAAGCCCCAATGCTGTTGCTGTAAATCTCCCAGTGAAGTGCATGGGGCAGCAGCAGGCAGATGCATTTACTACCAACGTACTCGTACAACACATCATCAGTTTTCCACCAACAAATGTGCTCTCCACTTACCTTTTGCTTTTGATGGGGAAGAAGGAGATGAGCTAGTCAAAGGCTTTCTAAGGGTGGTGTATGGGCCTTGCATATCTGTACGACCTAGGCTAGGCCTGTTTGCATTCTGATGAGTTATAGCAGCAGGTTCTGACTTCCTTCTTTTTCTGTAGTCACTTGCAGTACTTGCAGAACTGGAGGAATAAGCAGTATTAGCAGCAGTCTAATATTAAGAGCAGATTTAAGAAATTTAAAAAGTAAGCTCATAATTATATTATTACTTTATAGATTAAACAATACCAGAACAAATACATTAAAAACTTGTAAAATGGAGAAGCACTGGTCTCAGACATCTTACAGCATATTTCACAGAGAAAGCTGGACAGCTTCTTCACCTGATTGTTGTACAGTTTTATACAAAATTGGAATAACATTTTCATAATGAAAGCTTGGAAATTAATGCATCGAGTTTTTTAGACTGCTTTTTGATACTAGAAATTCAGCACAAGGAGAGGAAAAAAATGGGGGCAGAGAACAGAGGTAGCATGCTTAGGGAAATAGCACAGAGGGTGCTACAGGCAGTAAAGTTAAGTGATAAATTGCTGACAGATCAGACAGCAGCTCAGAGGTGTTAGGGGAAAGACCAGAATACAGTATGGCTTATTTTGAGTGTAACCACTAAGTCCTTGTAAAACAAAAACAAGATTTACACTTCAGTATCAAACTATGAACACTCTCACCATGCATCTCTTTATTTTGTCAGCAGATCACAGGGTGGGTATCAAAAATCTTACTCTTTATAACATCTGCTGGCTTCAAGTCACAAAGAAAATCCTCAGGTTGTATAATGTCTGAAATCATAGATTGTGTTTCTTACCTAGAGGGCCTGTCCAGTCCTTTGTCTGTTGAATAGTGATGATATAAGGAAGTCTGTGAAAACAAGTACACAAATCTGTTATACCTCTGTATCTGAGAAAAAGAATGACAATTTCGGCTTATCACAGTTGAGTATGATTGTTACTCTGTGACAAATCCCATACAAACAGGCTATGATGATTAACATCCTGGGCACTACAACACAGGTACTGCAATGTTTCACGAGGATAGTTATGCAGTTCTTAAAAACCGTCACTAGATTTAATTTCATATTCTACTTCAGAAATGTTTTTTCTTTTAAAGCACTACTAAATAATGATCCAAAGAGATGTTTCTCCATACTCTTTTCAAAAATAGATACAGAGCAGCTGAAATAAACTTTTACTATAAAAACATAAACATCTGAAAATAACTCCTTCATGCTCAAGTGAGGTCTGCAGAACTTATCCTCCCCCCAGTTACTCACCAAAATCCCACATCAGTTATAACTTTTTAAAATCCCATGATGTTTGTGGCCAGTTGTTGACCACCTTATATTCTGGATAAGGACACTTCTTATCACCAAACATAAGCTGGTGCTTAGGGCATTACAGTAGCAGCTACTGCATGAACCCTGGAAGACGGAATGGAGTTCTGCTACATAATTTTATTATCAAGGCAAAATCAACCTAAAATGACCACTAATTATAAATCAATAATTTTCACACATTTCAAGCCTGCAGTTAGAATGAGATAACACTACAATTCTGGTAACTGGGCATAAATCTAGAATGAACTGCATGGTACCTGGGGTATATCTTCAAGAGTACAAAGCAGTGTGATTCAAAAATTAAACTTATCTTAAGTTCTCAGCTTGTCATTTCAGAGCTAACATGATGGACTAGAAATAAAACTATTGCATAGCTTTGTAAGCTGCAGGAATTATTTTTCTCTCTGTAGAAGCTGTCTGGACTTCTTTGCATGGAAAAATCTTTACGCCTGCAGAAGTAATAGCACTCATGGCACGTGTGGCTTTTTTAGTTAGGTATTCTTTTTTTCCCAGTGATCTGAATTTCAAGTTCATGAATAGGACTTCACCCACATTTGTAAACTAACACATATATGTATTTCTAGAAGTCACAAGTAGTCTAAGATCAGTGGCACAGAGTCTAGCTGGAGGCCTGTAGCTCGTGGTGTTCCCCAGGG
The DNA here is from genome assembly GCA_023637945.1 of Phaethornis superciliosus. Classification (NCBI taxonomy): domain Eukaryota; kingdom Metazoa; phylum Chordata; class Aves; order Apodiformes; family Trochilidae; genus Phaethornis; species Phaethornis superciliosus. Next base: position 22,296,037 of record JAJQWJ010000005.1, on the reverse strand, counting down.
TGCAGTACTGGGTCCATTCTTGTTCAATATATTTATAAATGACCTGCATGAAGGGACAGTGTACCCTCAGCAAGCTTGGTTGTGATACAAAACCAGGTGGAGTGGCTGTGCTCCCATTCAACAAGATCTGGATAGACTTTCCATTGCTGCACTGTATCACAGATTTTCAGGTTATAGAAGCTGATTCTCCAATTCTGGAGCAAGATGCAACTATGCTCCAGTGACTTATGCAATGAATTAAAGAGGGGAGCTAGAAATAAAAGCTCTAAAAATTACTTCAGTGCTATGTTCAACAAAAAAAAAAAAAAAAAAGATATACTTGTCATGCAGTCATTTTTAACTCATCCAATACAACCTCCAGACACATTAGAGAAGTCATGATCTCTATTCATCTGCATCTCATCTACAGTAGAGAATGACATGCACTACTGTAGGAAGGAGAAAGGGGCATAAAAAATGTTATCAATGGCAACACGTCCACCCGCTAGGAATTACTATCTTTATTCTTCAGAAATCAGCATGTCCTCAGGCAACTCTGATCTGCATTTTGCAGCCTGTGTATGAGATATCTTCACACAATCTGGGGATTAAGCTGGTAACCAAGAGAAGCAAGGAGAGGTAGCTGGACATAGCTGATGTTCTCAAGGAATGGGGAACTGTGCATCACTGCTGTCAGAAGGATGGTAGAAGTGGGGCAGGTCTGCTGTAGCAATGGCTTGATGGAGGCAGCCTACCAACATTAAGGATCATGTGCCCAGTTTTTCCCAGGGGTAGGTGTTTCCACCAGTGAAGGTTTGCATCACTCATACAAAGATGTAGACCTTTCCCATGTGAATTTCTATTCAGTGGTGCAGATGCTTTTTTCCATCATAGGAGAGTACACAAAATTGTGGGATACAATCAAGTTTTATCACAGCATCTGATTTTGCATTTGCTCAATTTGCTAAAACCAATCTATTTTCCTGCAAACAAATGTGAATTTATTTCAGTTCCATTTTCCTAGCAAAACACAGATTTCAAGGTTTGAGTTTTTTTAAAATCATCTGTCATTGCATTGCATGACACAGGAAGATTAACTAGAATAGTGCTCCTCGCACTTAGGAAATTATCCCTGTTTTATTTCTGAATATTTGGAATGTGTATGGGGCTCATGATGAGTGCATTACTTCTAACCCATTCTGTCTAATCAAAATATCATGGTATTAATTTTTAAAAAAATATTTTCTGAAGTAGGTAATTATTCCCAAGTCTTTAATGTTCATACCGTTCTTATTTTCAAGTTTTTCCTTACATCCTCTGAAAGCTGAAAACTACTTTATGACAATTCTCCCATCACTACCCAACATGAATGATTTTAAGGAACACATCTAGTATACATGCATCAGAGTTTCTCACATCAACAGCTACTGTAACCACAGCTCTCCTCACATTTCTAACACAATAGAGTGCCACAAAGGCCTCATGTCTGTGTGCTTACCAACACTACCCACAAAACACACACAGAGCCTGTTCTGGAAAACATCAGTCTTATTGCAAAACAGAGCACAAGTACATCTGTTGATCAGCCACTGCCATGGTCCAGTACCAGCAGAGGAAGGAAACTCAGGCTCACAGGGGATCTCTTAGAACTGTTGCATGAGGTGACATAAACCTTGCAGATTAGTTGTCATTGTGGGGTTTCTTATGTAGGTGCCAACTCCTTTCTTTTAGAGACTGGACCGAGACCATCTGTCACATGATACTGGCTACGAGGCAGAAATTACTTTCTACCACTTGTAATGGCTCCAGTGCTGTATAGACCATGATGTAAATCCCAAAGGGGGTGAAGACGTCCTTCCAAAGGAGGCAATGGGTAAATCATACAACTGAAACCAAGCCATAGGCAATGTCTTTATCCACAGCACTCCCCAGGCCATAAATAGTATGTTAGTGGTCAGCTTAAGACAGCCAGAAGTGTGTGTGAGGCCAAAATTGGCTGCTGGGTTACTATATGGCTTTTCCTTTCCATCCTGTAAGATAGTCTTATCACCTTGAATGCAACTTGCTCTTTTGCCCTTTCTCTGATGTCTTTTGTGAAGTTTTTTTCTGTATGAAGGCACAACTGTATGTTGCACATTCTACGATACTAATTTTGGCTACGATTTTATGTTATTATATATAGGCTGTGTGGAATTTCTACCTTCTGCCTCCAGGTAGGGCTGCACTGATATAGCATATAGAGGGTGAAAACAAACAGTGTATATGGTTGTTTTTTACTGTCACTGTAGCTGTCCTATCAGCTCTGAGGCATTTACATGATCTCTCTAAGCCAACTCTCCCCCTCCTCCCATTTCCAAAGCAAATTAGGTATCTTCCAGAATATTCAACACTGCCCCATGGGTAAAGGCTGCTTAACAAAAATAACTATTGGAGACAACCACTCCAAACTAGCAGACACAGACTCTTAAATATTTTCATTCCGTTCTGCTCAAAACCCCCCTTATGTATGTAAAATTAAGCCAATGTTTTAGGTGTTTTCATGCATCAAGGCTTTAATGGTGACTGAAAATGTATTTAGGAAAGGTAGGCAAAAGCTGTAAACAAAGAGGCTTGTTTGCATGATGGTTCTCATACTACAACAAGTTATTTGGAATATTCCCACCCTCGGAGAAATGTTTAATTTGCTGTAGTTTGTGAACATGATTTATATCATATTCAAGGACTTAAAGAATTTCAAATTGAAAATTAAATGTCATTGTAAATCAAACCAAGAGAAAACCAGCATCACTTAACAACCATTTTACCTAGATCTAAGAAGCATGGTATCATTTCAAATAATCATGCAAGAGTTTTTACATTGTTTTCTCTGCTGTAGAGTGAACTCTTAAATAGCAATAAAGGCCTAGAAGCTTATTGTCTAAGAGAACTGGGTCCACATTTTATAATCATGAGTATTTCCAGATTTATAGAGCTTAAAAGCAAACCAGAGTAGTTTACAAACACTTAACAATTTAAGGCCATTATTTGTGATTTATTTTTGGAGAGGCCACAGATGAGAGTGAACCACAGATATGAATGAAGTAAAGCCACCATATAAAGTAAAGTTATCATTACAGGACTCATTTGACTTTTACCTTACCACCCTAAAAATGAGGAGAGAGGAGAGAAGGAATGAACGCCTGAATCTCTCCCACTCAGAGTAGGGCAATGTCAGCCCACCACCTCATCTTGAGGCATTTTACTTGGAGTAATGACAGTGGCTGTCAATCCTAGAGTTATAAATTTACAACTGGATTATTAATTCCAGTATTTCCTGATTATCAACCTTAGTTGTAAATTGGATAAAGGATAACTTAGCCACAAAGGTTTTCATCTGACATGCAGAGTTTGCAGTCAGATATTTTAATAACATAATACTACTCTGCTGGCGTATTAATTGTGTCTGAGAGCACTTGCCCAGCTCTGAAGAAGTGGGAATTTGTCAGAGAGTTAGAGACATATGGGCTGTTGTGTAGTTCCGAGTGTTAATCTCTGAGAAGTTTTGGGGATAAGGACTCACAGTTCCTAGGATAATAAGATCAACATCCAAATGCACTAGTGATCTGGAAAGATATGAAGACAAAGATACAATGATTGTGAATTAGAAACATCTCACAGCTATTGGAAGGAAACCACTAAATTTTAACAAACTTAAGACATAAATGGTGAGCATTCCAACCCTTCTTCCCAAGAGAATCATCTGAAGAAGAATCATTCATTTACCTCATTGGAAACACCAGAAGAACTGTCTTGAACATAGTCCAAAAGCTTTTTAGGTGGCTGCATCATAAAAGCAGAAGTGTGGAGATGAAATGGAGCAGAATCAATGGCAGCAAGCAATGAAAAATGTGGAGAAGGTGACACAGTTAGAAACTAAGTGTTGACAATGTCAGATATAAAGAGTGACACAAATGGGTAGAACAAAAGGAAGAATGGGTTACAGTCTTTTTAAAATTATAAGCATCTTAATAAAATGTTAGTAATTTTACGTGGTGAAGTCTACAACTGGAGCGGTTGTATCAACACTGGCAGTTTTTAATACTTGTGGCACAAGAGTAAAAATCATCGCTTATGTTCTGCTAGGGAAATATTAATATGTTTTATCTTATAGGAGATACTATTCTCAGGTTTTTATCATCAGTAAAATATTGTTTATATATTATTCACCAGAGGAATGTATCTGAACTGTTTCTGCCCAGCAAGGGGGAGGAATGACAAAACAGCTCAAATACCTAGATAAAAGGAGATAAAAGGCACACAGTGAAAATGTGATATATTAGAAGCCACTGGACAACAAATTAAACCCAGATACATGTAACTCTTAAATAAATTCATGTTCAGGTAGCATTCAATGCCTAATTGTTTTAAAAGTTCTGATTAAAAAAACTGAAGTTTTAAAAGAATGTATGTAGTTTGCTTTCTCTTCTGTCCTCACTGAAGTAGCTGTGAGTTCTGATTTTGGCTTATGGCTAGCTGCAAAAAGGGACTAAGGCACCTGGTTCTTAGAGTGCCTGCCAGGGCCCTCTGTCAAGTGCTCAGGCTCCTCATGTATCCCCACAGTCATCAGCAAGCTGAATGGGGTTCCAGAGAATTGCAAGCAAACAGGGAAAGATAAGAATGGGGATGTTTTAAATCCTGACGCTCTCAAGCTCAAATGCCGTGTCTACCTGGGATCCTTCCTGTGGGCAGGTGCTTTTGTTTTATTCCCTCAAGCTGCCCAGGTTCCTGGGGAGCTATAAGAATACTTAACAAGATGAGGCAATGCTTGGGTTTACTCCCCTCCTTTATCTGAGGGGATTTGAACTCACATCTTCCACTTGTCTTGAGAGTACTTTAACCATCGTGTTAGACATTCTTCAGGGATGACGACATTTATTATCCTTTTTCCTAAAGATGTTAGAGTGTACAGGAAAGAATTTGAGCTCCATGGACACAAAGAGGGGATGTGAAAAAGCAGAAGCAGGTGCATCTCCAACTTGGTAATTAAGGCACCCTGCAGGGAAGAAGAGAAACCTAGTTCCTAGTCTGGCTTCAAGGACAATGTCATTGTTTATCCTTGTAGCCTTTGGTGCTTACATTCACTTAAGCCTGTCCTATTTGCAGAAGAGTTTTAAGTACCTGGGCAACCAAAGCTGAAAAACAGTGGTATATCTGAAGTTGAAGTTTTTCAATCATATGGAGCATTTCGGGTTGATAATTTTAGATGTAAATGCTAGTAGTTGAACTAAGGTAGCATCTCTTTGCCTGAATAAATTTTTTTTTTGGACCTGGCTATTTGTGAAAAATAGAGCAGAACTGAAGTCTGTTCAAGCAGGTGTCCAGCTTGAAAAGAAAGCAAACTCATATCTCTGTGTTCAGGTACAAAATACGTATCCTGAGTGTATGCATATAAGAGGGGGAAAAAGGAAAAAACCCACTAAATCTCAGTATTTACTGCCATAAGCAATTTGGATATGGCTGTGTGCATTTAAATTTAGATACATTCCTTAAGGATACATACTTTGTAACTTAGCATCCCTAATGCAAATTTAGATGTTTTCCTATTTTGAAAGATTGTTCAAAAGCAAACCAGTCACACACAAAAGATTTAGGGAGACTAGTAAACACCCCTGTTTAACTTGCAACTTGTGTTCTTAAACACTACTATTTGTCTTATATACATAATCATCATAGAGTGGTTTCAATTGGAAGGAATCATCAAGATCATCTCATTCCAACCCACCTGCATGGGCAGGGAATGTGTAGTCTGTATTGAAGTTATTAAAGCCACTACTCTGGCAAAATGTCCACTTGCCTGGCAAGGGTCCACTTGCAAAATAATAGTTATATAAATGAGATGACTTTATTGGCCTTGCTCAAAAAATTTGTATTAATTTACTGGCATATGTTTGGTGAATTTGGTAATTTGTAAATTCTTTGTTATAAAAATATTTTCCTAATTATTAAATATTAAAATTCTGTCCTCACTTACCGGACGTCCAAACTCCAGTTCTGAAAAGAATTTATACCAGGGCTCGTTTTCTAAATCTATGTCATCTGGGTTTATGCGATCAGTCTGGAGCGGTTGTGAAGGAAAAGGGAAGGAAAAGGCATAGACTGAGCAAAGTGCTAGAAATGCCACGTCACTTTAACAACAAACACACACAAACACAAAACAAACATGGGGAAAGGAATGGAAAAATAATACTAAGAATGGTATTAAGAGATGGCATTTAAGACAGAGATGATTCCTGTTCAAGAGCTGTCATTGACTGGTAGCTTTAATACTTGTCTTTTTTTTTCTGTTTTTCCAGTGACTGGAAGATGTGAAACATTTTAAAATTACTCTTTTAAAGCTAAGAGGGCTCTTTGAACAGTTCTTTAAACATCACGGCATTACTTAGTACCTTTAATGTTACTAAAGATTCCTTGTCAAGAAGATAGATTAAATGATTGTAATCTTCAGCACAGGCAAGCAATTGCCGTCTGATCAGCAATAAAGACATAATTTTAACAGTACTGCTCTTGGTCATTCCTTCTCACAAAGAATGTTAATTCTAGATCTTGCTGTCTTGAAGCAAGTGCTGAGCAGAAATTATCAATTGCATCATGCAAGCATGACAATATTAAAAAGCCACTTCACCATGTGAAAGAGAACAGGTATATTTTAAATCCTATGGTCAAAAAATGGGGAAAAAAACCCCTATGCATTCCACAATATTCGTTTTAGCAATATTTTGTAATGCTTTATCTCCGAGAACTTTTTTGATTACGATTTTTTTTCCCACAGTGAAATACATTGTTTTCATCTGAAAACTCTCAAAGCAAAGTGATAAAGTAGCAGTTGAAGATGGCATTAAGAAAATTTTTCAATGAACAGAAGAATAATTGACAGATTTATTCAAGTAGCATGAAAACATGTCAGTGAAAAACAGTAGAGCTCCCAATGGGATATCTAATCAACTGTAAACTTGGCTGCATTAATTATTTTCTAAAAAGCATCAGTTCCTTTGTAGAATCTGATGTAAGCTGTCATGCAGCACAGAATTACAGTGAACTGTTGGCTTAAAGATCTCTGAAACAGAAAATGCCTCCTGTTAAAGATATTTCAGAATTTACAATTCGGTTCACCACAATGTAACTGTCAGAACTTGGACACTAATTATGGTGAAAAAAAAAAAGCAATAGTTAAAGCAATACTTAAAGAAGAAGACGGGGTCCTGCATAAAGAATGATACTGGTGATTAAGTATGTTACACTTTCCTCCTGAGTCAAGCTGTCACCAATACATGAGATCAATCACATACCGATATTTCTGTTTACTGCAAGAGATAACATGGTGCTCTTGACCATTCCAGGTAAATAAACTTCTTACAGCATTTTTCTTGCTGCCTTTGATGCTACTGAAACAGACTGCAAACTTTGCTCTGTTGATAGGTAAACATATCTTTGAACAACCTTGGTTCTCACATAAATATGAGCTGTTCCTGCAATATTTGGACACCGACATGTTTTACAGATTTATCTTCATAGTGCACCTTTCAAGTAAGGGAAGTATTATTCCTGTGAGAATTGTGGGAAGTGAATACTTGTGATGAAAAACTTGCCTGTGGTCCACAGCAGTATTAGGAGTGAAGCTATTCTGGAAATTTGCCCTTACATGTCGACCATCCGCAGACAGAATTCAGCACAACTAATGAGAACTGTTTCAACATATTCAAGTCTTTAGTAGAAAACCACTCCTGAAGTTAGTTTCATCAACTCACCAGTAAAGGTTTTTGACCTTAATCAGGACCATTAGTGATTTAAGAAAAACCACACAATTCTCTCCCATAGAGAGATGAAGGCACGAGGGCAAAAGCTGACAGATTCACAACACAGAAAATAATTCCACTGTATACCAACTTGTTTCTCAGAACAGAGAACACTTAGACTATTCAGTTTTTTTGCTTTCCTTAAAAAATAATCCACAATTTAGAGCTTCATAGTCTGATAAGACAATACTAAACAATTGTTTTTTCATTATTTCTCTGAACTAAGTTACAGTATGTTGAAATATTTATAGGGTGTTTTCATCTTTATATTATAATTAATTAATTTTAAGGGGCAGAGATATTAATGTAAAAAACTGGGTGCATAGACATAAAATAAATAAATAAATTCAGTTCAATGCATGTGGAATGGGAATTGTGGAGCTGTTGACACTACTGACATAACCTGCTCGGGTAGCCACCATCAGTCTTCTGAGCCTCAAGATCCCCTGGAGAGCAGCAGCCTCACATCTACACACTGATGGAGCAATGTCCCTTCTTGTAGGGAGCCAAAATATGTCAGACCAGCTGGGCTTTCACCTAGCTAGCCAAGGAGATAAAAATGAGAATGGGAGCTGTCTCCTCTTTTATCTTCAAATAGTCTTGCAATTAACCTGAAAGCTTTAAAACCCCTACTTTTGAAGAAAAAAGATAGAAATAGTGTATTTTGTGTAGTTTCAAAGTTTCTGAAACCTTCTTGTGTAGCAGTGTAAAAATAAAATAAGCTCAAGTTTATAAACTCAAGCCCTACTTTTATTTACAGCTTGAACCACAGAGGGCAGCAAACAAAAAGAAGCTGAGCTGTGAAGTTTCCAAGTTCACTGCTGCCTGGCAGTTCTAGGGAGGGCTCTGCTCCCTCTGCTACCAAGATCAATACACAGGCAATTGATTTTCCTTGGCTTTCAGATTCAATTTTGCTGATGGATCTTTTTCTATTATCTTCCCTACTAAGAGACTTAAAAAAATAATTTTGACTTAAAAATCTGGTCTTGGTCTCACAATGTATCTCCCAAACTGCTTGAACATAGGGTAAAAACAGTGAGAATGTAAATTCTCTTTTTATAACTTGTCAGTCAAATGAAGTGAAGCCATTCACAGGTAACTACTATTTCCCACTTGCAGGTTCAGACAACATACTGAAGCCTCTTTGGAACAATGGACTGAGATGTTTGTCAACTATTTGGCTTCAGCATTTCATTAGGTTTTTTTCTTTTCCTTTTTCTTTCTTTTTTTTTTTTTTTTTTTTTTTTTTTTTTTGGTACTTTTAAATAGGTGTTTTAGAAGCAAGTCCACTTCTAGACTGACTGAGTCTCTCTACACCTTTATGAGAAGATATTTTTAAATGTCCTATCAAAACATACCTATATGTAGAATTCCTGATTTCATTTTAAAACACACAGAAAATTTTTTCAGTTAACGAAGTGTTCCTCAAATAACTTGGCTAACACTGACTAGAATATACTGATAAGCAGCTTGAGATGTCAAAGGTGATCAAAGTTCCATATTCTAAAGAAAACTAGAGTAATAAAACCAGAAACATCACAACATATGTACAGCACAGTGCAAGCCCAATCTATTTCTGTTATCTCAAAAAAACAGTAATTTTTTTCATTATCTGATCATGAAATCCTCTTGCATATAATCTCAGTAGAAAATTTGCATACTGAACATAATAAAAAATATAGAACTAAAATTTCACCTGACATTTATACCTGACTAGCAAGTGTGCTTTCATGCTTAGACTAAAGCATCTAATAAAAATAAAAGCATCTAATACTTATCCAAACAATGTAAAGTCTTTCTTTACACTAATACCAAGATTGTTGCTTACTTGCTTTACTGAAGAAATGGAGGAATGTACATGTATGAGGGAAGCACTTCACATACTGGTTGAGGACAGTGAGGAATAAAAATTTTACTTCATATCTATATGAACAGGATTAAATTATTACACTGCAATCTAATTATTTACTAAAAGTAAATACCCATTTTAGGATACAAATCCATTGTTCATCTTATATTAGAGGAAAAAAGTGTTTTATTGAGCTGCAGATGGAGATGGAAACATTCCTCCAAACAATTTAAATACCACCTTACAAAATGGTGACATTTTCTGGGCTTGTTGAAATGAGAAAAAAGCAGCTGCCACATCATTGTTTGGAAGACTGTTCAATGGCTTGATTTTACTTACTTTTAGTTGCAATCTCAAAGCACCAATGAACAGCCCCTTCTTTTGCTTACATTTTATACCCTTACAAGTTAAAATTACAGAAGAAAAACTATTAATTTCTTGTTTCAAGACAGAAGGCTGCTATGTGATATTGTGGCTTAAATGACACTTTTCATATCCATAACAAAGATAATAATCTATCCCTAACAAATTTCTCCATTTATGCTTGTTACTAGGTCAGCTTTTCACATTGTTTCTTACATTTTGATCTACTGAATGAAGACCTCATGAATAATATTTCCCCCTAAATGTTAGTTTTACATTGAATCTCATTTTATTATAGTTTTCCTATGTTTCTGATTTCCACATTTATCCTAACCGATTCCAATACAGTATTTACATCATTTATGGGAACACTGATCTTTCAAAACTCATGTCTTGTTCAGTATCAAGGTAGTTGTAAACATTTTTTAATCAGATTTTTTTTTTTTTTTGTAACATGGCTAAATAAAGCTAAACATCATCTTTACCAACAGCAGAAGTTCCAAACTGATAAAACTGTGATAGGTTACTCCACCTATTTTTGTGTCAGTTATAAGTTACACAAGCATCAGCAGAACTTTCACATCCTGTACTCTACATTAATTCATAGAATCATAGAATGGTTTAATGGTTTGGGTTGGAAGGGACCTTAAAGATCATGTAGTTCCAACTCCCTGCCATGGACAGGGACACTTCCCACTAGACCAGGTTGCTCAAAGCCCAATCCAACCTGTCCTTGAACACTTCCAGAGAGGGGGGAGACACAATTTCTCTGTGCAACGTGTTCTGTGTCTCATCACCCTCAGAGTAAAACTTTTTGTTTTAATGTCTAACCTAAATCTACCCTCTGCCAGTTTAAAGCCATTACACCCCGTGTCCTCTTGCTACACACACTTGTAAGAAATCCCTCCCTGTTTTTTCTGCAGCCCCCCTGCACAGACTGGAAGGTATCTGTAAGATCTTCCTGGAGCCTTCTCTTCTTCAGGCTGAACAACTCTGACTCTCTCATCCTGTCTTTATAGGATAGATGCTATGAGTTATAAATAAATTTCTAAGCTTTTAAAATTCATGCTACAAAGAGAAGTTTTCTTGTATTCACACCATATAAGTCAAAACTCCTAGTCCAAGCTTCTGAGGATAAAAGTGGGATCTTCTCCTTGGTTGATGCTGCTCAATAATAAGAACGTGACCGAGGCATTTGCTAAAATTGCAGAATTGTATCTATGATCATATACACCAGCACCACAATACCGATATGATTTTTTTTCACATAAAATTAGTAGAAAATATAATTTATCAGAAGGTGAGGTCAATTTTGCAACATTACTGTAATTTTCTTATTTTTAACTTGAATCTGATGTTATTCTTTGTCATTGGAAAGGCTGGTAAGTGACTCAGTTTGTACAATACAGGCACAAAAATAAAAAAAGTGTCTAGAACAAATGCCATCACCTTTTAAATAAAATTATTTGCTAAATTCAGATTCACAATAAATATGAAATTCCATTTAGTTACATTGATTTACTAGCAGTTTGTCCAGCAATGTCAATTTCTTCTTTAAAAAAATGAATCAGTTTTTCAATAATTTAATTTCACACAAAACCTAAGCTTGATATTTTCTAGCTAATGAAAACTATAATCCTATAAAACCCACTAAAACGCAAGGGGAAGTACTTAGTACAGGTGTCACACTAATGATAGACTACATATTCTGGAATTCAATTATTTGCTTAATTTATTTTAAATTGGTAAAATGAATTAATTAAACAAGAGTGCAATACAGAAGTGAATGATAATCCAGTACTGATTACATGAACCCCTTCTTCAAAACTGGACTGCTTCAACCATTTCAACCTCCAAGTAAAAGTCCAAGAAAATATTGCTACTGATACTGAAGTGTTATCCTAAAATCAAAAACTATGGAGAAAGCAGAAAGGTAAATTAGAAATGCTGAATGAATGTGCCTCTCTGCAAATGAAAGCTTGGGTAAATGGTCATTTTGCATGTGTTACACGTAGCTTTATCAGACGTTCTCTTCATCTGCAATCATTATTGAGAAAGCAGGAATAAAGATGTCTAATTACATATTAATGCATACTCAGTAATCACAGAGTAATTGAGGCTGGAAAGCACCCCCAGAGGTCATCTAGTCCAACCTCCTGCTGAAAGTGGGTCTACAGATCAGGTTGCTCAGGGCTGTGTCCAGATGAATTTTGAACACCTCCAGAAATGGACTTACCACACCCTCTCTGGGCAACCTTGACAAATATTTGACCAAAATCTCTTTAAGCATTCAATTAGGCACATCCCGAAAATGCAAACAGTTTGGTTTTATGCACTAATTAAGCAGATATCATATGTGTCATTAATAATACTGAAAACGAGTGCTGGAGATGCATGTCAATTAGACAGAAAGGTTTCCATTAATTCACATTTCCACTCAACATCCACTAGGTTTGCAGAGTGGTGGTTTGATTTACAGAAGATCTAAGTTTAGCAGTTAAGTCATTAGGAAAGAGCAAAGACAATAGCTACAAAATAGTGTTTGAAAAAGGACATGCAATATTTATTCAAGTAGTTATCATCAGTAGCAAAAAATAAAAAGATGACCTCTCACCAAACCTTTTCAGTGTATGACCCATTTCACTTCTGTGTCTTACCGGTCTTTCATGTTCAAGGATTGATGACTTTCCTGGCTCGTATTCAAAAATGCTTCTTGGTTCAGAACGGAACTTCCGAGTATCCACCTTCCTGTCAGGGGGATCCCAATCATTTCTAAATAACAAAGATGAGCAATTGAGTTAGGGATGTCTAGCCTATATGCTCACTCACATTTTTGTCACAACTGGTAGACCAGTTAAAAACCTTTCCTGACATACTGTGTCAAAATATCATGACATGACTTGCCAAATTGCAGATTTCCTATACTTCATATATACACTATACTAATATAGGCAAGTGGTAGATTTTTTTTTGTTATAACACTATATGATAGTAGGCTTATATTAGAAAAGCTACGCATTTTTCTGAGAAAAAAAGTGATGAATTATTTTGAAAGACAGTGTGAAAATCTAATAGATGCTCTTCATCCTGATCTGTAATAGAACTGCTCCTCACAGAACAAGAAGAAAAATTTGGCAGTTGACTTTGGGACAGGAATTTACCCACCTTCTTTATAATTATAAATTTGCTTTCAGTTTAGTAATGCTATGCAAAGAATAAAAAGTAACCCATAGTACGTTTTTTCCCGGTAATTTATCATATCAGATTAATAGCTATCTACATATTTTTTTGTGGTAGCTAGCCAGCTACTATACTGGAGAGTTACATTTTCATGGCAGTTATTTTAGTCAGTAATCACACTGCATTTGGAAAACTGTAGATCACACATTTTTTTTTATTTAGCTCTTTGTAAAATGACCTGCTAGTAACTCAAAGAATGGGGGAAAAGAGAGGAAAAATTCTACTAGTTATTGCTGGTATTTAAAATAAGGAAGGGCACATACTGATTAAATTCTATCAGTTCTCTCAGCCTTTCTGATGTGACTTGGTTTGATGTGACTTGACGTAATAAGGCACATGTCACATGCCTTAAAAAAATATATATATCTATCTTTTGTATCTTTTGTTTACAGTGTTTGTGAGCACTGGGACTCTGACACCTCTATTTATAGAATGCCCTACATTTCACGTGAAATAGTTCTTCAGGGCTTTATTGTTAATTTTCACTGAGGAAAAAAAATCATTACAGAGCAGAAAAGGTGGCATTTTTTGAGAATGAAGAGGAAAATGGAAGTATTCTGATCAAGTGGCTTTACTCTTCAAGTCACTGGGGAAAAAAAGCATGAGATTCACACACAGTTCACTTAATTTACAACGTTTACCCTGTAATCCCTTGTGGGCTATGTTCATGCAAACTGTATCTTGCCTCCCAGCTTTAAAACTGTGATACATGTGGACCTAAGCTTCTTATGTGAGATTTTAAATACTTAGGCTTTATGGGCAATTAAAAAAAGAATCTCCCAATGGCAGAAAAAGATTGACAAGTTATAGCTGTCAGCATCAGGCAAAGCATAACTAACATGTTTGGCACACCCTAGCCTGGCCTGGAGAACACAGATTTCCACTGTTTGTCCTGTCATGCAGGAGATTAAAAGGAGAGCCTAAACATCCAAACTCAGCTTTGAAGCAGTTATCTTCAAGCTTGAGAGATGGAACGGTACCAGGCCTCAGTTTCTGTGACCAAGGCAATTTGGCCTATAGCACAGGATGATGATTCATATAACTTCAGAGATCAAAGTTAAGCAGATCCACATTTTCATGCCTTGCTAACAAAATCTACACTTCCCTATGACTCACTAAAAAAATTCAAACCTCATGGCCTTTGGGAGGTTGCCCAACTCTAACCCCTAGCATTTCTCTTGACAACCCACCCTCAGCAAAAGAAGTAGCCAAAATCAGTAACCATCCAGAAATCTTATTTTCCTCTGCTGGATTATGTCACTACCTACAAATTTTTCAAAAAGCCGTAGTCAGTAGTCTTTGTTTCATCATAATTTCTGCAAGCTGCAAATTAATTAGAACTGCTTAATATAATCCAATTTTTAAATACAAAAATGTTTAAAATGCCCCAGCTGACAAATCAGGCAAGTTTTTTTTTTGTTTGTTTGTTTGTGTTTTTTTTGTTTGTTTTTTTGGTTTGTTTTTGTTTTTTTTTCTTTTTCTTTTTTTTTTTTTTCTTTTTTTTTTCCTGAGTGTAACCAAGAGGTGGGCTCATGGCCAGAAATGGAACAAAAAATGAGCCTCTGAAGATTTTCATATATAAAAGATAAGCATAGAAGCACATATAGATATAAATGCTTAATAACCTAATATTATATTAATGTGTAGTATTCACAAATGTAGACACTAAAGAAAAAGCCTTTTCTTGAGCTAGTAACTACAGATATGATGAAGAGTCTATACAGTTTGTGCATGGGGCACTTTGATTTTTTTTTTATCATAAGGAAAGCATTTTATTTCCTGAGTTATTAAGTACTATCATTTTCCAGACTGATCTCTGACCACAGGTTTATTTCCAGCAACTTTGATGCTGGAAAACTTGAAGAAAAGTGAAAGGTCTCTTTAATGTGTAAACATCTTATTGGTCTAAAAAATGGAAATGGAGATTTAAAATTAATGATATAAAGCATTTCTAAACTCTGGGGAAATGTGGGCTGACTGCTACAATCTTACAGTTTTACTCTTCCTTCAATTTACAACATCATTTAGATCTTTCCTCTTTGCTACTGAAAACCATAAATGTTTTTTCTCACTCAGAGACTATTTAAGACAGATGCTAGAGCACAGATTGTTCTGAAACACAACAAGCAGGACAAACCTGATAATTAAAATGCAAAACTTAAATGCTCATGGTGGTATCAATTGTAGGAATAAGCACTTCTTTAGCATATTAAAAAAAAAATGGCAGGACTATGCATGATGACCACACTACTGATGTAGATTACCCCTCATCACCTGACTGCATCTTGAATAAGACCCTTGAAGTAATATTATTCTACAGCTGCTATTTTATCTTTTATGATGTCCTGTGATCAGATTACTGGACATACTAAGAACACTTTTTGAAAACATCCTAACTTACTTTTCTGGTGTAGACCTTTGCCTCAGACGATGTGGTGGTACTGGCGGTGGCACGTGAGGAGGTGGTAAAGGGGATGAGACCTTAAAGGCATCGGAGCTACTGTCTGAAGCACTTTTGGACAATGGTCTGTATGTCTGTGTCTTTGCAGCTGGGTGTGCCTGAGCAGAGAAGGATGGACTGTAGCTACCTAATATAAAACAAACCAAGAAACAGTTACAGTGGGAGAATGAGTTTAGATAAAACACAACATGGAATACTGCAAGAACCGACAGGCACTCAATAAAGCTGCAAGGTTACAAAAATGTATAAATGCATTTTTAAAAGTGCATTGCTGTATACTATGCAGAACTTTAGAATACTTTTTTAATTGTTCTGTATAAAACTATGAACACAGAGATAAGGTGCAGGATAGTTAAAATTAATCAGTGATTAATCTGGAAGAGTGAGAAGTTAATGGTTCTGTGTATTAATCAAAGCTTCTCCATTAGTTGTTCTGTGTTCAGAAGGAAGAGAAGGGCCAGGAATTGCACAATTTTTTAGTTGTCTTAACAACTATTGTTAGTCTAGGACAACTATATACATTAGTATATCTCGAGGAAGATCACAGGAGTCCTAACAGAACTCAAACAACTGACCCAGAACAAATGCCCTCAACAGTACACAAAAAGAAAGTATGAGAGCATTGGGGACTGCAAAGACACTGAAAAGGAAGAATTTTAGATGGTATTTTTGCACAAGGCACTATGGGGTATTTTTTGCACATATAGTCTCACACACTTTCATTTTTGCTCTTGTAAATAATTTTACAACATGGTTGTAATCTTCAGAAAGACACAACTGTTATGTATCTATGAGATGAAAATGTCTGCAGATAAACAATATCAACACCAGTGCCTATAGCAGAAATGAACCAGATCATAAAACAGTAATCTTTACTAGGCACTCTTACTGCATGTACTAAAAAGGTGTTTTCAGTACAACATTTTTGTCTTCCCATCTATGTCATTAGTGTTTGTACTTTCACACAGGAGTTCCCCTTTAATTTTGATAAGGAAAGGCCACGTTACTTACAATCACTAGTGAAAATAAATGCAATGTAATCAGAAACTACAGTATTACAATGGATCCCATCTGCAGTAAGAGGCCCACAGCTGTGATTCATTATGGTGGTAAGAATGAAACCAAAATTAAACTTTGTTTCATTTGGGAAAAAAGGCATGAAAAAACACCATCTGAGATCAAACAAGATGGTAAAAAGTGCTTATGTTAGTGTTACAAAAGCAAGCATGAATAGTTAAACACCTCATTTACTTTCTGACATGAACAAAAAAACCCATAATGTTGAAGTGAGGGAATAATTCCTACCCGTACTGTATGCATATGCAGTATTATACATGTCTGGGTCGTCATCTACAAAAAGAAATATCTATGTTACAGTATTGCAACAGGTGTCAGTTTATCAGCATTGTAGCTTTGCTTTTGCAAATACAAACGATTGGTGGGCAATCGACTGCTGTATTTCTTTTCTTCATCTCACCTGTGTTTTCTGAAGACTCTCTTTTCCCATTATGCTTACCACAGGCTGTTTTCACAATCTTATTGGTAAAATGGTATCTCCCTGTCCTGTCACTGTAGCAGACAGTGTTCTAGGCTAAAATTTCCATAGTGTGAAACACTGTCTGCTACATCGCTCAAAGACCCCATGGATGCCCAGCCTTTATGGATGGACACATGTCACTCATACTGTGTACTTACTGGTTAGCACTAATTTGCAAATTATAGCTTTTTATCTGTTCTTATTCCTTCCACAATCCCAATTTCTTTCTTTTGTCAGCTTTTCTCTACTAGAGACTATTAAGTAGTCGTTCCTATCGCAAAAAGTAATCTCAAATATCTCCTATGTGACTAGTGCTCAAAATAAATATTGTAAGGCAACATTTCCCTCCTTACATTTTTTACTCTCCCACGACCATAATGTGCATTTATGCCCATACCAAATACAATTTCTATCTCGGGCCAAGGAAGTCTCTTTCCTTCAGGAGCTGTAATAAGCATAATTTCCATTTATAGTTTCTTGACATCTTTGGTGATAATAATGATAAAGGATGCTAACTCTGAAGTTGGTAATGTTGCCAAAGCTCCACTCCAGCAAAACAAATAAGACATTCTATGAAATAAAATAAAATTCAGACAGAAAATTCAGAAGAGCCAGTTTACTAGTTCATGCTGTTCTAATACAGGAGCTCTCCAAGAGAAAATTGATATAGTAGGAGATTTACAGTGCTCAGTTTCTCATCCCTGGACAAACTGGAGATGAGGATCACTTCATTGAGCTCCCCAGAATCATACTGATTGCACATCTATTATAAAAATTTTAAATTCTATTTAGTTTTGGGTTTATTTTATTACTATTAGATTTTTCAGCCTTCAGGACAGAAAGATCTCTCTCTCAAGTAAAATCTATCATCTAATTTACTAATTTGACTTGGTTCATTATCTGCCACTTGGTGAACACTTGTATTTTCACATATCAGACAATCAAAGTGCAGAAAAGTGCGTTTTTATTACCACTGAGAACCACCCAGCCAAGACAAAAGCATACTTACCAGGCTTATGAACCATATGGATCTGCTTGAACATTGTCTTGTACCAATCTTTTGGCCTGTCCACTGTCTAAATAAAACACAATTAACAATTAACAAACAAATTAAAATACCTTTTATAAAGATCTGATCCGTCATTTAATGTTATTCTGGACACAAAGTCTGTTATGTGTTTGTCCCTAATTCAATAAAATAATTTTGACACCATCTATTTCAAATGGTGTATTTATGCTTTTCACCTAGGAATACCCGCAACAAGTTCTGGAAGACATTCATGACAGTCAGTTTTGGACTCTGATCTTGGAAAGTACAACGGTTAGGAACACAGGTTTTTCTTCTTAGTGTCCTATACTTGACAATAATGTTGGCAATTGTGTTGTCAAGAATACTAGAAACTTTACAGGAAAATACAAACACCTTAGCAATTATAGGTGTATAAGAACAGTTTGCTTTGAATTCCTTGTAATTTTCAACTTAGATTACGTTCAAAATGTAATAATTAAATAATACAGAAAGACTTTAGAATACTACTGAGAAAAGAATTAAGACAACACTATATTTAATAGTTCATGTTTGGATTGTAAAGAGATAGTATTTCCTTTTATCAACTTTAAATTCCCTTTCCAGGAAACTTAATTTTAACTTATTTTTCTATTTGGAGAAGAGTGAATACAATGTACCTTTAAATAAACCACCATTAAATTATACTTAGCCTTGCTATGTAAACTTAGCCATCACAATGTTCCCAAGCTCTCCTTATATCAATGTTTGCTGAAATTTTGATTTAAGAAAGGATGATAATATTTCAAAAAAGGAGCTAACACAAAGGCAAATATGTTTTCAGTAATGTAATTCTTAGGTCCTAAAATTGTACTTGTTCCACAGCACTCAGAAAAGCAAAATGATTTTCAAACCCCATGGTGCATAGGGCAGTTAAAAACCCCAAGCCATTTGATATGAATTATCTGATATTGAACCCACAATCAGTCTGCCCATTCCTGTTTACCATGAAAAGTGAAAACTGGCAAAACATTTATCTACAAAATAATCCAGATAGGTGTGTGTTCACCTTGCTTCATGCCATTTTGAGTTATGACTTTTGCACTAAATGTTTGTTGCAGTTAGTGAGCATAATGAATCTGTTTTGTTAACAATATTGGGTTCCTACTATAATGCTCCCGTATTTTCAGGAACCAGTGAATTCTCATAAAATAGCTACTAAATTACACTGAAAAAATTAAATTGTTTTCAAGATGAACTAACAATCAACTGAAGAACTTGGGGATCTGCTGGGCAAGAAAGAAATTTAAGCAGCAGGTTATACTTTTTACCCAGATGTGGTTGCAAGAGATGAAGGGCATAGAGTTTTGTATTAAGATCAGGTCCCTTCCCATACCTATCAATATTCCTGCCTTCTACCCAAGCAAAGCTACTCAGAATCAGATTTGGACCATTTTAACATAGTTTCCCTAAAGGTGGTACACATCTATACTAGCAGAACTCAGGTAGGAATAATTTAGCTGGATTTGAAACAAGTATGCTGTTGGTGCTCCAAAATCCTGTAAGTTCAGAAGTTAACAATGAATTCCAGAAGGTCTGAAGGAATTCATGCTAATGGGGATAACCTCCATTTCCCACAGCTCTACAAACCTGCAATGGTCCCATGATGCTGCAACTCCCTTTCTGTTTGTATTAGGCCAAGAAGTGTTTTCCAAGACTCACTGAACTCAACTCAGGGATAGGTGAATAGGTTAGAAATAGAGTGTATATGTTACTGCTCTAGTTCTACCATTTGCAAGGGACAGATATGCATAGATATCTCTTTGCTGGATGCTCCAAATTGACAGAAGGTTTCCATATAGAGATCAGGTATGGAGAGTCTCCCACGTGACCAGAGAAGAAGGTCTCTCAAGATCTTTCTGGAATTTTGATCTTTTCTGTCTGATCATATCCCCCTCAACCCTTACCCTGGGGTTTAAAACCTCAGCCATTGATTTGTCTTTACATTATAAATGAGATAGGATTAGTTAAAGAATAGAATAAATTAATTTTAAAATACATATTCTCAAATTGTATTCACTGAGCCCACATACTATGTTTTTTGTGAGGAATTAGAAGTATTTACAATGCACCAAACCATTCAGATGCCATCCTGCTTTGCATATATTACGTTTGTTGCTATTACATTTTGGAACCTGGTACCATCATAAGGGAATGATCAGCCACATAATGTGAAGAGGACATAAGAAACACCCACAGTTGGTACTTAGGGGAGTCCATAATTATTGTAGTATTCTAATAATCCATCAGAAAGAATGCAATTAAAGGAGGCAGTTCTGGCTTTCAGTGGACCTTGTGTGAAATTTTTTTTTCTATTGGAAATATCTCAGTAAGTATGGAAGAGAAATCTGATGGGATGATTTTTTGTTTCTCGTTCTTAGTAAAGAGTGGCCTTTTCATTCTACAAATTAATGTTGATAGTCATGAAGCAATCATTTTGGATAGTCTAAAACAGTGCAGTCATACTGCCTGCCATGAACCTATTTTTGCCTTTGCTGGGACTCTGTTGGTGGTAAACTCTGGTGGTGCCATTTTACTGAATGCTTTTCTGCGTGAACAGCATTTTTACCCTCTCCTTTGCAAAGACTTCATTTTTAATACCTTGGAATTTCAATCTTTGGGGCAGGGTTTGGCATGGTGGCAGGTCTTAACAATTATCTGAATTTTCAGGCTTCAGACTTGCACTTTCCAGACCTGGCAGGAGCTCAAGTGGTATGGAGGGAATGTGCCAGCATGGGATGGAGTTTCTAAGGGAAGGGAAAGCTTTATACGAATCCTTCACTTCTTAGCAGCTTTGGACAGAGAGGGTTTGCAGGAGCTGAAAGCAAAGAGAACATCACCCTGCTTTGCTTGGCTAACAGCTGTCACAAACCATGTTCTGAGACTAAAGACAGACTTTGAGGAAGTAACTACAGCTTGAAAAATCTCCCTACTCATGAAAAGTACTCCAAATTTGGAATAGATACTTCCAGCTTCTTAATTACAACCTTACCTTTGAGTAGGAGAACGTTTCAGAACACAGGATGTTACCTACCACCTATGAATCTGCATTTACTGCTTTTATTGACAGGCTGTTGCTATTTTCATAAAGATGGTAGAACAAGAAATTTTTAAACTTTGCATGCAATGACACGGTCAACTAATTTGAAAACTATTTTTCTCTCCAGATGGAATGAGGCTGAACTTTCTGGGAGAAGATGCCAGTTTGCATTGCTCATGGACTCTGGAGAAAGAGTGAGTGCTATATCCTACCTTATACTGTTCATGAGAAATGCAGTTATAGCACTTTTGCATGTTTCTGCATAGTACTGAACTTCTGAGAGCTGTCATGGAGTAGTATATTTCAGTCTTTTGCTGACAACGCTGTCACCTTTATTATTACACTGCTGGGGTACCTGAGGCTTAAATATATTCATGCACATTTAAAATGTAATCTCAGATCAGTATCTTGAAAAAATCTCACTTAGAGCTAATTCCCAAAGAAGCAGAATAAGGACACAGAGTGGCACAGGAGACACTCAAGCACACGTGCTGAAGTAATGTTTTAACTCATATCTCATTATGAGAAACATTTCTCTAATACTAAATTTATGGGCTATGCAGTGTATTGAAATTAAAACATAACAAAAACCAGAGCAAATCCAGCTGAATAATATCCTATTTTAAATTACATTATGTTTTTAGAATAAAATCTGAGAGACTAAGATCATGCAATCAGAAAGTTAAATATAGGCTGGCACATTGCCAACTCTGTAAAGCAAACTTCAGGGAAATTTCTGCTATAGTCTTATATAAATTATATACACCTTATTTTATCAATCTGCTATTAAAAAAATGAACCAAAAATAATAAGTGCATCCTATTAAAGAATAGGGACATATTTAGTAAAAAGTGGGTAGGAAGCCAGAGCATTCTTGCAAAGAAACTTTTAATAATTTTTAAAGGATTCTGATCATATTACTTTCTTATGTCAAAAATAAAGCAAGAAATGCCAGAGTTTCCCTCCCCCTTCTTATAAAAATTGTCCCCATCTTACCTCTTATTCTGAATTTTTCCCATTGCTTTTCTCCATCAAATCCTGATTTTTCCCCCCTAATCTTCCAGTCCATTGAAGCAGTTCGGCAATACCACACAGCCCCACATGTCAGTACTGGCAGAGAGCAATACATCCAACAGCTGCTACACCTCATCCTTGCACCTCACACAGACTTCACCTGCAAGGGCTCTGCTGCTTTCATCCTGGCTCCCACTCTTCTTATTCTTTCTCGGTCTAGCACAGCACTTCTCCTCCGGCTGGGAAGGCCAATAAGTGCTTCCTTTACAGACCTAGTGCAGCTGCCACTGTGCTCTCTGGAGCAGCCAGAAGAGGCTGCCCTGACAGCAGAATGGAAAGAATGCTTCAGCATTGTGAAAACAAAACTCTTCAGTTTGACATCCTGGGATCGCTCATCAGTGTCCAGTGGCAGATGATCAAGATTGGGATGGTCACGATGGAAGGGCTTCCACGCTATTCACTTACATGTCACTCAAGGGCACTGTGGCTATATGCTGCACTTCTAGGGAAAAGTTAATCACTTGGATTTTTATCAGAACAAGCCTATTCATTTCTACACTACCCTGGTGACATGAGGACCATTGCCTCAAAAAATGCAGAAGTGTGAGATTTTTATATATACATGCACATAGCTATGCGAGCATGTTTGCAGTCAGTCATACATATAGCATGTATAAACTTTATTTTCAAAATAACAAACCAAATGCAATTACTGCATATCTCCAAAAGGTAAGAACTACAAGAGAAGCAAGAAAGAGACACAAAGTTTTGTCTGCTTCTAATTAAAACTAGAAACACGAGGTTGCCCAATTATGCTCCCATCAGCATTCTCCTTTTCTGTCAACACACAATATTATATTCATGAGCTTGCTGATTACGCACACTGTATTCCACATTATATAAGACTAGAAGAATGTGAAAAACCTATTACTGACAATCAATTCATTGTATGAGTTCATACACAGATTCCCCAGAATTTCCTACCGTTCTAATTGCTGTAGGGATTCCAGATTCATCTACCGGGCCAATCCCTGCATAATGTGGAGCTTTAATGACTGTAATTTTTTTTTCTTCTTCTGAGGATCTACAGATTGGTATTGTACTGGTGGTGGTGGTGCTGCCAACAGTCTCAACATGCTGTGAGTATGTCTCTGTGGACTCTGTAAAGATAACATGACAGAATATTTTATAACGATACAATAATCACACTTGGCAGTTACAACATGCTTCCCCATCTCACTATGATGTATAAAGGCTGAAAACAATCTTAACAACACACATACACAACATTTTTTTTAAAAATAATTTTTTGGACCATAATAGGTGGGGCTTTGCTGTAGTTAATGTTACATTAAAAAAATTATAAACTTAGTGTAAGAAGTAGGCAGGCTATTCAGCTCAGATCTCCTTAAATTAGAGGTACTTTTTCACACTTGTTGACAAAAATTAAAAAACCCAGCAAAATCTATTGAGAAAAAGCAGCCTTTTTCCTATAAATCAAACCGTTGCACCTTTCCTATGCATTCCTTGACACTAGTGATTTCAAAGCTTCTTCCCTCTCACTAAGTCTAGCAAACCATAGAAAAGTGCTTCTATATAAGCACAGCAACAGAATCCAAATAGCCCTTCACAATGACTTGTTCTTTTCAGGAGCAGGTACAGTTCTTGTGAGATATTTCCACCACAGGATAAATTAATATAAGGAGCCAAAAAAAAAAAAAATTCTAGCACTGCTGGTGAAGACTGGTGAAGACTACAATTGCCTTTTGTGTGGTATTAACATCCGCTGATTCTTCTGAAGCCAAATATTTGAACTGTAACATAAATCAGCAGAAGGAACTTGGGTGATGGAAAGATCTAATTTTAATTAGAATATTTCTGCTAACTCCTACTGCAGAGAGCTGGATTTGGCATAGCTGTTTACTCAGGTTTGAAATCCTGTAAATATTCCAGTGCTACACATATATGGCGAGGGGCAACGCTGCACGGCAAAAGTCTGACTATTTGGGCCTTTTTCCCAAAATGCATGATGCTAAGTTTAGAAAACATTTTGGATTTGATCCTTCATTCTTCATAGGCCTCAAACAGAGGCCATCAGAGGAATTTTTATACGAGGAAGGAGAATTAAATCAGGTTGTTATTGTGGAACACAGAACTTTGGCATCATACCTGAGTAAAAGTCGTGGGAAAACACTTAATTCAGGTATACCCCAGACAGAATTTATAGGCCTTTACATCCAGCAAACTGGAAGCAATCAAAGAATCCAGAATTATGGGATGTGGCAAAACCCATGTATACAGGTTTTGTACTTATGACGGTGATAGGGAGAGCAGCACTTGACTAAGCCTTAAGTCTCAGAGCAAGAACTGTCACCTAGTTTCCCACATGCACAACAAAAAAGTAAAGTCCAGGATCAAATTCAAATTATTTAGCATATTTTTCTTTAGCAACATTTTCTTATCTAAATATACAACACACTGGTAGAAAAAGCAGTAAGCAAAGTAAGCAAAGCAGACTGATCTGACAAAATTGGATTATGCTACCAAAGCTCTTTTCTAAGACTAGTTAAGTATTTAAAAAAAAAAAAAAATTAAGACTGCCCTAAAATATATATATACAAATTATAGATTGACATGGGTTTATGTGTTTAAAAGCCCACAGCCCCACCCTTTGTTGGGGCTTAATCTTAAGATTAAGAAGTTGTGGTGTACATGTACCAATGTACAATGTTGGCCCTTGGTTTCTTAAAGAAAGCAAAACCCGAAAGGGCTGAACAAGTTGAGATATTTCAATAAATGCTCTTTCCTTGGTACAGCTACTAGAAAGGTGGCAAGAGGTCACTCTCACACACATAGTAATAACACTTGACAGTAACTTCAGTTCAGGATCACTACTGTATCTACACAATAAATGCTAATTTTTTTTTTTTCCCTGAAGGTAGATGAACAAACCATACCTTCACTATGGATGTGAAGCATTCTGCAAGTGTTTGCAATCTTTGCCACATAAACTGGAATATGTTGCATAATTTATAAAGCAAATATTCTGTGTGAAGCTTACCTATCATCCTGCCATGCTGCATGATAACTACGTTGGAATTGAGCGAAGATGGTGGAGGGTAAGCTGAAGTAGGGGAAAAAGGCCTTTGAAAGTGACTCACTGGTCTGGCAGCAGTGCCAGAGTTCCCATTCACTGTGATCTGAGCCTGAGAGAAACAAAACAATATCCCGTTAAACCAGACACAAAGCCCTTCGACTGCCATCCCAAACATAGAGTGATGCAAGACTGTCAGCCACACAACAATTACCAGTTGTCAGGTACCCAGCCATATTGCCATCTGCAGTCACTGAAATACAAAACAAGGAGAGCAGAACATGTTCTGTATCTACCTTGTACCTCCCCTCTTCTCTCCTGGTATGTGCTGTCTGTGAAGCATGCTGAAGGCATAGGAAGGTGACAAAGACCATGGTCCAGGCAATGGAGATGGTGCAGACAAGGTCTGCACAGGTCTTACAGCAATATAAAATGGAGATGGCAGTAAAAGTTCCTCTCAGAGTTTGGCAGAGGCTGCCTGCTACAGATCAGTTGCTCCAAGAGACATATTCCTTTAACAGCCCTGCTCAAGCACTTTGGTATTAATGTGAGCTTCTGTGCAGACTGAAGGGAAAAGTCTCATTAAGACCAGCTATAGAGAGTGAGCCAAAGCCTCTTTAAAAAAATGGAAGCCATCTGGAATGACTATGGGATGCTGATATGTAATCTACCAGAATAAAAATAAACAGCACCAATGAAAAAAAAAGCCCACAACCACAAAACAACAGAACAAAACTGAATAAATAAAATGGGAATGCTAAGTAAGCTGGCAGTATAGCAGCATCATAAGCCATTCAGGCTTTAGTCATGAGAGGCACTTCTGAAACAATCTGCTTCCCTGCCCCCAGGTTTAGAATGCCCATATCTGGGCTGCAGTGCTTTTATGGGGAATATTGCAAGGATCAAAACAAAGAGACTGAGAAAGCATTGAATGAAATGAGAGTAGTGAACATTTCAGCAGAAATGTGAGGGTAGGTCTCTGTAACATCTCTTTTAATGCAGAACACTTCCTTAAATCTGAAAAAAACTAGAAGTGCTATCAAATGTGGTCAATTTAAAAAAAAAAAAAGAGAAAAAAATACAATGTGCTGTAAATGAGACTATCAGAAGCAGAAAAGCATAACTAAAAACATATATTAAGAGGTATAATAGTTTTACATTTAAAATCAAAATGGTTCATGACCTCTTGTACACATTTGTATTTTGGAGATTACTGATTTGGTCTGAAATTTTTAACACTGTGGCCTGCAATAGCTAAAAGAGAAAAACCAAAATCTAGCTCCTATACAGACATCAGATGAAGTCCTACCTAGATGAATTCAGGAGCTACTCATTTTAAGGATGCCTGTTCTGAGAACTGAGCTGAAAAGTTTGTGTTGCAGTCATGTCACCATTAACATTTTTGTGCTTAAATGATTCCTCTCATAATAAAGTCAAGATTCAAAATGTAAACTAAGGTGGCTTTTCTCACATCATCCACCACTATAAAAGAATTTGGAGCTGTAAGAATACAAAAGCTATGTGAGCTCAAAGATAGCATTTCAAGAGCTATGAAGCTGTTTTTTCAGATGGGATTTCTGGCTGAGGCCAGCCATCTCAGCCTTACTTCAAGGCTTCACCCATTCTCATTTACTGCAGATTATCTTTTTGGTAAAGTTTATTTCCAGGGAAGGCAGGGAGCAGCTATGTCTAGTACCTTAAACTTTCTTACTGCTTTACTATGGCTGATATTTCTCTGAAGAGAAGAGCAGAACTAGCATAGGTTCTTAGTAGTCTGGAAATCTACTCCTATGAATTTCTTTAATTAAAAAAAAATATATATATATATATTATTTATAGATATCCTATAGATATCCTTTATATCTTTATATAAAGGATATCTTTATAGCTATAAAGATATCCTTTAGATATTGGTATTTATATCTGGGTTAGAGAGTAAGACTCTTGCACTAAATAGTACACAACATTGTGAAAACCAGATCCACGTATGTCACTGATGGACATGAGTCATAAATGTATATGTGGCATGTCTATGTCAACTTTGGGTTTGGTTCTGAAGTTTTTAGAGAGGACCTCAGATCAGCTATAACTTCCTAATGACCTCTTGGATGAAAGTTTTCATGCAGGTGGTTATTTAATTAGTCTTACACATCTTGACCTGGTGAGAAGGTTAGCTATAAAAGATAGTCCCAAGGGCTTCTTTGCTGCCCTCAGAATCATTTCAGGGTATTGACATTTCAGTCTGAGCTCCAGGTGAAAGAGTTTGTTCTCAGGTTTTACAAGGAAGTAAAATGTTTAAGATGCCTATTTGTGAATTAGACCTCTTATATTCCTTGGTAATCTCCTTTGTGGGAAAATTATGCAGAAAATAATTATTTCATAAAAATTCACATATTTCCCAGTTTACAGGGAATATAATCCTCATCTCTTTCATGCTGTTCATTTCCCTAGGTTCTACCATTTATTTTTTGCTCCAGTATGCTTTTTGTTAGCAGAGCCACCTACTTCTGCTGCTAAGTAATAAGACTCAAATAAAGAATCTTCCAAGGTACCAGGTTTAAACTTCTTTTAACTTGCCTGAGCATCATAACGAACATATCTATCTGGATATCTATCTGGGAGGGAAGCTGCTTTTTAACTTTCTGCTGAGGCAGATAGCAAAGGAAAAGAGGATGTCTAAGCACTTTTGTGCAACAAAGATACACAGCACACCCCTGGCTTCAAGACACTTAATTAGGCTGAAATGCTTAGCATAAATTCCTAAAGCTCGAGACAGAACCAGAACTTGGGAAAAGGCAACATCTAATGTGTGCTTCCATTTCCAAGTTTCCATTAGATTCCACAGTTTTAAACTACATAAACAGAAAGAGCCCAGGAAATTACTTTATAAGGCAAGTGTTCTTAATTGGAATAGGATCAGAAAAAAGTTTCCAAAACCAGCTGTTCTCAAATTTTAATTCCAATTCTAAGCATAAGTCGAAGTAAGAGTTACAATTCTCATACTTCAGGTTTTCACTGCAGCTGTAATCTGTGAGTAGAAGTATGACCATTTAACCACAGTTTCATGTTTAGCTCTGCCTTTTGCCTGGTATATTTTAAAATTTGGTTGATTCAGCTCTTCCTCTAGTTGTTTCATCTTCTCAGAAGACTGGCTGTAAAACCTTTTTGCCTAAGCTCTCATTACGGACCTCAAGAGTAAACAAACATCCCCAGTGTAGACACAATTACAGGAGCAGAGCCATGATAGCACCGCACGTGTGTGTGTCACCGGCTTTCTCTCTACATATGATGGAAGATGAAGATTTTTCTACACTACAGAGGTGGGTCTTGTTAGCAGTTTAATTTCTGTGGAGCAATTAGGACTGTTTGGGAATTTTTGTCCTTTGCTGGGAGACTTTCTCTTTGTCCATCAATGGTGAACAACTATTACTGTCATCCCTGCCATGTCTGAGAGAGAAAGTGGTGGCCAGACCAGACCATAACATATCCCTTTACAAGTAGACTACCTAGAAAAGAAAAGAAGGAAGGGATCTTCACTTTAGCTTACAAAAATGGTACTCAAAGAAAAAAAATACAGTAAGCTGATTATTTTAGAACTGGGTTAGGAAAAATTAGATGTTCCATGCTTCCCATAGCTAGTAAGTGGGCATGTAATGATTATGCCTTGTTTACACATAACCATACATACTGATTATGGTATAATTTTGTTACAACTACTGGGCTGTATGCAGATTGTCAGTACGATCCTTTAAAAAAACACCCACATTTTCAGAGCTGTGTTACAAGAGTTAGGAACGACACCTTTAACATGCCTGTTAATAATATTTTTTTTTTTTTTTAACAGCAGCCAGAACATAGATCGTTGACTTCCAGGTGACTATATGCAAGTCAGGGCTCAACATACTTTTATAAAATATACATGAAACTTAAAAACACTGTTTTCTCTTTTCATGTTTGAAAATGAGAATATGTTGAAGTATA
This sequence comes from Phaethornis superciliosus, assembly GCA_023637945.1. Taxonomy (NCBI): domain Eukaryota; kingdom Metazoa; phylum Chordata; class Aves; order Apodiformes; family Trochilidae; genus Phaethornis; species Phaethornis superciliosus. The sequence continues at coordinate 22,266,581 of JAJQWJ010000005.1, read as the reverse complement.
TATACAAAGTTTGAATGCTGTCATGACCCAGTAAAACTCTGGTCTCAGAACATCTCTGGTTTATAATTCTGCAACAAATTGCTCAATCTAAATGAAGGCTTTGTTCTGACTCATTTTAATCATGCAGATAATCTCAAAAGAAACAAGAAGTGATCTGGATTTGACCCAAATTCCATACCTTCTTTCTACCCATATGTGAGCGTGCTATGTTACAGAAAAGTGAATGTACATATAAAATGTCTAATTGCCTGCTGTTTTTTCCCTTGACTTAACCAAGAGAAAAGTAACAGGACACTTGGGTACTATGAGATTACTTATGGAGTTCAGTCCTGGAAGAAATCGTCCTTAGGAGAGGAAAAGGTTAGTTGGAGAAAAGAAAAACATTTTCATGCAATCAGTAGACATGGCTGAGGGAAAAAACCTGTGTTAAATATTGACAACTTTTACAATGAATTTACAAAGTATATTATTGAAATCTATATCTCGGTATAAACCAAAATTGGTGATACCCCGGAGGCTACGAATTCCACAAACCTGTACATTGCTAACAATATTTTAAACAAATCTCTTCAAACCCTACAAACTGCTTTTAACGCACTTGGAACAGATATTTATTGAATTTATTTTCATTCATTTTAAGCAAAGTGTTTGACACACCATACGACTGTGCAACAACCTACTATAATTCTCCTGTTCCCAAATCTGCTACAACAATGTTTCTTTTTTATTAAACAGCTGTTGAGAACACAGAAAACTACTAATGGCGTACTTGACTGTGTAATGGGATAACAGACATTTAAATACTTTTCCCCTTTGACAACCTGTTTGAACGAAATGGAGGAGGAAAAAAGGAAGCATAATTACATGAGAAGTGGCAGCAGTGTTGGTTAAGGTGGTGCCATCTGACACAGCAGACATCTGGCTCAAGGTTGGGGAAGGTGTTTCAGAGCAGTCAGTAGTATCATAGCTACAAGTCTGCAGCTCATCTAGAATGACTGTGGAGGACTCACTCACTGTGCGGGAGGAACACTCACTCATGGCAGAATCTGTGCTTACAGAGGCTGTTTCGTTCCTGTGGATAAGGCTTTCAGAAGCTAGGTATGGGCATTTATATGAAAATTGTGAAAGGGCTGGGGTCTTATAAAAGCGTGAAGGCAAAAAATCATCAAGCGCTGGCAAAGAATATGGTACTAGATGGGTGGCACTGTCTGGTGAGAAAGAGGCTCTGTTAACTGGTACCACAGGAGGAGGAAGAGGCAGTGGAGAAGCTTCTGTTGCTGTTTGTCTGTGTGTCTGTGAAGCATTTACCTCCATCACAGGGGCAGTTACTTTCTGGTTTCCAAGCTGAGATTTGAGGAGAAAAAATAAGAAAAGAAACACATTACCAAATGAATAAAACCCCTTTCCCTTTGCCTCTTGTTGTGAGAAGGAGAATTACAAGAGTGTAAGGTTTTCAGCAGCCCGAGGAAGTTCACATTCACATGGATTAGGAAATAAATCAATCACGTTCTATATTAAAGTAGGAAAACATGAAAGAAATGAATGCATTAAATACTAGTGGAAGCAATGCCAGAAACCATAGTGTGCTGGGGATGAATATTCATAATGTACTGCATGTATTATGATCTCTGTTGTGCATCAGGAAGGTTCACACTATTTTATACATTACATAAATATGAGTCTGGAGAATGTCATGTTCAGTCTGTCTGTAAAAGGAAAAAAGGAAATGCAAGTCTGATCATGCAAGTCTGATCTCTAAATGTTGCTCTCTTTTCTGTCAAAGGTCAGGTATCATTTCGAATTTAACTGTAATATACAGCTAGCCAGGACTGCAAACTAAATGAGAACACTAAAATTGAATGTTCACATGATCTGCAAGGACCAGGTTGTGTATTTTCTTGCCTCTTGTGTCTGAATGCATCTTCTCCACTGCCTCTCTAATAAAAACATCTGGATGATCTTAGAGTTTCCAAGCACCCTGGAAGCACCCTGTCAGTCTACTGGATAAGGAGTACGCAGAGGAGTCTTTTCAACATCAGAGGACATGAGGATTGTTAGGGGCGATTGGTATAAATCTGAGGAACAACAAAGACTGGGAGAACAAGAACAAGACAGGGATGACTTTGTAGTGAAACAAAGCATGTTAGTTTGGATTTGGCATTGTTTCTTAAAAGTATAAAGGAATGTCCTCATGAAAATGGTTCTGAAAACTACCACACAATGCATGAGATTTATGCTCTCTTATTTCAGACCAGACACAGGACACTGAGTTTAAACTAGTCTGGCTTTTTGCATCAGCAGCTTCTTTTTGAATTTAAGATTCATAAAAGCCTGCTGGCATCCAAACTTTGTTGAGCAGCTGCACAGATCCTTCTATTCTGCATATTTGCCACAAGCTTTCAATAAACTCCCAAAGTACATAAAAATACTGCCTACTTCAGCATTAATGGTTTCACTTTTGATAGGACTGAGGAACTCAGAAATAGCTGCAGGGAAAGGGATTTGAAATTTATGCAAAAATATGCAGTAATTACTACTTTAAAAACCAAGCTTCACTCATAGACAACACATTGTTTCCAAAATATTATGTAATATCCTATGCTCAGAATAGGCAGATGTCTTAACTCTAATAATTCAAAAAATGTTTCAAGCCATCAGATTAAAATGCCATTTTGGCATTTTAATCCAAAATCTGGAAATATCTTCTAAAGTCCTGAGGGAGGACTCAGAGCATAAACCAGACTGTGCTACTTATGAGAGGTCACTAGGGGTCCACTTCCATAATTCTCGCTGAGATCATCTAGAATTTACACAAATAACCTTACTGAGGCCAAAAGGCTCATCCCTATGAATAAGCATTTCAGATAAGAATCTTAAGCAAGTGAACAGATATTCAGCACTTCCTCCAAATTGTTCAAAAGAACTCTTTGGTGTTACTGGATCTCTGAGGTATGCAAAAATAGCCAGAATCTGCAGTTAAAGCAGTGAAGAAAATCAGTCAAACAGCTTAAAATCTAAATCTTATTCACAGGAATGTTTAAAATCTACAATTGATAAAATCCCTCCATAGAGTAAATCTGAACAATTACTTTTCAATCAGAAAATAACAAATTGAGTGTATGATTATAAAAGGAGATATGATTTTTAGATATAATTAATTTGCCAATGGAAAATTCTAAAGAATACTACTACAATAATTTAACAAAGAGCAATCATATGCAGATGTGGAGCAGTCAATTATACAGCATGGTATATCAGGGATTTAAGATGTGTGCACTGATGTACACATATAAGAAACTGTAATTTCACCTCACAGGTATATAAAAGGAAGACAGAACCATAATTCATGATGAATTTCATCATCCATGTCATAATTCAAGATCTCCAGCAAAAGATAACCAGGAGATCACAATGCAATTATGAGACAGAGGGAATATGAAGCTCTTAAGTTTTTGCAACCAGATATCCTCTCAGCATTTCCAGAAATAAAGTTACACAAGATTGAGCCAAAATACATAAATTGATCATTTAATTGTTAAAATAACAGGAAACTTTGGAAACTCAAGAAACCTAGTAAGCCTCTTTGTTTTGAACTGAGAAAACTGCCTGCATGCTTGAGAAGAGATGGACAACACAAGAACAGATATTCAGGGTGCATCCAGAGAGCTAGTGCAATTGAGTTCTTAAAGAGTTTCATTGGTGGTGCTTGGCAAATGGTAAGTGATTTCACCAAGCTAAATTCTGAAAAAGAACACAAAGTTATCATTCTTATTATGAGGGAAGAAGGAATGCAGGAATTCCAGGTACCAATGTCCAATATGAAGTTTCTCAGCTTTGTGTAGTAAAACTTAAATAATTTGCCTGCTTCTTGAATTCTATCATAGATACAACCATCACTCTGGGAAAGAGTGGCTGAAATGGTTTAAATCAGCATTACTTTTGAGAAGTAATTATACCATTTAAAAAACATGGATTGTTGGCAAACTCTAAACAGATACATTTGGCTACTAATAATCCACATTTTTCATCACAGTGGAAAATATGAGAAGGACAATGCCGAATGCATTCCAGAAAATTTTTAATATCAGTTCCATTCAGTGCACTTCAGATTAGGTTTGCTACTATTACAGCACAAGAAATGCTGGTAAAGTCAGGCAGATTAAATGCCAAGCAGGTGCTTCATCCATTAGAATGATGAAAAACTAGTGGGACTACATTATTTTCTTGGGTTGTGGAGCAACTCTTGAGAGAGAGAGAGAAATGTCATCACAGTCTTGAAATTAAATGAAGGTCTGAAGTGCATTTTTCTGCTGGTCCTTAGAAATGATCACTTTCCATCAAATAATAAAATGTCAGGCCTGAAGAATACAGTTGCTACTTGATTCACATGAAGCAGACAGGTGACTCTAGTATGGGTTTCAAAAATAGTCATCTATCATTTCAATGCAAAATCTGTAGGGAGTGGTGTAAGATTACTAATGACACCAAAGTGCTGGCCTTGCTTCAACAGTCAAGACACAGTTAAGGAGACTCAGAGGTAAGTGAATAAACTCATTTTGTTAATACATAGCAGAGTTTAGTAGCCAACAATCAATATACACCCATACTTTTTCACAAATGGGTAAAAATACCTCTATTTTTAATTGTTAAAATGATGACAAAAGCTCCAAACTGATGCAAGTTAGATTCCCATGTCTATTTTTACCAGATTCCCTTCTTACTCTAAACTCAGTATAAGGAGGTGGAATTCAGCCCTTGTGTAAAACCACACTAGTGGAACTTAAAATAAAAATCACATCCTTGATTTTCTTTTCTTTTCTTGCTTGATCTCTGTCCCCAAACCACTGAAACCTATCTTCTCTCCCTTCTAATCACTCAAAGTATTGTCAATACTTAAGAAAGAGTAATTAACTAGATAAATCAAAATAAAACCAAGTTTTAAAATTCCAGACTTATTTTCTTTCATACACTTATCTACAGCCATGAGGCTGGCAAAAGAAGCATTTTTTCTTCAGTCCACAAGGACTAAAGAAAATGTTCACTCCTCTGTGGAATTCAAACAAACAGGATGATTTTCACATTTCATCCCTTACTGCAGCATGGTACACAGCAGCAGCATCTCTTGAGACTGTAATAATATTAAAAAGCTAATCTGAGTAACTTGAATGCTTCTCTTTTCATTTATACTTTGACGGGCTTTAACCCTTCTCTGTGTAGGAGTGTTTACAAAATGTCATTTGGTGAGTCATACCACACTTCTGCTTGCTCCAAAAGTTTCAGCAGATAAAAGCTCTGAAATGAAGTGCAAATAGGAGCACCAACATAACAAGACACATCAAAAAATATTGCTGAATATTGCTGTTGTGAATGAACTTGGTCTGTACAAGGTCTCTCTTGGCTGTACTTGTCTGTACTTTGTGATATAATACAGTTGTACACATTCCCTGCACACATGAACACATTGTTCACCACATCTGAAGAAGTGATGATTAACCAGTCTTACCTCATTTTCTCCCACATACATAAGCCCAGATGCAGAGGGGAGTTGTTTGTTTTTACAGAACCTTTCTACATGTGTCTGGGTTTTGAGAGGGTCTGTGGCATCTTTGAACAGTGCTGGTGGGCCTAAGCTACATCTGAGAGTGTCCTTAGAGGATAAAGTGTAACCTAACTATGATCTGCTTACACACAAGTATTTTAAGTGCTGTGCAAGGTTCTGTAGACCTTGCAAATCTAAAAATTTTTTAAAAGGAAAGTACTATCATGCATGGTATGCTGCAAGTTAAGAAAGAAATTGTGAACTTTGCAAACTTTTTTTTGGCGTTAGTTAGACCAGTTCCAATGTTTCAACCAAAGATCTGACACAGAAAATAAATCTTTGTAGACATTTACTTGTAGCCTTTATTTCTAACTGTAGCCCATGGCATCTTGGCTTTGGACCCTCACAATACAGAATTTTCCATTACCTCAGACATTGTTTTGTACTGTAGTTTTAGCTATTTGTTTTAACACAGACCTAGCAAAACCCACTGGGCTCAATGACTTGATGACAGATACACCTGTTCATACTAATGTTTAGAATGTGTTTGAAAGTTTAACATCAGGATGGATGTCAGATGAATTTTGCAGGCAAGAGATCAATAAATGGATGCAGTTTGAAAAGCTGTCTGCATTCCTTAATGAACCTTGTGATCAACTGAAATTTTTATCATTTTATTCAAAGAAAACCAGTTGCCAAACTTCTGATCATTCTTCCCACAAGCTGAACCATGGAGAAGCCAGCAAACTTAAGTGTGGAATTACCAAAGAAGTCCCAGCTAGTTTTCTTACTTCTGACAGCTCACAGTGAAACAAAAACAGGTTGCTAAATAGAATGAAGTTGTAAAATGTGTATTGAATTTTAAAACTCTAAAAAAAAAGTAGCTAAAAGATTTTTTTTTCAATCATTCTGATAAGAGTTTGAGTATTATTCTGGATCAGAAAAAAGGTATTTTCCCTAATTCATGTTAGCTTTCATAAAACTGTTTTCTGTTTCAGAACCAGTCTGAGCATATAAAATGCATCATATTTCTAACAGGCTGAACGACTATTTTTAAGTGAAAAAAACCCAACATGGATGCAGCAGTTGTATTGGCTATGCCTACATATTGGAATAGTTTCTGACTGTATCTGTTCTATTGTCTGACTGTATCCCTTGATGGTCCTAGTTAAACAGCAAGCTTGCCTCTGAAAATCTTCATATCTACCCTATATACGGGAAAACACTCTTGCTGAACCTTCATTACTGTTTCTGACGTTATTTCTTTACTGTGGCTCTTGAACTGACCTATTACACCTACTTGAAAAAAATCACTAAGCAGCAAACCGGTTCTTCTCAAGGGTAAAGCAATGTTTTCCTCAAAGTGTTCTGAATTTTTTGTACCTTAATAGGAGTGTTCAAGATCACAGTTTTGTCTGTAATCTTAGGAAGAACAAATGTGATTAATTCTTCTGTGATCTCATTTGTTAATGGAGTGAATTCAAAGGGGTACTTGGGTTTCCCAGAGGAAAGACCTGGTTAAATGTGATGCTCTGAAAGAACCACAGTCTGAGAGAGCAGCTGCATTCCTTCTGTTGACAATAGGACTGTCAATAGACTCCAGGTTTGTAAGATCGTGCCATATTTACCTCGGAGTAGTCCCACTGATTTGAACAAAACTAGGTGAACACAGATATGCCATGATGGGATCCTTGTTCAGACAAAGCTCTGAGGCAGATATGCCTAGAACTACAGCAATCCCTTCTTCCAAATGAAGGGCTTTCAGTCTCAGATAAACTGGTATACCAGCAGATACATTAGAATAATTAACTGTTAAACCAGAAACATTTAAATGTGATTAAGTAAAGTACAGTAGAAATGACAAGGTTTATTCAGCGCTTTCCTTTTGCCTAGCATGTATTTGCTGCTGTGTTATTGCTCCCAGACTTATTTTATTGGACTCAATAACTTTCCGAATGGTGATAAACCCTGCTCAGACTCCTCCAGTCCCATACATCATGGTACAGTCATTTCTCCTAGATTAGATCAGTACAGTTAACAAATAATTTTCATCTTAGTAGGCACAGGGCATAGGAGAATCACAGGGACATTAAAGTTCAGTGCCTTGTGATGTTTTATGCAGAGGTGTTTGACAAAAGATTTTGTCAACCCATTTACTTTTAAAAGTGCCATTCCACAAGACACACAGGAGGCAGCAGTGACTAGTCTTCCAGAAAGCATTGACTAAGAAAACACATTTTTGGTGGCCTTAGCAAGCTCGTAGAGCTGCATTTGCAGAAGCTCCCCCCAAAACCCAACTCTTCTGTATCTACACTTGTCCCTTCCAGTACCAATGGCAGCATAATGCTTTATTCACTGATTTCCTATTGTGCCTTTGCACTTCATAAGGTGTTCACAGTGGTATAAATAAGCCTACCTCTGAGCTTAGCTGGGTTAATTTTTACTTTTTTTTTCAAAACTATTCCAAAATCTTCAATTTTATTCAGTTCTGTTTTGAACCATGCGACAGGTAGTTTTACCCAGAAAACACAAGGTCTAACTTTGATACTGTAAGTATAACTAAACAGAGGGTTATTCCGTGATTCATGAATGATCTAAAATACAAGACGGAAAAATTAAATATACCACATGGCATTCTGCAGCCTGTGAAGAAGGAAGAACTGTAGACTTTTGTCCCAAATCCTTTGAAGACATCTTTGAGGTGTCTGGAGAAATACTAGGTGGATGTTCTTGGATTTCAGGCTCTGCTTTATTGTCAGGGATGGGAGCTATCTGGATGGAAAGAGATGCTGTGTGTTTCTCAGGCACGGGGTTACAGGCAGGTGAGAGAGGCCTTTGTGGAAACACTGGCACTTCAACAGGCTGAAGCTGTTGCTGTGTATTACCATGAATGCTACTCGCTGAGTCATGTGTCCGGGTTAATTTGAGGGTAGACACCCTACGTTTTTGGGACTGTTGCCTTTGGCCTTGATGGAGAGCAGTACTAATACCAGCTGCTGTACTTGTGCCTGCACTGGAGATCAAGGTCAGTGGTTTAGTGATTTTTTGTTCATAGGACACACTTGTGTTAGATATTTGAGAAGACATTGTCTCCTGGACAGACATCTTCTTCGTGTAATAGGCAGAATCTGTGGGAAGGTGTTTAGCTGGACTAGATGTCACTGCCTGGAGATTAATTTCATTCTTGTGATTAGTTACTCTTGCTTTCCAAAAACTTTCATTTCTAGGGGGTGGCAGAGGTGCCTTATTTGCCAAAAGCATCCACACACAGCAAAGTAACATTGAAGAAGAAACAGAAAGAAAGTAAATGTTAGCAGGAGATATAACTCAGTTTGACACTTATCTTTTAATAAAGGAACTAGCAACTTAAAGGAATTTATCCCAACGTTGCACAATTCAATGGACAATTGAATTGGTCAGGTTCCCAGCACCTTTTACTGGGTAAGGCTTGTGTTTGGAAAGCCAGATAATCTATTTGCTCAGAGTAAACTGGGACCAGAAGTGAGCCCACGATATACCATTTTCTTTTAAAAAACCCAATAACTACATTGAATAAGAATTATTACTGTGAAATTGTCCACATATGTAAGTGATTTCCAAAATTACACAGAGCCTCTTGAACCTTTGAACTAAAATAGGAAGAGAGACAGTAGGATGTTGATCTCTTTTGAACAGATAAATATGTTTCCAAGGTAAATGAGGTTTTTAAAGTGTGCTTTCATTACATTGTTCTGCAAAACGGGCAGTAATATTGTCTACCTTATAATGACAAAGCCTTTGTCCTCAGATAGTATTCTGATGACTGAAGCATTCCTCTGAGTTTAAAATATTCATAAATAGTCTTTGAAGTTTGGAAACACTCCTAGAAAGCTTTTATTTCTCTATGACCTACTTTTATTTAGCTGATTGTCTTTTTCATTGAAAGTAATTTCTGGTAATTAACCTGGAGGCATATATCCTTTGCAGAGTATACTTCATCTATTCAGTAAAACAGTTCGTAACAACTCATGAGTAAGTGATTGACACTATCTTGATGACATCAGGACAATGTTACATAGAGGTATCTCATTTATATATGCTATCTCCCAAGAATAATCCACACACAAATGCCAAAGCATTAAACTTGCTGTGTTCAGTTTTACCTGAGTTGGTGATTTTTTCTCCTGTAAGTTTGGCCGCACGCTCCTGAACCCTTTTGCTGTAAGAGATGAACTGCCAGCATCTCCATTCAGTGTCTCTCTACTTCCATCATTGTAAGATCTCCAAGCTTTTGTAAGGGAAAAACAATCAAACCATTTATTTGGGTTTTTTTGGTGATCAGTAGATCTCTATATTGCTCTCACCATAGCAACCCAGTTAGTAAACTAACTGCAGAAAACATGTGCTGCTTAAGAACTCATGTGGCTGCTGCTATAACCATGGAAGCAACGAGAACAGGGCTTAAGCTGCCACTTTACAAAATATTTACTTTAAAATTTACAGAACTCAAGCATTGACAATGCTGCTGGTTGCAATTTGGTATCTCCCCTCAACATTTGTACAGACCATAGATTTTAACCTTGGGAGTCCCTTGGTGTTTCAGTCCCAGTATAAAACAGGCTGAAGTACATTCACAGATTAGGCTCCTGAACTTCACAGCTGTGGCGGACTTTGAAACACATCCCAGTTTACCTAAAGTTAGTTGGTCATGGCAGTTTCCCCAGATGTCACCACCATAACTGATTAGTTATCACAATAATGTACTTGATTTCCAAATCTGAATGACACCTCCCTTTTCCAGTCACCCAACCATATCTTGTCTCTGTCCTCAGAGATGAAAAGCCCTCAAGGCATTGCCCAAATATATGGATAGATACTATTCTGTCTCAACAATCTACAGATTTGAAGACAAAATACTGTTAAGTGGCTGGGAAAAGTAACACGTTACATGAGCAGGCTGCTAAGTGGGGTAGGCAGAACTTGCAAACTTGAGTAAGAGACTAAAAATGAAACAACTGAAGCAAATGGTGGTAAACTAGCAGTCTGCATTCTCCCACACAATTCGTTTTCTGAGAACATATGGTATGTTATAGGAAATACTGCTTCCAAATGAGACCTAAATATGAGGTCTTGGGCACTTGCAATTATTATTACAGTTTCAGTGGTGCTTTCCTTAGAGAGTGGACATATGGAATAAGGAAATCAAATAAATGGAAGATTGTTGTAATTCATCCACTTACATGGTATTACACTGATGCATAAATAATACAGTGTTTTACTTACCTGAATCTGGAGACTGAGAATCTGACCCTGAAAAAAAACAACCAGTATTAATTTGTGTTAGAAATAAAAACATGACACAACTTGAAAAATATGTAGGAGTCTTTTTGTCCAGTTTGCTAATTCCCTAATATTACCTAAGCATATCTCAGAATGCTAGCTAGTAAGCAACTGTGCAATGCTTATAGAACAAATTCTACAGAAGGTTATAGTGCACCCAGAGTGACTGTTATTAAATCACTGCTATTTCAGGCAGCAAATAATAAAAAATCATTTTTTCTTTTCTTTTCCTTTTCCCTGAGTAAATAGTGTAGTATACTACCATCTAAAATCTAGACATTAAAAGGAATATTAATTTGTTGAAGATGAACTGGGAAGGTGTCATTCAGTTTAATTGCTGGGCCAGTGTCCCTCAAATTTATACTGAGTATGAAGTGTATGGAATGGAATACTCTGTTTGGTCAGTTCTGGCATCTATCTTGTCCAGTCCTCCCCAGAGGAGGGTTTCAGGTGGGACCTCCTTGCTCCTTCTGGAGGGTAAAATGTTCCTCAGAGCTGAGCAGTGTCCTTGGCTCTGCACACCAGTCTCTACCTGTAACTATGAACATTGAGTGTTATCAGTCCTAGAAGCAGACACTGTCTGAGAAACTTGCTGTTAATTTCAGCAAGTGCAACTATTTACAAGAGACTTAGCTGAAAGCAAAAGTACAAACCAGAAAATCACCTTTATCCTGGCCCAAACCAGGACAGAAGTTTTAATTCAAAACTAAGATATATGCCTACAGATTCTGTCTGATTTTTCTCCTCCTTCACACCAAAACAGGTGATGCTTTCTGCATCACTTCAGAGCGAAACACAGAAACTGATGTATAAATATTACCAGCAAGGAACAGAGTAGAAATTCTGGTGGGTTTTTTGATTAGTGGTTTTTCTCATAAAGAAACTAAAATTACAACATTTTCTAAATAAACTTAAAATATTTTGAATGTACAATAATTAAGAGTTATAAGACCACTCTTTATCACTAAATGTGCAAAAAAGCAAGACATTAAGAGGCTTGTATTGCATGCTTAAATGATAAAAATTCGTTAGAAGAATTGCTAATAAATAAGAATGGAATGTTTTATTGAATTAACACACACAATAATCCCAATAACCCTTCCACTATCCTTACCAAGAGTAGCAACCACATTTTTAACTTGCTTCATAATTTTTAACAGTTCTTATCCTGAGGATTAGTTTTATGTTTCAAAAGATCTACAAAACAGACTTTATCTTGTGATTTTTTTTCTGGCTCATTCTCTGTTCAGCTTTCTGCATTATACTTCTTTGGTGTGAACACTGCATATTCAGAGTGGTGTTAATTAGTCTATAACACCCAAGATTCTTCACTGTTTTATACCCACATCTACTTAATTCACCAGTGAACCTGGGCAGCTAATATCCATTAAGACTTAATTTTGCAGAAGTAGATATGAGTTTTGCTAAGAAGCAGTTATGCCTGTCTATCTAATATTCTGCATTATTTTCTTGTGTTAAACATTTTTAGGAAAAAAGCTTGATAAATTATTCTCTGAAAGTTAGTCTGGATTCTGAGTATCGTTTTACAACACCCAAATTCTTTTCCTTTGAGTAAAGCTTTTAAAGTACGCTGCAATAAATAAAAGTTAATGTTGTCTTGAAAACAGTTAGGGGCTATGAGACCCAATATGCATATTAAAGGCAAAATTAATTTATATATAACTGATTTTTCCTAAGTCTTCAATATTTTTTCCATTAATGGCTGCTAAACAGAGGCAGAGAGGAATTAAGACTACTTTTTAAAGAGCATTATAGAAGCAACAGACCTGTCAGTAGAATTGGAAATACAGTTACCCTTCTTTTCCTCGCAGAGTAATATTGCAGGAATGCATAGCACTAGAGAAAAGCCATTCAGGAGCAGTACCTCACTGGTTAGCAGTTATACCTGAGGCCAATAGGTTTGGAGAACTCTGAACTCTCTTCACAGCTGTTAATGTGACAGACATGGCAGCACGTTTGCGAGCACACCCACCGCTATCTGGAAGCACAAAACAATACAGACACAGCAGCCCCAGACAAAGGGAGCAAGCACATGCAATGTATCACAGTGTGAGATAGGCTAAAACATACAGGAGAATAAGCATGCAGTTAGGAAACTGCTGCAGGAATGTGCAAATTTGCGAGTTTCACAGATTAGCAGAATACATAAAATTTCACAATTAAACAATAAACATCACAGAAAATAAGAAAGCAATATTTAATACTTAGCCCAATAGGGAAATATAAACATTCTGTCACCTGAAGGACTGCTTAATTACAGCTAATTAGTTAAAACAAACAATCAAGATGAAGGATTAAGCATTCCAATGTAATATTAATCAATAATCGGAACCGTAAAATTATTTCATTGTATGCATTAGGAAGACACCATTCATAAACTAAATTTATGTTTGATCAGCTGACAAAGTGCCTTGTTCAGTCCTTGAAATCCTTTAAGCTCAAACCCCAAAATTACTAAGGATGGCATATTTTTTTGTTGTTTTGGTGAAACATCCTTTCTTCTCCCTGACCCCCTCCCTTTTTTTATGTAACAGAAGATAAAAAGCACATGCCTGGAACTCCGTAACTGGGGGAATAAATAGAAATCTAAAATCACTGCTAACAATCAGAAATGGAAAAACCCTTTCTCCTGGGTGACTCCTTTCTTTCCTTACTCTCTGCACCTCTCTCTCATAGAGCTGTCATTCTGCTATAAAAATATGTTGCTATTATTAGAAGGTAGCTTTCCCACAACTTAGCTTTTTAGCAACTCTATTAGAGCTGTAAGAGTAAGTTAATATTATTCCTGATTATACTTAACTAGAATAATTTTCTGCTCTTCAAGATATTATTTTAATTTTAATATTTAATATTATTGAATATTCACACAGGGCCCTGCTGAAGTCAAGAATAACCACAACTATGATAGAGCCCTTAACAGTTTTTATTTCTGTGTCCTATGACAGGGAGTTTTATAAAATTATGCTTAATACTGGCAACCTACTCGTAGAAAGTATTTCCCAAGACACGGGTAATTTGAGCCACAGAGACATCTTTAACCCATGCCTGCAAGAGAAGTGAGCTCCTGGTATATCTTTGCTCACTTCAGTACTCCCTTGGAATAGCAGAGCCCTCTGGCCACAGCTCTTGCAGGGTTTGCATTAAATAGTTGTTAACTCTGGAAAGCTTCAGAGTCACTGCCCCAGGTAAGCAGTTCCAAAGACTCCTCGCCAATTTCAAGCCTCAAGGCAAAAGGCCAAATTATTTCAGTCAGCAATAGTCCAAAGCAATAAATTACCTGCAATCAATTATTGGTGTTGTAAGTACAAAATGAAGATGATGGCTGTCAAATCTGCACATTTGTTTTAGTTTACTTACATAAATATAGAAAGGCAATGGTAATTAAAATCACATTTTCTATTCTTGTAATCCCTCCTACCCCGTGCAATACACCGGAAATAATCCAAGGAGAAATGACAATGTGTTGGTATTGAGGTTCTTTACTTATCTGAATATTGGCAGATTTTCACAGCATGCTTTGATTAAAACAAGCTAACAGGCAAAGAATTCAGTTACGCTGTCACAACTTTTATTCAAACAGTGCTGCTTTGTTTGTATTTTTTCAAGAGGTACCTTTCTAAATTTCAGCATGAAGAAACTGAAGCACAGAGAAAGGAAGACAATGAGAAAACTGATTACAAATATTTAATCACTTCAACTTCAAGAAGTTCTGCTTCAAATTAACTTTTAAAGTAACTGAACTGAGTCACAGTTTTATACTCAGCGGACCCATTATTTAGCAAAGTGTTTACATAGCTTCATACAAGATAGCTAAAACAAAAGTTGTAATATACACATATGACTATATTCATATGTGCCTACAACATTTACCCCTGTATCTAGAAGCCCATATGCAAGTCTGAACTTGCAACAAAATTCTCAGTATGTGTACAAAATAATGAGTCAATAAGTACTCAGTTAAGACATAGACACACACATATACCATACTGAGTCTAAATAAATGTCTAATAAAATACAAATGTGTGTCAGCAAGAACATATTTATGCATGATGGACTCTATCTTCCCATCTGTGTTCAGGCCAGGCTCCCATTGAGTCAGAAGCACTGTATCTGAATGAGGAACAGAATAATCTGCACACTGCCTCAATAGAGGCAGTTTTCAAGCTGCTTCCCTTATCTGCATGGCTTTACACACCTTAACTTCAAGAGGCTTGTTCCGCTCTGTATTCCTTTTCCATAGTTCCATCAAATTTCCAGCAAATACTAACGATATTCACCCAGATTATTGAAGTTCAGCTAGCACCAAGCTCTAGGTCTAGACAGCACAGAATTCAAAAGCAGTAAGGGAGGCTGAATTACTGATCATCTGCTCATTTTACTTGTAAACTACATTGCATAGCTGCATCGCATAGCTGCTTCTTCAGGAAAAAATGAAGATATATGAAAAAATCTATACTCTGCTTTCTTCCTCTTGTTAGCTCACCATTCAGCTCCTCTACGTTTGCCAGCTACCTGCCTACAATTTTTCTCTTCAGCCTTTTTCCATTCCTCACTTCTCTCTCATTGCCCCCCTTAATTCTGTTTCTCTCCACAAATAAGTACCTCAGTGCATTCTCACTAAATCCACAATCTCTACTGCTCCGACTACAGACAGCATCACCTTAAGTAGTGATCTCCCTTCTTGAGAAACAGTCTATTGGTCAGGTCCCACTCCCCCCCAAAATGGAGCCAATTCAAAACATCACCACTTTAACTTAGAAACATGGGGTGGGTTTTCTTTTAAAAACCTGTTTCTGAGAGTCAGTAAAAGCAGTGGCATGAAACAAGCTGGCAAAGATGTTTCTCTTGTGAAGAGAAAGATGAGAGAGAGCAGCCAGGAGGCAAGAAATTTTTAATAAGCTCTTACAGGTCAAAGAAAATACACGACACCCAAACTTAATATTTCCTGACCATCGTTCTATCCATACTTCTCATGAATGCTATCATTTTCCCCTTTGTCTGCACAGTGAATTCAAATTTAAAAGTCTTTGGACCAGGATTTCTTACTCTCTATTTGCATTCTGACCTCTTGAAGCAAATACATAGCGCTGGATCCAACAGTCCAAGACAGAGAGAGATGCTGCCTCTCCACGTTCCCAATTGCGTCTGGAGATGTGCTCTCAGCAGACATATGCACAAGAGCACATGTATATACCACACAGGCACACGTCTGGCCACACGTGTCACAGGCCCACAGAGCACTCACACCGACACAAACACGATGGATTCCCTCCCCTCCCTGGCTGAGCATGATGACAGGCCAGGAGAGAGAACACACATGCACACATCTACAAAGTGGATCCTTCTGGCAAGTAGGCTCAGACATGGAGTCTGCCACTCTTCACGCTTGGACACAGCTGAGGCTCTTCTGGGACAGTCCTGGGAGAGGCCCTTGTCACTCCCTTCTTTCCTTGGGAGCCCTTAATTTGGGTTCCTGCCTGCCTTTGTGCCTCCACACTCCTCCTGGCTTGCAGGCATGGACCTTCGATGGCTCCTGTGGCAGGCCTGGGGGTAGCCAGGCAGGGCAGGCTAATATTTGGGCCTTTCCTCCTGCCACTGTTTCTCTGAACTCCTTTGTGGGTGTGCAGAACTTTTATTGCAGGACCTAACACTGACTTCACAGGTGAACCTGCTATTGTTTGGTTCTTTGAGGCTACTAAATTAAAGCAAATGATGATTAAAAATGTAAATTTGTTGTAGAATATCTGAAACACTCAAGCCCACTTGATTTGCTTTAGGCATCTAGAAGTGGCTTCACAATCTATTTACGAACTCTGCAGGGATCCAAGAATTTCTATTCTTGTCTCCCAGACAGAATCTAAGAGATTAGTCCATGTGATGATACCCATTAATAATTGTAACAAACACAAAATATTTGCAGTGTTCCAGAAATGCATACTTTTTTTCCTTTTGGCTGCTCTTTATGTCCTTCATCTAGTGCAAATACCTAGCTTATTTAATATTTTTAAAATCAGATGCACTTGTCAAGAATTATTTGTGTGGAACTTGGACAAAATATTTATAGATGAGAGAATTTGTTTCAGCCTTGCATCCATTAATTATTCTACAATGCAACTATCTCTCCCCAAAGATGAGCTATACATGCATATATTTAGTGTGGACAATAAGGACATATATCCTGTGTTTTACTCTGATGTAAGCTTCGTAGGTAGCTCAGATTTCCTGTGACTTCATTTCTCAAAATGCCTCGCCAGGCTAATAACTCTCATAAAATCTTTAAAGTACTGGGAGACTTGTTGATTAAACCCCTTATATATAGTTTAAAATATTATTCTGATGATGATTGCTTAGTCTGGGTCTAAAATGGTACACATTAAATTAGACTATAATTTAAGAATTGTGACAGCACTTGAACACCAAAGGGAAATATGAGGCAAAGTACCTCTGGTACTTCTGAAAACCTCCCTTGTATCTTACATCTATTTCTTTGCTTTTGCAAACATGTTTCCTTGCCTTATGCTGCTGGATATTGCATCCTAACATGTGGTACAGAATTAACAACAACTGCTAAAGAATCCCTCCCATATATGGTAGAGTATTGAAAACCAAAGCTCTTCAAAATATTTTGTCTGTAGACAAAAATATCTTCTGCAGGGTTTGCTGAGACAGACTGCCAAGTCTGCAGCCAGAGGGAACAGTAGATTAGAACTCTAAGTGGTAGATTTACTTTTTCTTTTTAGAACTGCATGTAAACTAGTTTTGCCACTTCAGCAGATACTGGCATCAAACTGAAGTGCTCATTTATCTGTATGAGTAAGTAATGAAGTAAATATTTTAATAATAGTGGCAAATCAATAGTATCTGATAAACCTGAATCATGTCATGCACAAATTCCTGTTATAAATAGTGAAATATATATTAAAAAAGCACCCATTTTAAGTTTAAAACCAATATAGTGTAAAGAACAAAAAAGAAAAAAAAAGATAGAAAAAGAAGAAAAAAGGAAAAAAAGGAAAAAACAAAACCACAAAAAGCAAAACCAAAAAACAAACCAAACCCAAAACAAAACCAAAAAACTAAAGAAGAAAAAAAAAAGAAAAAAAAAAAAGAGAACAGAACATGCAGAAGAGCTTCCACTTTCTTCCTTCATAAGTAACAACTTAGCAACAGACAGGTGCAAGCTATTCACTTTTACTCCCTTCTCACTGGGTTCTACATTTTTACAGTCAAGAAACATCCTACATCAATAGAACAGATAGGAAATAGCACATTTTTTGTCAATACCTCCTTTTAGTGCAGATGGTAACATGCATATTAATATCAAGCATACACAAGATGAAAAACGATTTCACTGTAAGTGCGGATTAGATTAAAGTTCATGTTACAATCATAATATCCTTAGGCAACTGCAAAGAATTTCAGGTATGTTTTAGGTCTTTTAAGTTAGCTTTTAAGTCTCCTGTGTGATCAGAAGACTCTCAATCCCAAACAGAAGTCATTAAGTCATGCAGATTACCTATTTCTTACTCCTATTTCTTTTGAGAATTTCTAGTTTACACAAAAAAACTTAGTATAACACTGATGAAAGTCATACTTCAGAGCTGCAATAGCACTAACTGGCAATTTACTTCTCTATCCACATTTTCAAAGTAGAGGCTATAAAATGACATCTATCATATGATTTTAAATCATATGATCACAATGCACAATGTAATCATGGTCAAGTGTACAATGATTAGCTCAGTTACTTCTGAAATTACAGACCTAGGAAGCAAGCAGTATTTCAGTACTACCTTAATTATACAGACCGACATGTTTAGGAAAGAAGACTTCCCTAAAAATGCAGGACAATTTCAAATAGTATTTCCATAAATGAAAAACACACCACCCTTTTTTAGTGGTCAGTAAAATGATTAAGACATTTGGGAAAAAAACCACAGTCTCAGTGGAGAAATTTTATTTCTCCTGCTTATTATTTTTACAGGTGCAGTGTTTTCAAGTGAGCCAATTCATTTTAACTTCATATTTAAAAAAATCTTCCCAAGAACCTGGTCCTACTGAACTGCAGTCGTTTCAGATAATGGGAAGCCAGAAAGCCCAATTAATCCAGTAATCTTGATAATGACAACCTATACCATGGAAAAGGTAATCCCTTCAATTTAGAATGTGCTGCTGATAAACCCAGACTGTTTTCAAATGTAGTTCTGGTCCTCAGGTCTCACATAACACATTCTGCTTATTTCAAATTGTCATGTCAGCTGTCACGGTGCAGCGTGAAGCTTAGTGATAAAACCCCCTGGTTTGGAAAGGATGAATCTGTCTATCCTTTTACCACAACCCATTTGCAAACCAAGCGGTTTAGAGAGTTGACTGCAATTGAAAATTTACACCTGATTTGAGACAGTCCAGGATTTCATCAGTCTGCTTTTGAGAGGCCTACTCCTGCTTCCACCAAAACCAGCAGCACTGCCTATTGACTTCAGTGATTCAGGAGCAAATATTAGTCTGCTGTCACAGATCCTGAAGATAGCTTCCTATAGTGTAAAGAACTTAATTTGGTCTATACACATACCACAACAATGTAAAAAAAAATACAAATCCCTACAAGTACAAACCACTTATCCTCATCTGATTATACAAGTGTAGCTAATAATACAGGGTATTATTTATAGGCCCCTTAATTTATTGTCATTAGAGAATGAAAACAAAGTATTTCTAAAGCATGTGCATCTTCTTAGGAAAATGTGATGCTTTAACACCCTTTTTCCACAGATGTTTTATCCTCAGATTACATATTTTTATATAAAACATAAACACACAAACTGATACTTAAGCAAAGGAAGTTAAACATGCATGGATATTACACATATCCATATATATCCATACATTGAAAAACATGGATGGAAATTTTATATATGGAATACAAATGCACATAAGCATACATACTATTAAAATATCTTAATAATGCTTAATCTGAGTTTAGCATCATTTAAAGTATAATTTGTTCTTGAAATGTGAAATAAATTTGGTACCTTCTCTGCTTACTAAACAATACATAAGAGTAAAGAAATATCTCACAGAAGCAGCATACCTGTGTTCATTTTGACACTGGAGGATTTGCTATAAAGGTCTTCAGATGTCCTGCAGAAAATAAAATGACCTATTAATTTGCACAAGACAAATGGTACAAAATGGCAGCAGGTCTTCTCTGAGGGGTGGAGAGTCACTGTGATACAAATGACAGTCCTATTTTAACACAGCTTTAATTAAATTGGTACTGCCTGTCCTTCCAAAGTTGAAGATGAGCTGTTGCTTCCATTATAAGCTACCCTGTTTTCAAGCATTCAGTATTTCTGTTGTAAACATTTGCCCTGGGATAAAAAAAGCAATGGTTGACTTTTGATCTTGAAACTATAAATTAGAAATTACTCCTGTGCAGGAATGGGGAAATATTTTTAAAGGCTCCTTCTAAACTTTATTCACTCCTTTGTGCATGTTGAAAGAGATAAAGATCTATGATTATTTTTAATTGCCAGGACTTTTTCAATGGTTTATAAGCAGGAGATGTGGCTGTTTTCATCCAGTGATTTAATATGTCTCTACAGACAACACTGACACTCTTAATGTTGCTCGCTCTATTGCTATGCACAGAATCAGAGCATGTGTCATGGCATCCACAGCAATCTGTGAAAAAAACACCCAATGGAGTCAAACGGTAGGAAATCAAGTCACTATACACCAACATGCTTTTATAGGCAATAATCCACACCAAAACAACAAAATGCATGCAAAGGTTGAATCTCTTTATTCAGATTTATTCAACTCTATACAGTACTTTATATTCAAATAGTAAAACCTCACAAACCAAACTTTATCTGTAAAAAGCATGACATAAACAGATGACTTTAACTTACTGTCACAGGCCAAACTCGATAACATTTCTATCTACTGCCAGTTTTTATCACAGTTTTATCTTAGGACCAGGACTTTTAATACCTCTTTTATTCAGGCTCCTTTAGAGATACTAAGATAAATGCAGAAGAGGTTTCCGATGGTATTCAGCATACTGACCAGTCTCAACTGTATCATTTCATATTTGCTGCCCACTGTAATTTACTTTACTGAGTAGGCAGGCAAGTGGGATGCCAAAATACTGAGGGCTAAATTTTCCCTCTGCACTGTTCCCACATGAAGTTCAGGACAAATCAGAGGGAAAAGCACAATTTCTAATGTAATACAGATTAAAAAATAAAAATATAAATTGTCTGACTTTGTTGGAGTAAGCTCAAATCTATGCCTCAAGGACCCTTTTTATAATAGTAGACTCAAGATATTAATTAATAAGAGTAAAAAAAAAATCAGATCAGAAATCCAGCTAAACTCAACAGCAATCCTGCGTTAACTGTATCACAGAAGTAAAATGCCTATTGATGCATTTTGTTGTCCTCATAATGAGGTCAGATTCTCCACTACTCAAGAAGTTACTGTTTTTCAGAAACTATCTGGACTCTGCTGCTATTATTCTCTCATTTTTGTGACAAAAAATTATACACCTTAATCTTCTTGAGAACTACGGAATTAAATATATGGCAGTGAAGAAAGTTTTATTGCACTATTTTTACGCTGCATCTATCAGCAAACGATAACTGAGAATTTCTAAAATACCTATTTTATTCATTTTTTTCATAAGCTCTTTTTGAAATTTGGATTTCTGTAACAGCTATAGAATAGCCTTAAAGCCTCAGATTCCTACAGTGTTTTCAGACTGCTAGAGGAGATGCCATATTCAAGCTTTCTTTTAACTTGGAACTGAAGCACTGATGGTAGGGCATGCAAGCTACTAAATGCAACATGGTGTTTATTTTCAGACCCAACAAGTACAGAGCTCTTGGAACACTGCAGAGCTAAAATGATTTCTAGCAGGTGGCTTCGATATATTTACATATAGCATGCTTAACTCTTACTCAAGTTTTAACAGACAACACTCAATTTTAGGATACATCTGTTCTCCTAGGACTTATTCTACATGAACAGCTTAGGTTGTGCTGCTGCTACTCAGTGAGAGATGGCATAGAAACCACAGAAATTCCCACATTAGTTTCATTTTGCTGGAGAACAAATTAGCCTTGCATACCTGAAAAGTATACATGCAGATAAGGGAATATAATTTGCAGTCATGTAATCAGTAAGCATTGCAATTAATACTAAAATTAGTTTGAATTCTCTGTTTCTACAGGCTAAAGTAGCAACCAAATACATAATGATACTGGTAGAAGGCTTTCAATGAATGCCACGAATCTAACAGCCATATGCCTGAAAGCACTTTACTCATCATTGTTTCTCACAGTCTTTAAGATTCTTACTTCAAGAAAGTGAGGGCAGAAGGGAAAAAAGGGCTTTGTTTGCTTTGTATTTATGTTCCTACTTCATTGCCTCCTGAAACTTGCTCTCTGTGAATGGGTTTGTAGAGTAACCCTAATACAGACCCCTGTCAGAGCTGAGATAATGTTCTACTAGAAGCATCAGACACTCCCTGACAGAAAAGGGAGCCAAACTGATCAGATGAGATATTCAGCTCTTAGATAGTTACCACTGAGACAGAAGTAACACCTGGGATGATTGTGCAAACACAAAGCGCTCTGGAACACATGAGTCTGCAAAATCAGAGATTGCTGTTCAGTCACCTAGGTCTGGCAGGTTTTCTACTAAGCTCACATTTGATCTTAGACGCTAAAAAGAAAGAACACTAAGTTTAACCTCAGTAGCATACCAGACTTCTAAAGAGGGAGATCCAGGATCATGGCATTTTTTTATAGTTGGTTTCACCTCCTATACAGTAGGAATGAAAGACTGTGACTAATGCACAAAAATGGGTCTGTCAGGCTGAATACAGATGCTGTTACCATTGCTACAGTTTCACTAAATACATAATACACATTGCTGTCCTATTTCTTGATAATTCCCTGTATTTTTTGATAACACTATAAAGATTACCTCAGCTCAGCAATTTTTGCATTGAGAGAGGCTACTGAAAAGACTTGTGGGAATGTCATTGACCCTGCTCTGCTTTCTCCAAGAGACCCTGCCAGCGAGTTGTGATAACTTCTGTTCCTGATATGTTCTGAAGTGGTGGTGCAGAAAGTCATTCTGTCACCCCTTCTGTTCCATATTCACGTGGAGCTATAAAAAGGGTTAGTGAGCAGTCAAGAAAGGTTTGCCTGCCCTCAGCCTATTCATGAATACAAGAAAAATTACTTTACTTTAGAGGTTTGATTCTGTTATTGATCAGATGACCTAACATCCAACCAAAGATCAGCTAAATATATGTGAGCAAGTGCTTTGTGAATCAAAGCCTAAATGAGTAGCAAGATCCTATCTTCTGCTTGCACCTCATTCAAAGTATTTAGTCATTGTTAATAATCATAATCCATACCCCACCTAAGGATCATCAGAAGTCAGAATACTTTATAGTTAGAAGGGAGAAGAGATACTTTGTTTTTTTGGAAGCACCCATAGAAAATCCAAAAATTATAATTACAGCCATATTAATAACTTAACACATTGTACATCCCTAAGTGCCACATAGGAGTATCAGATTAAAAGTACCCAAGCTCATGGATAACTTTCGGGGTCTACCTTCTGCTCAGTAGCCATGGACCCTAGACCTCTTCGAAATCCCAGGCTTGCTCATTGTGTGGGGTTGTTGAAGAACAAGGTGGTAAGTTACCTTGTTTGGTATGTTATGAATTGGAGTGTACAGACTGCTGCTGTTGCAAAACAAGTTGGCATTTTCCACATAGAATGCATCTGAAAATATTTTTGACCCATTCTACTTAATATAGCCAGAGTTTGAAAAAGGCTCAAAGAGAAAATATTTACTATTACAACTTCCCTTCTCCACCAACAGCAGCCCCTACACTTCCATTACACTTCTAGGCATTCTTGGTGCTGAGTACTAAGGGTAAATTGTGAGTTTGACTGACTTGAGCCAACTACATATTTTTGCCAAGGTATTCAAGACAACTTTTATGAGATGCCAGAGATCAGTAAGTGTTAATGGACTACTGACTTCTTTTGGTAGATTCTAAGCTACCTGTTATTAGTCCTTGCCAATTCAAAGAAGATACTATAAAAAGCAGGTTTAAAATGTGCTTTCCTGATAAAGTATTTGTATTAATTTAAAAGCTCATCCTAGTATGTGCTCTTTATAGCTATGATCCTTTGTAATGAATTCTACCCCAAGGACCTCCAGTGAGAGAAGCAACTGCCTTACAATAGAGTGCAGATGGATCATCAGCAGGACAGATGTGTGTGAGATCTGTCTGGAAAATTATTTTCAGAATTTTCATTGTCTTAGGTGGAGAGCAGTGACAGGATTTTTCCAGATTTGTGTGAAGAGAGTCAGACTTGTATTAATTTTTGTTTACTAGTTTAACAGTTTGAGCTAAAGACAGTAATCTGCTTGAGAAAATATCTGCAAAAATTAAGGAGCCGAATTAGTCAATGATTTTACTGCAAGGATTGTTTATTCAGTTTACACATGGCAGGTGATCTACAAACACATATTTGTTACCAGCCAGGATTCTATATCCTAATTTGCATGTGGTAGCCAATTCTGTTAAATCACACCATTAGCACTGCATAGCATTCACGCTCCAGTCTCTGCAACAGGCCAATATACTCTACATGCCAACTCATGCATTCAGTGAAGAGGGGGGACAGTATTAAGCATTAGTTATGGAAAAAGTGAAGCTATTTTAGCTCTCTCAGTTTTTAAAAGAAATTATTTTAAATGCTTAACTATGGAAGGATGACTATGGCAATAAGAATGTAATGAAAACCTGATTTATGCAAAATGTTTAGATTGTGGCAACAGTGACTCACATGAAGAAAAAACTTTCCCAAAGCTTCACTGGGAGCAGAGGTCTCTCCTGCTGACCCCTCAGCAGAAGCAAGTTGTATACGAAAATGTATTGTTCAGATGGAAAAAAAGCCCCAAACATTTGATGGAGCATATGTAGATTATTCTTATAATAAAGAAATGAAAAGGTACTGAAAAGTTCCACCGTGGTACAAGTTCATTAACACGCAGCAAAATGACAAAATGGATGGGAGCTTGCATTAAGATCCAGCAAGGAGGTCCTTTATGTAGGTCCCACAGATCTATTTCTATGCTTAATGTAGAACTTAAGTACACATACTGTTTGACCCAGATCACATTGCCTCCCCTAAAAGGAGCTGAGAACTCCAGTTCTAACTAAAGTGTTTTCACAGAGACAATAAAAAAATGAAACACAGGCAGACAAATGCCATCATAGTTTCTGTAATTTTAACTTTTCAATTTTGATTACAGGTCTGTGAAGACAAACTCATGCATTGTCTTCATACATGTTATGTACATCAGGTTACACATCATCCTCACACATACTGATCAGGTCATTAAAAAATTGGCATGGATGTATAATTTGTACATGACCATAAACTTCCACTGGAACAGAATAAGTCAGGTGCATTGTAATCAGCAGCAGTAAGTGCATAATCAGGGAAATGTGTACATAAAAAAGCTCTGTTTACTGGATCATCTGGGGAGACACAAAATACCAGGAGACAAGTCTGAGCTACAAAGAACATGAGCTGGTTTAACCCATGCGGAGAAGCATCAGTTTAATAGAAGCTGAGGAGATTTGTGTTTGCAGGGGTTCTTTCAGAGATAGGAAAAGGATGGCTAGTTACTCTGCTAGAGCTGTCAAGAAATTTGATGAGTGGTATTTTAGTAGCAAACAGGTATTTCCTGAGCAGCACAGAAAGGCAGCAAAACAGACATGGAAGTTTGACTTACGATTTTGGCTGTGTTTACCAAGCTGTAATTAGGAATAAAAACATGAAGATGTTCCAATTGCCTACAGCGTTACTAAAACAAGCTAACTTAGGTGGATATCTAACTTAAGACATTATCAGATATAACACAGGAGTCTGTGGGTGATAATTCTTTATAAATAGATTGCAGGAGTGGATGTAACTGGAGGAAGTAAAAGAACTATGTTGGTACAAGAACAAATAACCATTTAATTCCTCTGCAATATAGGCTGAAAATCGTAAGGTAGCTTCAATAGTCATTAAAGTCTGGAGAACTCTTATCCGGAGTGCTGTGGTCAAACTTAAGATCCTGAACTTGAAAAGTATATGTGAAATGTGTGGCTGTCTGAAGGCTAGGGAGTAAATGCGATGACACAGGAACTTCTTTACAGCCTTTGGACTCTTCCCCTAGTGTAGTTTTTCTGAGAACAGTATAAATGCAGATAAACTGGTATTATTTCTTCCTTTGTTTCCATTTCTTTGTGAAATAATTGAGAGAGAAAAGCAAAGACTCCATGTTTCTAATCTGAAGGTTCTTTACAGCAGTCTTTGCTATTGCATCCCGCATCAGCAGAAAAAGTTCAAACTCTCGTAGCTAAACTGGTATAAACTTAACAGCAAGTCTTACTCAAGTCTAGAGAAAAAACTCAAAATGTCTCCTGTTCTAGCATTTTTACTTTTGACTAGCTATTCACTGAAAAACAAACTTAAGTCCAACTTCTATATTAAACAGGTACTCACTCTCATCTCAAACACTTTAATATCAGAACATTTTATGAAAATATAATTGTAACTATAAAAGGATACCAAGAAAGTTGCTCAAGCTGACAACATTCTGTACATTTTCATTATTTTTACAGCTGCAAAACAAAGGAAGAGGAGGAGGACAAACTGCTGCATTTATATTCTGCATCTCCTTAAAGCTCTACAACTAGAGGAAATTTTATTAATAATTCCAGTCGTGCTTGTGGTGTTTGTAATTTTTTTCCATTATTTTTGTTCCTTAAATATGAAGGAAAAAAAAAAAAAGTCCCAGTAACTGCTAACTGCAATTCGCATCTCTTAACCCTTTTCTCCAGACACCTACTACTGTTTTTAATAATATAAAAGTGTAAATTTCTAACCTTCAGTGGTACTATTTTTGCTGCATGTTTTTTTGCTTCCTCCTATGCTCTTGTTTTACAACAAGTGTGTTTGTTCAAATTCATTCATTCTGTAGGCCGGAAAGGATTTAAGATTACTGTATGGGGCATACCATGAAGTAGATATGCAACAGATTACTGTCCATAGATATAATTACAAACCCCTCCACTTTCAAGACAGAGTGCCTACGACACATTCTGCATCCTCTCAGTCCTTATAAAAGTTCCCTTGTTGGGTAAGCATAGATGTTATAGGTGCAGAAGTGAGGTCCTGTCAGGAAGCCAGAGCCCATATAGAAGTGGCTGTCTGTGGCACCCATGACATATTACTTCACTTCAGAATGGGTAGCAAGGCAGTTCTGCTCAGGCACAAATGCTCGGAAAGAGATGGGGTTCATTATGCCCCTCAGCTTAGTACTCTGGTATACACAACCTACTCCATTTTCTCCCTAGAGGAACAGAGAACTATGCAGCACTAGCAATACACTGGCTTTTCAGATGACTCTTTGGAAATGTAGAAATTGGTGACGGGAAAGAAGCCTGATTAGGAAGTGCTGATCATTTCATCATGGTGAAGTATTTATCTTTCAGTAAATACAAATAATCTATCTTCTAGTAAATACCAATTTAGCTTTGGTACCCAGCAGTCACCTTACTGTCAATGTTTTAGACATTTTTAAAAAATGTACCTCACATTTTTGTTTACCAGAAGACCCAAATGGCATTATTCAACTATTTCTTCATCTTTCTCAAGACTTGATCCACAAATACCATTAGAACTATGTTCCTGTTTAAAAGACATCATTTGAAGGTTAAATTTGAGTTCATTACCCTTCAGTACCTTCTAATACCACAGATATTAGAAGCATAAGCAAGTTTTTATTTCATCATGCATTTTCGTGACTTTACAAATTACCAGTCACTTGTATATGTCAAGTATTGTAAAGGTTTCCATGTTTATGCAGTGTGACACATAGTGCATTCCTGCTCCTTTTCATTAGGTGTGTAATATATACCACTCCTTCCAATAGGTACCTTTTTTTCATCAGTCAGTACCACTCCCAATAGAATCAAAATTTTGTATTTCCTCCCAGTGGTTTTGCCTTAAATACAAAAATAAGCTTCCTTGAACTACAATTAGGTAACATTACAGCTAGCTAGCAGAGCCAAACCAGTGTGAGGTGAGATAAGACTCCTTAACATATTTGAGCTAATATGCTGAAGCAGCAGGATTTGGTTTTGAATGTTTTGCAACAGGCTCATAAAGACGAAAATGATACCAATAACTTAGAAAACAATAAGGGTTAAAATATTACAGTGAATATCTTCTTAGTTAAACTTTTAAGATAAAAGTTTGATGGGATCACATAGGGAAACTTTCAGTACCCCTGCTAAGTACTTAAAACATTTGGTCGATTTTGGTTAAGTTTGGAAGAGATGCAGAGGTCTCAATAGCATGGAAGGAATTCTCAGTAATGGAAGGAATTCCAATAGAGAATACAGACCTTCTCAAAGCCAAATGGATGACATTAAGCATGAGTGGTAATAGACATAAATGACTTAATACAGGAAGGTTTAGAAGCTATATCTGGATAAACACACTTATCTTATGATCCCAGACACAGACCTTCCAGCCCCACCCTCCAAAAATAAAAAAAAACCCTAATTTGACTTGTTATACACCAGGAATTCAACAAAAATAACAACCAAAAAAAAATTCTTATATTTAAAAAGGTGCAGGCTTGAACCCAAGCTTTGCCATTATGAAAGCATTCATGTTAAATTCTGTGTGGTTTCTCTGATGACTAATTTGTGAGTTCAAACTGATAGAAGAGCTTTGGTGTCATTCAGTTCCAAAGGGTGTGTCAACATTCAACATTAACAAGTAGCAGTGACTTGCCACAGCAAAAGAGTAGGTGTTGAAGCCTGACATCCACAGAGGGACTTGATTTAAAGTTGGCTCTTCTCTGGCCCTGCAGACCAGGTGTCTCTCAGGTCAGGCATTTTCCTTGAGCCCATCTTTGAACCTATCTTTGCTGGTGGGTTATGCAGATCTACTCTGTGAACTCATGATGACATGAACCAAAGAATAAGGAAAGAGGGAATGATGAGAAGATTTTAATTCAGAGTAAGGAGCATAGTTGTGAAGCTGTTCTGAACAGACATCAGGTTTCTTCTGCTTTGTGAACTACTTGTAGCCTTTCAGTCTTCATTCTGACAGATACCAGACTTTGGTGACAGAAAGACTGAGTAACAAGCAGCACTATGCTTAAATACAATAAGTAAGACTCATCAAGAGTCACAGCTGCCTTTTGGAAGAACAAATTCTGCTAATGTTAGGATTACAACACCACAGTACCTAAATGACTCGGCTTTTAGAAGATTCAAAGTGAGTTCAACACTATAAACTTCTCTCCCTGCTATAACATCTGCTTTATACCATGCTGTTTCTCTTATTAACTCTTAGCACCTTTTGTTGTTTCTGAAGAATCTTAGCATTGCTTTGCATTACCATAGTCCCATTAGAGGCTTAACTGTTTACAGGAAAGAAGATATTTAGCAGCATCAATATCAATGTAATCAATGTAAGGAAAACTCCTTACATACAACAGACAAAAAACATTAATCAGCTTGGCAAGCTTGAATTTGCATGTTTTGCTGATACTATATTTTGCCCTTTGCCGAGGAATGCACTCACCAATCTTCATTTCAAATGGCTTCACTCCTCGTTTCCATATCATAAGGAAACTTCTACTGTTTAAAGCACTCAAATGCATGCTAATCACCTAAAACCAGTCCAACATGCCTCAGTGCTTGATACAATAAAAAAACCTACAATTCTTTCTAATTTAAATGGCCAGAGAAAGAACTACTAACCATTATAATTGGAAGCACAGTTAAACAGTTAATTAAGAATTGTCAATACTAGCTATCTGTTCCTACTAGCTGAATCTCAAAAGTTCTAGAGGTTTGGTTTATTTTTAAAGATTTGATTCTTTTCTTTCTCGCTTCCTCTCAATTCTTAAATTTCCACCAGCACACTGAAGATTTCTTCTACTGAATTTATCCTTTATTGATCCTAGAGTAAGTCAGAAACAGAACATAAGAACTCAAAAGGGTCAAGCAGAGTGGCATAGGAACAACCACAAAAGAAGGTACACAAGATAGCTCAGTATTCACAGAATTACTGAGGCTGGAAAAGACCTCAGAGATCATCAAATCCAGCCTATCACCTAACACCACCACACTGGTCAGACCACAGCACTAAGTACCACATCCAGTCTCTCCTTAAACACCTCCAGGGATGGTGACTCCACCACTTCCCTGGGCACTCCATTCCAACATCTGGTCACCCTCTCCATGAGGAAGTGCTTTCTGATATCCAACCTAAACCTCCCCTGGAGCAGCTTCAGGCCATGCTCTCTCATCCTGTCACTCGCTGCCTGGAGTCCACAGCCTTCACTTCATCCACTAAATGGGTCACCCAGTCATAGAAGGAGATGAGATTGGTCAGGCAGGACCTTTTTCTAAATCCATGTTGGCTGTGCCTGATCCCCTGGTTGTCCTTTACATGCTGCTTGGTGGCACTCAGGATGATCTGCTCCATCACCTTGCCAGGCACTGAGGTCAGGCTGACAAGCCTAGTTTCTCGGACCCTCATTCCAGCCCTTCTTCTGGATGGGTGTCACATTGGCCAGCCTCCCATCACCTGGGACCTCCCAGTTAGCCAGGACTGGGATAAATGATGGAGAGCGGCTTAGCCAGTTCTTCTGCCAGCTCACTCAGCACCCTAGGATGAATCCCATCCGGTCCCACAGACTTGTTAGGATCTAAGTGGCACAGCAGGTCACTTCCTCCTGGATTATATTATATTATCCCTGTCTACCACTCAGAAGCCCAGTTGCCCTGAGGATAACCAGTCTTTTTGTTAAAGACTGAGGCAGAGAAGGTATTAGTATCTCAGCCTTTTCTTTGTCTTTTGTGACTATGTTACCCCCTCATCCAATATGGAATGGAGATTTCCCCTGGCCCTCCTTTTGTTATTCACATATTTATAAAACCACCTCTTATTACCCTTTACAGAAATGGACAGATTAAGTTCTAACTATGCTTTCACATCTCTAATTGCCTTTCCACATGACCTTACAATAACTTTAAAGGCTTCTTGATTCACCTGAACCTTTTTCCAAAGTTGATACACTTCTTTTTTGGAACAACAACAACAAAAAAGATAGTATTTAACAGAAACAGCAGCAAAGAGAACAGGCAAGCACATGAGAACCCTGAATAACACTGCCCAATATCTGAGGGGCTGGTAAATGACTCGAAGGTACACATGAATCTATTAAGCAACTCAGAACACACTTTAGGAAGTGTGGAAAAAACGAAGGAAAAAGTAACTCTTTCACACATACCTTTCATGGAATCGCACCTTGAAATTACATTAAATTGTCAATTCATTTTATTTAAATATATTGGAGAGATCTCTATTACTGATAGCCAGCTATCTGGCGATTTTAATTCCAAAGTCAGACTGATCTAGAATTCTTTATTCTGATCATGAAGTAGGAGTCATTGACATAACCTGGAAAAATTTGGGAACTTGAAAAAAATAATAATCTCAGAACTGTCCGATGGTCCACTAAGAAAAAAGATCAGCAAAACAAAGAATATTTATTTTCCCATTTCCTGCAAGTTAAGATCTGTTTGTGGAGGGTGTGCACTACTAAACCTGCTAAACCTATAGCCATTCTCATGGCTTCACATGCCGATCAAATCTACTCATATGCATAAAGGAATCACCACTGAACTTGCTTATTTTTAAGAATTCTAACTATTTCACTGTAATTTTAAATTTTCAGTGACATTCCAAGGACAGAACTGAATTATTTTTTGATTAAGTCTTACATGCTCTGAGTCTTCTTTAGGACAGGTGCCATCTGCTATAGCAGATTATCCCCTGTAATAGGGCATTAACATGTGTTTTTTACACTTGTCTCTGCCATTGATCATTTCACCTTTGTTAGTTCAGTTTTCTCTTACCCTCCTTTGTCACTTTTGGAGAGGAACTGTACCCACTCTGCTGTTTCCACAGCCATACCAGGATGGGATCACAGTCTGTGAAGAGGTAGCCCTTCCTCAATGGCTGGAGACTGCTTTGCACTGACAGCAATAAACATCGGTTCCTTGTATTCCAGTTTAGGCTTTCATCTGTTACTTTTTCAATTTAGATTATAAATTCTTGCAAAAGGAGTCTGATTTAGATCTGTCTCTGTATGCTTTATAAAGTAATGGGATGCTGGTCCCTGATTAGAGGTCCATACATAGTGACAGCATAAATAATAAGGCATAGCAAAAAGTATGGTAGTAAACAATGTTAGTATTCAGTCTCCTACTTCATTCCCTCCTACAGTGCAAACTGTGTCAGTAAATGGAATGAGGATCCTGAAAAGTCTCCAAGAGACTCTGTTCCTTATCCAAACCTACTCCTGCCTCCCATGAGAAGATGCAATTTGTGCTCCAGATACCACATATTAGCAGAAACAACTAGATCTAAAACCACTGAATAATTGCATCCATACAGAGAAAACAAACAGAAGCAGCAAAAGTATCTTTAGCTCTGGCATTTCCTATCTGCAACCTTCATGTTAATGTAATTCTTTCTCCTGTTACCTTCTAGACTTTCTTTCCTTCCAAAAGGAAGCGGAAATACTGGAATCTCATTATCTGGCACCACAGGGAGATGTGAATTACTTTTCTGGAGTCACTAGGAAAACTTCTGTCTTCTTCAGCTAACAAAGCTAGGCAGCACTGTAAGCTTTCAGCTCTGAGCCCCAGATTCCTTCCTAGCCAGTATTCCTTTTGTCTAACTCACTTACATCCCAGTTTTCCTGCCACTGCCCTCCAAACCAAACTCCCCCTTCCCCTGTCAGAGGCAATTTGTCAGTGTACTGCTTATTCCCTCAGTCTTCAAGCCAGACAGCCTCTTCCTCTCCAAAGACTGTGGGACTGAAAGAATAGCAAACACCATCAGCTTATTTCCAGCTTGCTCCAGCATTCACTGCAGTAGCAAATGCATGAATAGTCTCACTCATTCCCTATACTACCCCAGCACTCAGAAGCAGTCAAGTACTCAGCTCTAATTTTCTGTTCATGTGCAATGGGAACGGATCTTCAGATATTCTGCTTTTGTCAAATCTCTAAGAATCTGAAAACACCTTTTTCAGAGGTAAACAATTTCTGTAATGGGAGTAAAAATCATATTACTAACAAAGCTCTGTTAAAGTTCGTGACTGTATTTCACCCAGTCCTAACCTTGACAATCTATAAATGAACAGAATTTTTAATGTGAACAAAACTACTACATTGTTGAACCATGGCTTCTAGCTTTTGACATGAAACTTGAAACAAGATCTTAAACCAGGAAATGACAAATGCCTTAATAATAGGTATTACCAGTCCACGCCAGCTAGTTTACAGTTTAACAATGCAGTTCTAAACAAATGCTTGAAAATTCTGAAGTTTTAAGACAAGGTCTGATTAATTTGTATCATGGTGTGTTGCCTGCTTTGCATTCTAAACAATCTACTGAAATTTTGCCAAGGATATATTCCCAGGAATGCTGTCACCAATAGGAATCCTTAACTGAATGAATGGGTTTAGCACTAGTCCCATATGAAATGTTACTTGGAGGCTATCAGATTATTTTAAATGTACCTGCATCAGCCACAGTTCTAAACCTGCCACAAGTACTATTCAGGGCTCTGAATTGCTCTGAATTGTTATCATTGCTCCACTAATTCATGGAGTGCTAGCATGAGATGGTATCTCTTTCATAAAAATGTGTAGATCACTTACATGCCAGGCTGTAATACCAGCTATTCGACCTCATCAGGTGGAGTGGGAATAACACAGAGAGGATAGGAAACATAACAAAGTATCACAGAATACTTTCCTTCATGAACTACTCCTCAGTTTACTTAACATAACTGTTAAAGTCACGTCCTCAGATTAATCTGGTGCATGTAATATTTTAATGCTATTTCTACATCATTTTTTTTTTTTTTAATTAGCAACAGTTAAGTGCCATTCCCTTATCAGATGTTCTCACTTACCTCACAATTACAGTTTTGTAACTTCAGTCACCTACCACAGAGTGCACTACAGAATGTCACTTTAAAAGTTCCTGTTGCTCATTAAACTCCTCTACCATTTAGAGCCTGGCTGATTTTACCTCTATGCCAATGCAATCTCATGTGACAAAGAGAGAGGCTTCAACTTTAACACATGTATTTCACATGAATGTGTACAAGCTAATATATTGCCACACTGATTTTGTTTAGGAGTGTTCACAAAAATAAGATATCATTAATGAAATTATTTAATTCATGGGTTTGGAAGTGGTGTAACAGGTTACAGCAATTTTTAATCTGAAGAGCTATTTCAAATAACTTGAAAAATGGAAATTTAACTGAAGCAAACTTCATAAACTAGAGAGACTGAGAAAGATAGGTAAGATTGTTAATCTTACTATGACTTTCAAAACCAACTGTATGAAAACCAGAAATGGGACTTATACTGACCAGTGATGGAAATTGTGCTTGCTTGTATCCCATCACAGCAGCCTGCCACTTCCTTTCAATTAGCCATAAGAAAACCCATGAGGAAAAAGTCCTGGGGTACTGTGGCACTTGTTAGCTTGCACAGCAGCTTTCTGGGGTGCTACCCAGAAGTCATAAATTACAGAGGCTCTCAAGCTGAAGCAGTAGCCCAGTGGTTCTTACAATGGTGTACAGCATCTTGAGAGTTCCCCCAGTTACCATTTCCAGATCTTACTTCAGAAAGAAGGGTAATGCCAATATCTGCAGATATAATTGGTAATTTTTTGTTATCTTGCAAATGGTGGTCCTATAGAGGAGACTGCTAAATTTTTAAAGATCTTTTAAAAATCATGGGACTATATGAGCTAAAATAAGTTGTTCTGCTTTTATACTTTTTATATTTAAAAGTCTGTTTATAGAGGGATTATTCAGAACTTTATTCCACAATAATAATTCAGTTCCAAAAATAAATTTTGAACACCACTTGCATTTAAAAATGCATTAAAGTTCACATGAAACTGTAAGGCAGATCTGTATGACAGACTAAAACAGAAGTAAGCCTCTCCTTTCTTAGAGGACCGCATCAATCACTCAACATCTAAAGGCCCAACACTGAATCACTTCTAAGGAATTTAGTGTGACTTAAGTAATTGATATTTTACCTGAACCTTGCAAAGGAAAGGGAATAGGGTTTAAAACCACACTGCTCTTTTTTTATTTTTTAATATAACATTTCCTCCATTAAAGAAAACACGCTAACTTGTCTTCAATTTGAAGTCGTGAAATTGTCTGTTATTTAAATATAAGTTAGTTCCAAGTAAATTGTATCAGAAGAGCAACACAAACTAAGTGTTTGAAAAAAATTATGTTCATCCGGTCTTTCCATTCAGAGAAATTTGACACTGGCATCCAGTTTGATTTGCTTAGGAAGTGGGGAAGACTTCCTGAAATTTCAAAACAACTCCTGTAAACCAAGGCAATAATTTCTCGTGTAACTCCACTCAGCTCTGTAGCTTTGCCCTAGGATTCACCTCAATTTAAATACTGCTTGCCTTCAAGCATGTTTTAGTCTAGAATTAGTTACCTTGAAGAGACCACAGGAGGCAATCACTAGATTTAAGTGAAGATAAGTTTTGTATTTTTCTTGTACTAACTTCTATACCTCTTATTTATAATAATTTCTACCTCCTTAAAACCTGCTGCTTCAAACTGCTTTTTATCTTATTTATTTTTTCAAGACCTTCTACACTGCTATGACCTGTCATATATTGTTTTGAATTTGGTGGGTTTTGGTATATCACAGTAATTTAACTGTGAGCAGCTTGGGGAAGGGACGTCTGCTTTCTATGCATTTCCTAACTCACATCTAAGTGTCTGTCACACTGTTTTTCAGTGTAATTTTTTTTTTTCTTGCTAAAGACACACCTATGGCTCACTGTTTCACAGAATAATGGAAAATTGGCTGTCGCAACATAACCATTACAATGAAAGAGAGTATGACAGATAAACTGTTCTCGCTAGAAATTTTTTTATTGCATGGTAAGCTAATGCAATGTGGCTAATGCAACAAAATAGTGAGTATTTTGAAAATCAGCTCTCTTACTACGAATTGAAGAGGAATAAGGTGAAACACATGCATTTTTAGTTTGCTTTGACAACTGCCATAAAATTTGATCTATTAGTCACATTGTAAAAACAAACAACACAGCTGCATAAAATTCTTATAATGGTGTGAAGCCCTGGTATTTTATTAAAGACATTGCAAGAATATGCATCAGATGAAAAGAATAATACCTCCACCTTTTGCAATTGTTCAAAAACCTGTTAGGGTGGTAAAGAAATATATTATACAAACAAATGTAAATTGTCAAACTTTTGTCTTAAGCACAAACATTTGATGAAATAAATTGGATAGCAGAGAAAAGTGGGTAAAACCTGAAAGAGGATAATAATTGGTTCTAGATTTACACAAACTCTAAGTATGTATACATTTGAAAATGAAACCATCAGCAGCCATTAAAAATTACTGTCCAGATGCAAAGCCTGCTATGTGAGGCTCTAAAGCTCCTGGTAGTTGGAAGCTCAGGGGAAGTACTGGTGAAATTATGATGGTAAGACTGGTGACCCTACACTTTCCTAAGACATTTGCTCCTAGACAAAGTAACAGACACAGTATGCAATTATATGGACTGGATCCAAAACACCAGCATTTTAGTTTTGCATAAACTGATGCTTGTTTAGAGTTAAGCCCTACAGCTTTCTCACAATGAAAAGGATGTACAAGTTTCCATTTCGCCCTTCAGCATTCTAAGATGGAAGTAAGCATCTGCAGTGGAGTGAGAGCAGATGATGAATAGATTTTGCACTTTTATTGGAAGTGGGGGAATGGGTGACTGTGGAAGTCATATGAAGTTCTTAAGTCTTTGTCAATGGTCTTTGTCCTTTCATTTTAAACTTCTCTTGATTCCAGGTGAAATACAGTTGAAGGACAAATCCCCTCAATTGACTAAAAAATTGATTCACGTAATAGGATTGTTTCAGCAATAGGAACATGCATATTGAATACACATACTGCCCTTGAAAAGATGCAGCAGAGAATCTGAGAAACTTCGGGTTCTCTCTTTTGTAATAAGTCAATGAAGGCAACAACAGCCCAGAATAGGCAGGACCTATGATAATGAGGAACCATTATGAAAATGAGGAGCCATCAAGAATGATGGCTACATAAAAGGCTTTCTAGGGATCAGGTCAGTGAATTTACTAAACATCCTGAGCTTTCAGAAAGTGAACCAGTCGGTCAATAATTTTAAAAAGGGCACAAAATCAAGTTTGACATAAATTGTTTTATCGAAAAGAGTCTTTATGTACACAAATCTTTCACTTGCCTAATGCTAGCATTATTTTAGCACCAGTTCAAGATGTCTGTATTTAATTACCCAGTAAGAAAGCCTGCAGTTCTCAAACAAGTCACACTCAAGGACATGCTGTAACTAGACACAGTTGTAGATGTGGCTACACCCTCTGTGGGCGTCTAAGGAAAGCTCTAAGTTGAATCTGGGCTCCAGCACAGGACTGCCTTCAGCTGGGTGACATCTGCATAGACAAAGAATGGAAGATAAAGGCTTACAAATATATCAGCAGTGAATTACTATCTACAGCCAAAACCCACTGATTTTTTAATGAGGTGCACAAACTCTTGAAACAGCCAATGCTTCTGAATATTAAGTGAACCAGAAATGTAGGTTTCAAGAATGATTATCTGCTCCCTTGTGCCTCTGGCACCCCTATTTTATATTGAATACCCTATTGTCTCTCATGGCCTCAGT
Source organism: Phaethornis superciliosus (assembly GCA_023637945.1). NCBI lineage: Eukaryota > Metazoa > Chordata > Aves > Apodiformes > Trochilidae > Phaethornis > Phaethornis superciliosus. Next base: position 22,228,777 of record JAJQWJ010000005.1, on the reverse strand, counting down.
GCTGGTTGGGAAGCACAATTCCTCGTTCCGCTCTATCCAGCATTTTAAGAGACTGAATTATTTGCTTCGGTTCAGCAGATTTTAGAAGTTCTGATATCAGCTGAAGCTATGACCTAGTTAATGAAGAAAACACAAAATGTGCCTCAGTCATATCTTCCGTCACAACTACATGGTTGTAGAAGGCAGCTACTATGTACCCTATTTCCAGGGAATATTAGGGAAACCTCAGTAAACACCTGCACTGTGACAAAAGCTGCTCATGCATGCATAAACTCTCTTCATTTCCATAATTATTCAGAACTAAATGCTGCACGTTAGATTACTCCAAGTAGAAACGTTGCACTTGGTGCAACCATGCAGCACCAAGTTCTCTACTTTTCTGCTTAAAAAAACCCAACTGTCCTTAAACTGAAAAGAGTAGTGTATCAGTCTCATTTCAATGGTACCAAATCAACACTTACATTAATTGACACTAAAAGGTACGTTAATAAATGCTTCTTTGGATAATATTAGCAATAACAATGAGACTTACCTCAATCTACAACCACTTTAACACTCCTATAGATTTTTTTAGATTTTTCTGTTTGTCCTTTGGTCACATCTCTTTCCTCTATCTTCTTGTTTTAGAAACAGTAAAGAATGCAAATACTTCCTGCTATTTCCTCAGCTGTTATAAACCAGTAGAGTTCAGCTGAGGCCGGTGGTGCCCCTTTGCTCTAGATCCTACCTCTTAATCATTGCATATTTACTAAAAAAAAATGTTTGACTAAAAAGCCTCGTGTAAACAGACATTACATGCAACAGAATTTCTTTCACCTCTTTTGACACCAAACATAATACAGACTTTCTTGCTTTTTAATTTAAGCCTTATGAGAGTACAGAAATACAAACTACTCCTACACATTAATAAGTCACCGAGTATTTACAGAACTACATGGCTACATTTAATGTTCCTGGGTAAATCACAATGTGCAGTGACCTGTCAGCATTAATGGAGAATATAAACTGCTACCACATAGCAAAAAAAGGTGATGAAACAACTATTATGATACAAAGGTTCTACCTTTCTGGCTAAATAAAGCAGATACAGGACAGGAATGTGATATTTTGAATACTGCTTTATGAGTACTTGCTTGTAGAAACACCACAAAGCAGATGCAAGATGTTCATTGGCTCTAAAATATTTTTTTGGGTTTTGACATTTCAGATAATTTGCAGATTTGATTTCTGATAAATACTCTTACAACAAAGTGCCAGTATTTGCCGTAAGTTCTCATACACAGAGCATGCTCAGTGATTTAATACAAGTTCTATAATTTTTTTCTGCAAAAACCTACGAAGAATCACTGCATTATGAAATTTAATTGTCAAAGATTCTGCCAATGTCAATCATTATCAGAAATCAATTTTGTCACCTTTTTCTCATATGCACAAGTAAGTTTTTAGTATGAGTATCATTTACATGAATAAAATACATTGCATGTAGAAATTATTATAAAATCTATGCCAATTTCCTACACTGGTTTAATCTTTTCCCATTACAGAAGTACTATTTTGATTACCACCAAGTATATCGAATGGTTTCCTGACTTTACAACATGAACACAGCCTGATTCAGTGGAAAAGCATTTTTGTTTGTGGTATCTCAAAGCATGAAAACCTATCACTCCTTTTGCACAACTCAATACATGACTTCACAACTGAAGTTTTATATTCTAAAAGACCAAATGACGTAAATCTTTACTGAACACAGTGAGCACAGTTGTAAATTAGGTACTTGAAACAGATGAGCAAGGGTCCTGTATTGCTGTGCTCTGTCAACATTTTTGCTCTGAAAACCTAACCATAATAAGCACCTTATTTTAATAATGTCATCTGTACTTTTAATATACGATTTAGGTTTTTTTAAACAGCCAACCATTATCGTTGTTGATGACATGAACTAGGTCTTGAGGACTTCATGGGTAAAAACATTATTTTACTTAAGTAACCAAGACTCATCTTGCCACCTGTTACATAAATATCAGAACACATGCAAGTAAACAGCGCTTTGTCATTTTCAGTCCTTGTTCCAAGATATGGAAGGCTGAAGAGGCCCCTCCCTTTGCTGATCTTAATCTCTTATCTGTGAGAATTTTTTTACTATATTTGAGCTGATAAGATATCAAAGAAATCTGCAGTGTCAAAAAGCCTCACAACAGCCACCAAGCTAGAGGATTCTAAGAAACTGGAGAGGTAGTCACAGAAAAACAGTCCTACCTTTGTGAAAACAATAGTTTGGAATTTTTTCCTACAAAAAGTTATAAGCGAGAGGCGAGAAGGTTGTCAAACCACTTGCTGCTTTTCCCAAGAAGGCTGGGCTAGGTGAATGCAAACCTATATTATAGTGAATGGCCACCCTCTGACACCTCTTGCCTAACTATATTTAACAACTATTCCATTTCACACAGTTTTCCCGGTATGACTCACACACAAAGAGGATGGGCATTGACACTGATAAGTCACGCTGTTTTCAGCCACTACTATTTGGCTGCTGCAGAACGTTTTGCAAGCCACTGTCCCACAGAGAGCAGATTTCCTTGAAGTACGACAGCAGGAAACAAATCTGGGTGTAGCTGGACAGGCACTCATTGTTTCGAGCTTCCACTGGGTGCAGAGTTACGAAAGTCGTGCAGAGGTCAGAGCAGTCACAGCGTCCTGCTAGCTGAGCAGTGCTATGCCACTGCCTGCTTGATTCATCTTTCCAGCTTTTGTAGATGTTTCCAGGCACACACATGGGAAGCGTTTAATAACAGAGAAGGCATGCAGCACTTTGAGAAGTCATTTTCTCTGCACTGCTTCTGATGAGACTTTTTAAAAGGCCTTTCAGAGCAGCCTGGAAAATTCTTCCCGGGGGAAAAAAGTGGTAATTTTGAGGCATGAAGTAAGTCACAGTAGCCACAGGGGACAATGTGGAGCACATGCTAATGAATTTTTCACTGCATTGATTTAGACTGCTAAGGCTTCCTTTAAACAAATAATCTGTAAAGGATCTCAGAGCAAATAAACCATATGGTTTTAGGTACTGGACTGCATCTCAGCGTACCTGGACCTATTTTGTAACATGAGAATGCAGAATCAATATGAACTCTGGCAAAGTGTCATTTTGTTAAATGTATGAAACAAAATATTCTACAAGGGAGCAAGAAACAATGCTTTCTAGAAATTTGGTACTGAACTTCCTGGAATTTCACATATGCTTGGTGCAAAAGGGTTACCTGTCTTATAACTTTGGGTCTTTATTAAAAAATAAACATTCCTTGAAGCTCAGTACAGCTGATTTTTTAATGGGTCAGTGGGAACCTTGGCAATACTAAACTAATTTAGATTCATAGAGGTCACCAGACTTGGAAAGTTGCTGTTAAAATGGAGGGAGCCCTCAAATACTAGAGGCACAGGTTGATAGGAACCTCATGAAATTCAACATACACAAAGTCCCACACCAGAGACCAGGGATAGAATAACTCCATGCAGCACATACAGCTGGGGAGCAGCTCTTCAAAATAGGATTCGGGAACCACAGTGGACATCAAGCTGAGTGTCAGTCAGATGCTTGCCTTTAGAGCAATGAGGACTGCTTGAATATAAGCTACACTAGCAAAAGCATCACGAGCAGGTCAAGGGAAGGGGTCATTTCTCTCATATAATTTCCTGGTGAGGCCATACCTGCAGCAAACCATCAAATTTGGATGACCTCAGTAACTACCAAAAAGCAGTGAGTCCAGCAGAGCCTGGGCAACAGGGCTAATGGGCTCAGGGCACACAATACATATAGAAAGGCTGAGGGAGCTATGGATGTTCACTCTGGAAAACAGAAGCCCAAGGGATCTAACTGCAGTCTTCAATCACTTAAAGAAGAGCTAGAAATAACCACAGGTGCCAGATTTCTTCTTGGAAAGGCCAGTGAAAGGAGAGAGTGCAAGAGACATGTTGCAACATAGGGGATGGTGAATGTTGTGCTTGGATCTTCATAGAGTCTCCATCCTTAGGGACAGTCAAAGCTCAGCCACACCTGATCTAACTTCAAGATTAGCCACGTTTCATGGAGGAGGCTGAACTACATGATCTCCAGAGGTACTACATTACTTAGTTTATTCAATGATTGATGTGATTCTTCTCACAGCTCCAGTGAAATATGCTACAGCTGTCAATAGGTTCATCTTTTATTAAGACAGACTCCAAGAAGAATTTAATGTTATTAAATACACAGAAGAAACCTGTTAAATTACAATAGTGAAATATTTTTACTCTTGTTCTTAGCTCTGTTTTAGATGCATGATTATAAGAATATCAGCAAATACCCTAAGTGTAGGTCAGTTTGAATTATACTTCAGCTCCCCACTCAGAGAAAACACTTTTGAAGAAAACCTCTGATTTCACCAGGTATTAGGTGAACTTAACTGACATCTTCTGAGCAGTCTTTTGATATCATGGGGCTTGGTGAGACCAGGAATAAGACAGACTAATAAAAGTTACAAGTTGGGCCTGCAGCCATGTTTTAACTCCTCTGCACATTCTGTCTTTGTGCTGTGCAAATACAGGCAGGCAGCCAGTCTGAACTCAGGAAGGTTCAGAGCTTCAGGTTTGAGAAGTATTACTTGGGATATCAAGAGATAACACATAGTGTTAAAAAGAAGAGCAGTTCTTTTGCTTTATATAAAAAACCCCACAAAATGACTACAGGAGAGGTGGAAGTGGCATAAAATGAACTTGACGATCTCACCAATAAAACACCAGTCAAAGAGAAACAAGCTTGGGAAGAATGAGGTTAGCCATTCCCTAGAGTGCATCCCAAACAACAGTGTCATGTTATTGCAAGTAGAGTGAGAGTCAGCATTGCAGACATAAGGGAGAATTGTATTTTCTGTAGCTCAGCTTTAGAATAATACTTCCATGCTTCATGTACAATAAACTGTACTGAGATCTGCTTATAGTGTGTTGACACAAAATTTTAATATGCACAAGCTCATTTTTGGCATGAACTTAAGTCTACTAAGATGGTGATTATGGTGGGGTTTTTTTAGCTGTTTCTGCATTAGCCAGCAAAAGTTCCTACAGATATGTCTGAAAAAAAATCATGAAGCAAAAGGCTCAAAATCTGTGATTCTCTTTTCAATAAATGATTACTGACCTCTGCTTCCATACAGTCCTACCTGAACCAATCTGACCATTGCAGGAATTTTAGTATTACAGCCTTTATGACATAAAGGCCATACAGCTCTATCCAGTTAGTGTAAATTCAGAAAGACTCTCATGCTCCCCTGTAAAGATGGATAAATTCATAGCCCATGCTTACACAATGGCAAATAGTTTTTGAGACTAATTTTCAAGTGCTAATTGTCAATAGCCTGTCAAAGATAATACATCATCTAAACAGCTCACAGTGAAAGTAGTAGTAACACAGAAAGGCAAATGGCCAGGGATATAAGTAGTTGTCCTAGCAGGCTTTTCACTATCCACTTTCCTTGGGTATTTGTAACGAATGGAGCTTCACTGATTTTTGACAGTGACTATTTTCTGTTTCTTAATGTAAGTAGAATAAAACCCCAAACCAGCCACCCAACCACAAATTGCTGTCTGAAAATGGATACAAGTGTTGTGTCAAGGCTAAACATGACTAAAACATAGGCCTGAAGTTTTTCATTTTAGTGAACGCATCTAAAGTACTTATTAATTATGAAGCTAATTTTGCCTCGCTTTTAAGAGAGACCATTGAGGCTGTTTTTAAAGGAAGTGTGAGTGGGAAATCACATATTTTTCTACCTGCTAAAACAAAGGTCCAATTAAGATTAAGGGAAGAAAAGTGACACTGCAGAATTCCACATACATTTGAAAACAGCAAGGACAGAAACAGGTAGTTTAACTATTTTTCCTTTTTCTCCACAGAACTGTCAAATGCTTTAACTCCCAGTTCCTATACTCACCAGCTGGGATCAGTTTTCTCATTGATGTCTGACCTGATTTGTTTTTTTCGTGGGACCAATTTGCTGCCATGTGTTTGGCACTCACTTTTGTATCCTTCTGTTGTAACCAAGGTTATCTCATTTCTAAGAGAGAAATTAACATCCAAAGGCTACTCCAAATCTTACTAACATCTCTGTTTTTACATCTACAGCTATCTATCTAAACATTGGTGGCAGAGTCAACTGTTGCGTGCAAAAATTATACATACATATATTAATTAACTTCTTATGACTTAAGGGTCACTCAAGTGCCTTAGGATTTTCAAAAGCTCATGAACATTGAAATGAATGACAGCTAGAAGGACAGGCACCTTTTGAACATCCCATTGTGTGGCCACCTGCAACATTAGCTAATTGCATATATTGAAATAGGAGTCCCTGTGCATTTATAGCATTTCAGAATAAACTTTTGTGAAACCTCAAGTATACCACAGGAGACTATCAGTTATTCTCCCAAGTTTTATTCTGTTCTCAGGCAGTCTTCTGAATACGTCTCTCCAACAAGGACAAAATCATATTTGACTCATGTGCACTGATACACGTGAAAGGCTGTGCCTGTGGCAGGACTCATCAGCTGTCAGCCATTCCCTGTGCAACCACCAGAACCTAGAAAGTCCAGAGGCTGTCTTTCCTGAAATCAAAGATCATGATCTTCCCTTGATAGTTTCAGTAAGCCTGCTACACACTCAGCAGAACAGACACAGAATATTTCACAACATTCTTTCCAACTTCTCTCTTCTTCCTGTTATTACCATGTGTTACCATTAACACCTCACAATCATTTAAAGTTTAAAATATCTTTCCTGAAATTCACTGTACTTCCTTTAGGACCTTTCTGAAGTTCATGGTAAAGACACCCCAGGAATCATTCCTATAGTTGCTCTCCAGTTCTGACTGAAAATGAGAAAACTCCTCCTTAATTATTTATCCAGTTTTAGAAACTTACACTGATGTCACCAGTCACAGTTGAGGGGTGTACCAGAGTGCACAATGTTCTCACCCCTTCTCATGTTTTAGCATAGCTGAGGCCAATACGGTGCTGGTGGAGAATGAGGATTCCCATAAATTTCACCCTAAGAAAATTTGGAACCTCCCGTTACTGGTAATATACAACTGGGTACTTAAGTTATTAACAAACCAGATGTAGGTCTGTCATACTGCAGTGCAAACTATGAAATAATTCATCTGTATATGCCAAACATTCAATTCTACTGGGATCATCAGATCACAAAACATGTCATAAAACTATAAACACAGCACCGCTGTTTTAAATTTTTCACAATTCCACAGTCACTGCCAGGTTGATTAATTTTACTACCCAGGAAAGAAACCCTTTCTCCTATTTCCAGTCTTTTAAAATCTAGATCTCAGCACCTAATTAAAAACAAGAAAAACATTAGGAAAGCTTTTAAAAAAGGCCTGGCACTATGCAATTATCTTTTTAATAGAAAATTTTCAGCAGGGATCTCTTGTCCTTGGACTAGTCCTGTGCGTACTAAAAAAGCCTACGAATACCATGCGTGTCTGATTAGATGACTGCGGGTCCTATTCAGAAACATCCCCAAACCGTGTATGTGCAAATCACTTTTTCTATGTAAACAATTGTTTCACGGGATTTATGAAACCCTGTCATTAAAATCTTTTCATCCTGCATGTACTAAGAGGAAATGTTCAGACCATACTCAAGAAAAGTATATCAGAAAGTCCCAGTTCCCCACAATTTTAGAAGTACACACTTAGAAAAAGAAACGAGGGAAGCACGTTTTGAATTTTTATTTTCTCATGGAAGAAGGAATTAAGCCAACGTAGCAGAAGGCCACAAGGAACCAGAAACAAGATTAGTAGCCATGCTAAGATAAGGTATGCTTATTATTTTATAATTTTCTTTACTTCCCAGAGTAAATACAGAATCACAGCAAACATATTAAATTCCAAGTACTAGAGAAACTCTACAGCACCGCCTGACTTGACTTTGCCTCAAATACTGTAATCTTTCAAACTACTGTAGTAATTTCCAGACTTGTTTTGTTTCATGGCATACAGTACCACACCAGGCATTTTCCATAAGCAAGCATCGGCCAAGCCATGAAACGCTTTCTGACAGGCCAGCTGAAGAGAGGTGAGCTGAAGGGAAAGGGAGCAAGACACTGTTCCTGCCCTGTCTGCAGCATCCACAGCTCAGGCAGCACCTGGGCAGATGATCTCCTCTCAAGGGAACAACAGTCTCAGATGATCTTTGTGCTTGAACTACAGACATCTGCTGAAAATTCACACTCCCCTAAGAGAGGCGGCATGGAGGCAAAGAGGGTACTCGAGAGCTGGATAGAAAAGCCTGAAGCAAGTTTCCTTTGCCATCTTAAGACAGATGAGGCTGTTACATATCTTATAAACCATATCTGAAGGCTGCAAAGGTCCCAAAGTCACCTTTGAACTCCACAGATTCTCAAATGAGGACTCTAGCTTCAAGGATTTCTACTAATACAATGTCATGCTGCTATTTGTCATGCCATCACATTACAGAATGCCATCTGTATGATGCCATCACATTACAGAAACCTCACAGTACTGGGGCTGCATCTGTTCTAAAGCAACAGAGTACTGTCTTGGGCTTTGCACACTCTGTTCAGGCATCTTGTGGTCCCACTGTGCTGCCAATTGTTCAGGCACAATAGATGGAATTTGCACACAGAATAAGAAGGCCAGGTGTGAGCTTTGCTCCTAGAGTGGTAAATAGAAGCCTAAGAACTGCCTACTTATAAATTTTAGGATGATTTTAAAAAGTGTAGAGTGAAATAAGAATAATTAGTCCATATGACACAACAGATTCCTGACATAAGTCCATCTACAAGAAGCTGAAAAATCAAGGTGAAGAAAAACTACTGCCTTCAGATATTTTTTTTTCTATTAACAACTGGGTTGATGATCCCCATTACAGACATTGTTGTGGTATATTCAGTAGACAAAGAAGCTATGCATGAAGGAATTCAGTTTTCTGATTCAAATATCTGAAGTTGTAATACTGGATAATACCAGACCTGTAGCAGGTATCCACACAGCTTTCTCATTTAAAAACATTAGGGCTCTGATTCAAAGTCCTTAATACATGCTCATAAAATCCATGGTCTTCTGTGACATATAAGCATGTGATTTTCTGTATAAGGATGGGATTATTTCCAAGCTAAAAGTAAGCATGAACTATAGAAATCTGCTAGATTTAGGCTATAGGGAAAAAAACCCTGTTAAACAGATCTCCAGCACTGATTTTGCATATTACAAAGCAGACATCTTATTCTTGCACACAGCCAAGCACAGTTAGCTTATCTTAAAAGCAGCCTAGACAATTTTTTGGCTACTGTAGGAACTGAAAAAGCAGTTCTAACTGCAGTTTTGCAATGGAGCAAGTTCAGGGATATTTTTATACTTTCTGCTTGGTCAAGTGTTTTATACACACTATTTCTTTTCTTTAATTCATTCCAGAAATGTTCACTCCAAATATTTTTTCCATATCTAGCCACAAGATGTTGTTTTTTTTTCCTAGGAACAAACAATATTTCAATTTATAAAAACGTCAGTCAAACTTCTTGACATAAACATATCTTTATATAGTAAAAGTATTCAAAGCCTTCTTGTCTGGTATGTGGCTACAAAGGGGCAGCCCTATTAGGTGGGAACCTACAAAGTAAGATTTCCCTACATACCTGATTTGCCATACTTACAGAAATTCCCAGTGGTAAACACAAGATCATTTATACTTTCTTCTTTTCTCTCTTTTCCTGTTTGCATAACGTGTGAATTCATTTGTATCTTTGACCACTAATACACTGAATATAGTTGCTTATGCAAAAGAATCCTGTTGACAACACATTAAATTTGCATTTCCAGCTGGAGCCAGAGGATTCAGCCACCAGCATATTAAAAGTTGCAGAATTACATGAGGTGGGGGGAGGGAACTTGTAAATTAGCTGTCAAGTTGAACAAAAAGAATTATCATTAAAGAAGCTGGCAGTTATTTTTTATACTGCAGTAATACCTTATGATAAAGATTATATTATGTTAATATTGAAAAATATTTGCATCTATTGCAAAGTAGAAGCAATTAAAAAACCTAAAACAAGCCTAATGCACCTCTGAATTCAAAAAGGTAACAGCCTTCCTCTCAGAGTAGCAAAGGTGCTATGCGTTACAAAGCTAATAGTCTATTTTAAGGCTATTAAGCTTTTGGCCCATAGCACAGCCCAAAAAATAGTTTTAAAGCCAGGTATCACAAATATTGTGGGCTATTTATATGTTTATAGCTATTCTCTGCTGACATTCAAACTACTAGTGGCAGTTTTAGAAACAAAGCATTTAACCATACACAAGAAGATAAAATTATACTAACTATACTAAATACTATGTAGACTCCTTTATTAGTATATTTTTGTCCAAAGGCTCTCAAGCACAAAACCTATTGGTTTTCATGGTTCTGCCTCATATCTGTCATAGTAAATACATTAAAGGTAGTGTTTATAGACAAGGGGACAGAAGATGTAGGTGCCTTGCTCATTTTAAGAACTGAGAGAAAAAAGGATTTTTTTGCAGACCCTCCCCCCACCTTTTTTCAGGCACAAAGTATCTGCAATACTAAGAAACCCACAATATCAATGCCCAGGTGACAAAACCTCAGGGCTGAACAGGGATGGCTTGCTAAGATTTAGTGTTCTCTAGCTTTGATGAATTTAAAATGCCAGATTTTGTTGATCCATTTACATTTATCCAGCCTCCTACTTTGTCCTTCCTATCTTACATATAGTAATTGCTCATTATATGTTTTGATGACATGATCTTATAGATAACTAACTGTATGCTGGCTGTATGCTATTTCAATTTTTAAAAATGTTAGCAATATAGTTTTCATGAGACAAGCAGCATCTTGATGGCTGCAAGAACAGGACCTCCCCCCCCTTCCTTTACCTTCTGCAATGGGTTAAGTAACAACACTTATAAAATATAAATGATGGAAAACTTGAGCCCTTGAGAGAACAAGGTGATGGCATCATGTGCAGTGTGTAGCATTTGTGGGAAGAATGAAAATAAACACAACTAATTCTACATATTTAGTAGTTTTGCATTGCATGCAAGTACTTCACTAGCTGCTCAAAGGAGAGAAATCAAACAAAAAGAATTACTAATTTTAAAAAGGAAAAAATATACTTATCTATAAAGTTAAGAATTAGACAATTTCTTGTGTGTAACCTTTTAAAACTATGTGGCTTCCGTTTTTATAAAGTCTCTTTCAGTACCACTTTCTGTAAGTGATCAATATCACGAACCTAAGGTGTGCCTGCAAGACAAAGCCATGGGGAACAAATATGCAGACAACTGAAAAACTTGTGCCAAATAAAATCAAATTCAAACCACAATAGCCAACAAGAGAAAACAGACAAGTATTTGACTTAACTTTCAGTAACAGATATACAGTGCTGTCAATGAGACAGGGCATGCATAAGTAAATTCTCTTTTACAAGAGATGTATGTGCAAGTGCCAATGCCTGCTATCCAATTTCTTGCAGAATTCCCAGGGAGGCCAAGCACATAAGTACAGTAACAATGGAATCTTTAGACTGGGATTCCAAGTCACTCAAAGAACCCAGACATAAAATAATTGTACTGCTAGTTCAGTTCATGTTTGTAACATGGAACTGCCTATGGCATAGAAACCTTAAGTTGGTGTCACCCCAAACTCCCAGGTTTCTAAAGCATACTATAGCACAAAAGGTAATCTAATCCTAGGAGCAGCACAGCTCCAACATTTTAACCAGACACACTTTACTAGCTCAAGTGCAGTGTGATATTTATATGTTTGTTTTAGAGCTAGCACACTTCCACACTGCTTGTTCAGGTAGCTGAATCCCCATTGCACACACACTTTTTTCCCATAGGCCCTTAAGGAATTTCAGAAATTTCAAGCCCACTTCCCTGTTTAGCTGGATTTCTATACCAAAGTAAACTATGGTGGCAGTGACTTAGACCCTGGCTCTGTAATGGTTTGGAAGCAATTTAGCCTGTGTCACACAGGGAAGACAGAGTACCTCTGTTCTCTCAACAGTCAGAGCAGCAAACACACCACAGCTACATTGCAGAGCTCCTTTTCCTCTTTATTTACATTTTCTGTTAAGGCTAAAGATGCAGATGTTGAATGTCTAGCCAAATTCTTTGCTAAGATTGTAGAATCAAAGGCAAAGCTGCAAGTTTGGACAAGTGTTCTTAAAACAAACAAAACCCACAGGTCACCCATCTTCCTGCACTGCATGACACTTTGAAGCCAGGGAAAAGTATGCATCTCCCTGCATACAGCACAAACACCACAATCTATGGGAATGTAAGCAGACTCTACTGAATGGTTCCAAAGATTCATAACAGCAAGATTTCATTTCAAGAGTATTTGGACTCCTTAAAAAGTATAAATGAAACTAGTTTGTGTTTAACAACTATATACAGCATTCAGTGCAGTTAACAATGTCACTACGGCATCTACGCGTACATTTTCTGAGAGGAACATCCATGTGAGTATAAGAAATCTATACACAGCATACCAACATCAAACTCTCCTGAAAGATTATAACCATGGTAATGATTTACCTATTACAATAGACATGGTATTTTTGGTCAGAAAACAAAGCTATGTGTAGCATAGTACTGGAGAAAAGAAACAAAAACTATCCCAAACATGTTAGGAAAATCTCTGGATACAGCAATGAATAAATGTGAAGTTTCAACACTTTTACAGCAGAATGAGTTAAAATATCACATATCTTCCAGACCAGGGACAGCACACAATCACTAATCACTAACACTTGATGGCTCCCATTCAGGTGAGAGCAATCACATCTCATGGAGTGGTTGAATTCAGGATTAACCTCTCTTCTGCCTCTAAAATGCCCAGAGATAAAAATGGTGAAAAACGCCAAAGTATAAGGTCACCTGGAAAACTGGTGAAAAGAATAACTGAGGACTGCTTTCAGTTGCTTTAAAAAAAAAAAAAAAAAAAAAAAAAAAAAAAGAGTCAGAAAGAGGAGGAGTAGGAGAAAAAGTTTCTGGAGTGTGAAAGAAATCACAAATTTGAAAACCCACAGTGTTAGAAAAGGGGGATACCAGGCATCAAGATGTAGCTAAGACAAAAAGATGACTGGGGAAAGGGATGATGAAGAGGCTAGACCCCTAGACATATTTGCAGGATTTTTATACCCTTGGGCTACATGTGCACCCTATTGAAACCAGAAAAGATTTAAGAGTATTTTTAACTTCACATAATAGGATATAAGTACAGTAATAGAATAAAGCCTCAGTAGAGATCTGCTGCTTTAGCACTCTGGGAAAATAACCATTGTCTACAAATGCTCAACAGTTATCCCTGAGTACTCCTTAAATGCATCCAGTTGAGCAGAAGAGTTAAAGATGATGTCTGATACAAAAAAGCACTGACCTAAAGCTTCCACTCAGAAGGCAGTAAGGAATAAAACACTTAAAACAGCAGCAAAACCCACACATACTTATTACTGTAACAAACTCCAAGATGTCAACTAACTGCACAGCTAAGGTAAAAATACACCTTCAATTCTGAAAATGGAGACAGGAAACACATGGAGAAAGACTTCACCTCTGGATTGTTAGGTGGTTCTGTTTGCTTCTTTTCTTTCTTCTGGTCTATTGGTTTGAAAAGGAGACTAAGAATCAAAATCATTGACACAAGCTGAAGGGAAGCATGTAAAGGAAAGCAAGTTTTTAAGAGTCTATTGTCTTTACCTTATTGACCTATGTAACTTTGGAGTGCTAAGACTTTAGAATCAATCCAGACATAATTATTTATATAAACCAGCACAATTAGTGTTTTAGCCTGACATTCTAGAAACACAGATATATTTAAAAAGATGATTATATTTCAAAACTACCACATGATTTGCAAAAGTATCTCAGAACT